>JAWDGP010004725.1:345000-377500 GCA_033675545.1 Elysia crispata
GTTTTAATATATCAGTTCGAATAAACTTTTCTGGTTTATTAAGGTGAAAAGAGATAATCTGTAATTGGTTAATCTAGTTAAAATCCCACTAAAGGCTCATTTTAAGGCTTTGTAAACGCGAATAAATAATGCTAGATGTGTACTGCCTTCTGATGATACATAATTGCCCATATAGTCGTATCCATATCATGATGAGTGTTTAAAAAACATCTAAAAAGAAATTGGCTTTTTATAGGATGACAATTTTTAAAAAATTTTTTAGCATTGTTAACTTCTCGATAGGCTATAATAGAAGATGCTTCCAATTATAGAAAGATTGTATCAGATCTCATTGCAAAACATAAGCATTTAATTAAGAATGTTTATTTTTTGTTAAGAATCTTGGCTATCTTTTGCACTCATTCTATTACAATAAGTAAAAAATATACGTTAAAACAAAAGCAAAAAAAAAAAAAAGTTGGTCTCGACAGGAATAAGTATAATAAGAATATGTTAACTGGGTTTTATAATTAGGGTAAAAATCAATCGGAAAAAAGCATACAAATTTTCCACTAATATTGTCCCGCATGACTTTTAATAACCTTCACATTAGTTTGAAATAACACATCAATGGGAAAAGCTTAGTATAATCTTTTAGAAACCTCTTTCTCCGAAGACGTCATTAATTCATTCCATCGATTGGATCAACTAAAACATTCCTGCCAAAGGGCGTATCAGTCTGTGCATTTCTTCTTTTCTTCTGTTACGTTTATTTTAGGATCGCTAGTAATTTGCTGATTGTTTTGTTGTCGTGGACTTCGAAAAATTCACTCGTAAGTTGTAAAAGAATTGTAGACCACAAGAACTATACTGCATTTTTTGGTTCAGAGTGCATCTTCACAAAGATCTAGATTATACTTATCTTCTCTCTCAAATCTTTCAAACATACCAAGCCCCCCGCCCCAGGAAAAACGAAAGAGATATGATAAATAACTAATGCCTGCACTAGGCAAACAGCTGTGTGGGCGATATCTTACTTGGATAAAGCAAACTTCATAGAAACTTATTTTCATTGCGAAATTGCATGGGTTTTTGTTTTCTGGTAAACTTTGAGTGAAAGAGGTAGTCATGAAAAATAAGTATTTTCTTTTTCTTCATGCATCATAGATTCATCACAAAAAAGGGCTTTGTGAGAAACATGCCGCATTAAGCTTAAGTTCAGGAAAACTTTTAATAAAAAAATCATCAATTTAAATTTCAGTCTATTACGTATTACGTAACAAAGAGCCTGATTATCAATGATGTAAAAGTTTTACATAATGATATTTAAAAAAGGGCTTGATACGAAATTCGTTTTTCTTTTCTTAAATATAGAAATGGTTTAACAAATTAATGTACCAAATATAACAGATGCCTTATCACTCATAAGCCATCTAGAAAACCACACCCAATTGTAATCAATGTTGTCGCTTTTTTTGTTCAGGATCTTATCGGTTAATGCACGACTCGTACACAACAGAGGAGGAATCAAATCAACAGTGCTCGTAAAATCGTCTGCAATACGCTACCTAATTTTTTTAAAGAATCAACACTTAAATAAATAAAAGTTGGACATGGAAAAAATCCGTTTTAGATTTATATTGTTTACATATTGTTTACAATATTTTCTTTAAAGGCATGTCCGACAATATGACAGTGAATTGCTGACAGTAATGGTATCAGAGTTTGCTGAGGAAAAATTCTAAAAACGATAACGTAAACTGTTGAAAAACATTTTCAAAGGCAATTAAGCTTTCTATGAATCTGAATACTTCACTAATATGTTTCTAAAATTTACACATTTGACTCAGCATAACATAATGAAATTATCAGGTTTAGAGGTGCTGAAACACCAAAGGTTACATCTTATATAGACCTACCCTCCATACTCGCGAGACAATGGGCCAATAGACATTATTTTATGAGCATTTTGATTCAGGTTTTCAAATCGACGACAGAGAAGTGAACCGTGGGCAATAATATAATTATTATAAAACTACACACAATACAAGAGACCAGATTTAGCTGCTGAGGTGTTTTGGATGTAATAAGAAAGAAAGAGAAAGAGAGAGAGAGAGAGAGAGAGAGAGAGAGAGAGAGAGAGAGAGAGAGAGAGAGAGAGAGAGAGAGACAGACAGACAGACAGACAGAGACAGAGACAGAGACAGAGACACACACACATAGAGAGAGAGAGAGAGAGAGAGAGAGAGAGAGAGAGAGAGAGAGAGAGAGAGAGAGAGAGAGAGAGAGAGAGAGAAGGAAAGAGAATGAGATAGAGATAAAGAAAGGGCCAGAGACAGTGCCAGAAAAAAAATTCAACGGTAGAAAAACGAAGTGAGAGTAATAAATTGTTTCGACTTGTCAACATGCTCTAAATCTTTCTAAGAGATTAAGAGAGACAATGAGAGGCAGATTTAAAACTCCATGCTAAAGAATTCTATATAAATGAACGTTTAATAGCTTCCTGATTATCGTAAGTTAATGCTTTTTAAATGATCTACAATGGAGCGTAACGTCCTTAAGAATATATCAATACATTAAACAGCCAAATGCTTTAGCTTAAGATCATCGAAAGTTGTTTAACATTTTAGCACAGCCATTTCACAATCAAAACTAGTTCTATGCATTGTTCATTGGGTATTTTTTCAATAAGTATAAAAGTTGCAAGGTTATAAAATCATGACGAAACCTGAAAAATTAGAGATAAGTAGAAACCGAAATAAAAAGCTTCAGAGGATAAACTTTAATTATATATATATATATATATATATATATATATATATATATATATATATATATATAGAGAGAGAGAGAGAGAGAGAGAGAGAGAGAGAGAGAGAGAGAGAGAGAGAGAGAGAGAGAGAGAGAGAGAGAGAGAGAGAGAGAGAGAGAGAGAGAGAGCGGTAGAGAAACATAGAACTTAGGTTTTGCACCAATCTTGAGGCAGTTTATGTTCTTGCATGATGATGATCATCATCATCATCATCATAGCCTTTGTCACGAAAACTCAGGGTAAAATCAACTTTTTTTAAACACAGGTGTTAAAATCTTACATATAACAATGATAATTCCACTGATTGTAAAATTAGAAACCAAAGGGGAATTCGTCTCGAGAGCAGCGTCAACTGGTTCAGTAAAACCAGTCTCTGCCAGATTAGTAATCCCATAATAATAGTCCAGGTATTTAAAATGAAAAGAGGGAACCTTCAGAGCATATTAGGGGACCAAAGAAAGATGGATCAACGGAAACTTCTACCTCTTTACATTATGAAATAGGCAACCATCCCAAGCGCTGACGACTCATACTATCAATTTTAAGTTAATTTACGCCGGCGCTTAAAATAATTTACTCTAGCCATGTCTACGACATCATTTCATACGGTTATATCATATGATCGGCGATAACATTTTCTTAAGAACTTCACTTTCTTGGTAACGCTTCTGTGTTGTATGCAGAGCCTTGGGTGGTAGGTTAAAATGTGACAAGTATCTTCCGCTTCCTTAACACAAGGGTAATTTTCTAGGAAACCTCCCGATCTCAGTGAATGAACGGATAAGGATTACAGTTCATCGGAGGCGGGATAGACTGACTTGTCCAGTAATCCACGTCCGGTAGGCGGCAAGGGTCATGTGTCTCATCTGGTGACATTTTTGAGCTCTTAATTTAAGATATCTTGTTCAACATTAGTTATAGTTTCTACCTCTTCTTCAGAACTACCAATCTGGCTTGTGGAAATAGAAAACGCCAATTCTCGTGCAAGCAGCTTAAATTTCGATGAACATCACAGGAGGATTGGTCAAAATAAACTTTCAATTAAGAAAATTGGCAATTGGAGTTGCCAATTTTTACAAAAAAATTACTATGGAATGAACAATTTCTCCTTGTCGTTTAATTTATAAATGTTCATAATGTCATGCTATCACACAGGTGTGTAAGCATCTACCTGTACCGGTACCCTTAAATTTAACCATCCATCTGTGTTTCTCTCCTTCATATATATCTATCTGATCAATACATCTAGCTATCCATCCATTCAGTTTTATCATCTTAATTTTATATTAATACATATTTTAAATATCTATATATCTATCTATCCATTAATTGAATAGTCCATTCCTTTTCATGCCAATTAGTATAGTGTTTAACAAAGTAGAAAACTATTGCTATTAAACGAGAACGATAACAAAGGAAAGGCAGGGAAATAATTAATGAAACGAACATTCTAAATATTTCCGCTCCTTATCAGTTTTGCCAACTTTCTGGATCTGAGTACCTACTTTCTTACATCCTATTTTCTCCTGTTTTAGCCACTGCTCTGTCTGTATGTCTGTCCGCCTATGCGTCTGTCTGTCTCTGTCTCTCTCCCTACCCCTCCCTCCCTCTGTCTCTCTCTCTCTCTCTCTCTCTCTCTCTCTCTCTCTCTCTCTCTCTCTCTCTCTCTCTCTCTCTCTCCTATGTCTATTTATCTTAAAATACTATACAACTTTAAATTAATCTATTTATTTATCTACAGTATGTGATAAAATAGCTCTCTGCCTCCCGCTTTATATCGGTCCATTAATCTTTCTGTTTCTAGACATATCTTATGTTATCGACCTATAGATCAATCTTCATATCAATCTTCCCAACTATCTTTGAAACTATCTTTGTAATTTATGTATTCATTATCTCCAAACTCCTCTATCATTCCATATATCAATACTTTTATTTGTCATTTATTTACTGCCTATATCAACTACCTATCTGTCTGTCTATATATCTCTGCATTTACCCTTACATTTACCATCTATATGGGTTGCTTTACATACTTATCTATCTGATCTGTATATCTTGCTATTCAGAAAATTAATTTTATTTCCACGAAATATCTTCACATTATGTGTTTGTTAGTTTTCAGAATCAAATAAGTGATGCATTTAATATCAATACATCGAATCGTGTCCTGAGACAAAAGAGGCAACTCAAATCAAGAAACAAAACAACACAAAGCATTGTTTTCCCATACAAGAACACAATATCGATACAAATGTTCGCTTTGATATTTTCACGTTGCTTTACAACTATTCTGTCAGTGTCAATTTTTAATCATTGTCAAACACTAGACGAAAGATTTTTTTTTTGCCCTAAGGGTAGCAGAATGTCTAATTTTTTGCATTCTTTGAAATAAATTCGCACCATTGTCCTAGAATTGATCGACAGTATCCACTGAGGCGTATTCTACTTTTTGTTCTATAATGTCAGTTTCATCAATATTTAAGTGGTAACTCAGAATCATTTTGGTTATAGTAAAATCAAGTTTAGATAAGATCTATAGTAATAAATATTTCATTGTCTCTTTTCAGTCATCTTCAGCTTCGCTGGCTCTGAGGTTCTATGGTTAACCAAACTAGGACAGTTTGCAATTTCTTATCGAAAGAGTGAGACGACTTTGCTTTTGCAAGATAAATTTTCGAAATACTAGGGCCGATTGAAATTCTAAATTTCTTCTTTGATTCTCAATTTACTCTGTATGTAAGATCAAAACATTTAGATAAACCTCGAGTGGTCAGCAGAAAAATTACCCTGCGATTTCACTGTTTCACAAGAAAAGAAGGACAAGCCTGTAGGTTCAAGAAACGAAACAACCTCAGTGACAATAAAGAGGAAAAAAGCCATCAACATGATGTCACAAAGTTACCTGCACTGTTTCATCGCGTTCTTTGCAGTTTGCATTGGAAAGTCATGTGAGTAATTAGGTTTCTTCAATTATTCTACAAAATTTAAAAACTTATATAATAGTTGAAGATTTTCTTTTCCTGAGAAGATTTCATTTTTTTGTGTGTTAAAATTTGATTCATGCCCGTTTCAGTTGCAACAACATATCTATAGTGTCTATGGAGACAATAAGTTATCGATGGAGTCCCATGTAAGCCATCTTTGTAAGCTAGTGTATGTGAAACTGCAGGGAATAAACGTTATGACAAAGTTTCAGAGCAAAATATAAAAAAAAAATGACCCTTGCATCAGCTTTTATTCCCTCAAGGCTGGACTAATGTAATTCTTTATCATTTGAACTTACCTACAGGCAAAAGAAAGCGAGGTTAATAACACCTCTCCTTAAACATCTACATTGGTTATCTGATAAATCATGCATTAAATATAAGACTTCGATTCTCTGTTACAAATGTCTTAATGGCATCACAACTAGATATTTGTTAAGTAATGTCTCTCTCTCCTCCCATTGTTTTTTTGACCATTACGGTCCCTTCAATCGAGCCGAAAAAAAATTGTAAATGAAAAAAAAATATGGCGAAACAGCTTTCAGTACTGCGTCTCTGAAAATCTGGCACAACCTATCACAGCAAGTGAGACACACAAAATTCAGAACAGATTTTTAAAAAGCTGCTAAAGACACATTTGGTCCATCATCTACCAAAGTTCAATGTAAAACCATGTTCTTGAATTGAGACTTCATGTTTTGTAAGAATATGATTTTCCTATGTCGTTTTCTTTGTGAATTATTATTATTATTATTATTATTATTATTATTATTATTATTATTATTATTATTATTATTATTATTATTATTATTATTATTATTATTATTATTGTTGTTGTTGTTGTTGTTGTTGTTGTTGTTGTTGTTGTTGTTGTTGTTGTTGTTGTTGTTGTTGTTATTGTTATTGTTATTATTATTATTATTATTATTATTATTATTATTATTATTATTATTATTATTATTATTATTATTATTATTATCATTATCATTATCATTATGTTTCTTCTTCTTCTTCTTCTTCTTCTTCTTCTTCTTCTTCTTCTTCTTCTTCTTCTTCTTCTTCTTCTTCTTCTTCTTCTTCTTCTTCTTCTTCTTCTTCTTCTTCTTCTTCTTCTTCTTCTTCTTCTTCTTCTTCTTCTTCTTCTTCTTCTTCTTCTTCTTCTTCTTCTTCTTCTTCTTCTTCTTCTTCTTCTTCTTCTTCTTCTTCTTCGTCTTCCTCTTCTTCTGCTTCTTCTTCTTATTATTATTAAAAAAAATCTTTGAAAGCCATGAAAGTTTCAAAGGCATTATATTTTTACATTATAATACCAACTTTTTTCTTTATGTTGGATAACAATTTTATTTAAATGCATTTGAATTCTACAAAGCCAAAAGATGGCTTTAATTTAGTTTGAAGTTTATCATAATTATAGTTTAAAAGCTTCATAAATGAAACATGTATTCTGCACAGTACATGGTCTACAAAATGCCCCCGATTGAAGTCTCAAAAGTTAGTTGCATCCTGACAGAAAACTAAGTATTATTCTATTATTGAATTTTGTGGTTTCGGTTAATAAAAAAAAAACACAAAACACCGCGATAAATAACATTTCTTTTTAAATTTACAACAGCAATAACAAAAAGAAATACACCTCAGAATAATTTCGTGTGGAAAATATAATAATACATGTAGATAAGCATTATTTCATACACTTGCATCATAACCTCTTTTCAGAGTAACTTTGACATAGAGGAATAAGTGAAAGGACTGAGAGAGTATTAAGAGAAAGGCGAAAAACTACCAATGAAGTAAAGAGTAAAATAAAACAGTAAAAATGAAGCCGAAAAAGAACGAAAGAAAATCTCTGCAAGATTTCTATGGTTCAAAGAATGATCCGCGTATTAATTTACATTATCAACAAAATGCCGTTCAAAGAGCAAACTGGCTGTAATTACATTGACCAAGTTCATTTCAATCTCACAAAGTTTCTCATATGGCTTCCATTCTTCTCTTAAGATAGGTCTAATAATATCCTCATCTTTCCAATCTGTTTTGAGATAACCCCAGGCCAAATTTCGTTGTGATAAAGCTGTGACTGCGTCCAATCTGGCCTTCTGAAGCCTCATCGGTCTCCCATCTGGAGGATCATTTAGAGAGGTTCTGCCTCCTTCATTTCTTGTTATGGGATCATTTTTTTCAAAAAAAAAAAAAAAAATTAAAAAAACCAACCATAAAGAGTTAAGAAGGAAAAAAAATATTGAAAGATGTTTCGATCCTCCGCTTTTTATACTCCAACCTTCTCTCAACAATGGAGCTTTAACTTTAAGTTTGGTCTTCTTGTGTGCCTCACCAAACAAACTACATGTATCATAGTTACTTTAACAGAAAGCAAACACTTGCTTGCGAACGTTTGTCTCTTGTATTTTCGACACTACAACTTTATAAGGCTGATTATGTTTTATCGTAAGGGTAGTTACACTGCTCTTAACAGATCCAGTCTCTCTTGCATTCTTGAAGACATCAAACCTCTATGACCCGATCACCTTTTTGAGACTCAATTCTCAGTGGCGTGTTTACTTCATTTTACCTTCATTTAATCTTCACCCTCGGCGACTGAGTTTTATGGACATCTTGTGTCCCTTTATAATGCAGCTTATTAATGCTGAAAAAAATCCCAGAAGATGCCCCATTCCTGGACCAAATCATTCTCATCCTGCCTTAGCCTTCCTTGTATTCAGTTCATAAAGCAACCTGCTCTTCAAATCTCTCTCTCTCTCTCTCTCTCTCTCTCTTTCTCTCTCTCCCCCTCTCTGCCACTCACTCTCTCTCTAAATAGAAAGCAAAAACACCACACTTGAAGGATAACTTGGTAATTATAAAGGATCCAAAAGGACGCGTGTATGTCTATAAATAATAAAATACAAGGTCTAAAAGGAAATAGGCACACAACATTATAATAACGTGACAAAAAAGATATAGCAAAACTATTATCGATTCAACATTTAAAGGTTTCACTTTGCAAGCTTCGTCAGTATTATAAAAGTTTTGTTACATCTCTTTTGGTCCCGTAATCATAAAGATGTGTGCCTATTTTCTTTTAAACCTCTCTCTCTCTCTCTCTCTCTCTCTCTCTCTCTCTCTCTCTCTCTCTCTCTCTCGCCCCCCCTCTCTCTCTCTCTCCCTCCCTCTCTCTCTCTCTCTCTCTGTGTCCATGCATCTTTGTGTCTCTCTGCCTATGTCTTCTTCCTCTTGCATTTTATTTTCTTTCAATTTACTTAGTTATTTGTATCTCTCATCACTCTCCCTTCTGTCTCGATTCCCCTGATCCGTCAATCTCTGTCTGTTTATCTCTAATTTTTTCCCCGAGTCCCGACTACTTACTCGTTTATCTCTCGCGATTCATTTTTTTCTTTTTCAAACGCAAAACACATAAATAGCAGCATAAGACAAGCACAAATAGATTGGATATGTTTGAATTATCAAACAGTGAAAACTCATAGACAGACAAATAATCCTTTACGATGTAAAAAAGTAAAATGTTTTAGCTGAGAAAAAATCAACACAACTTTCGTAAGTTTTACAACAACAAAACTGGATGGTAAGAGTTCACTGTGATACACAAGAATTTTTCTAAGTTTTGTTATTTCGGAACAGAAGCGATGCAAGTTCGAAAGTTGAAATATCTATTCTTTAGTTTACTCGGATTTTAATATGCATTTCAGGTCCTTTTTGTGGGGATTGGCAGCCTTCTGCTAAGTATTTAGAAGGATATTTAAATAGATTAAAAATTTAAAGAATTAGCCAGTTTCCCACATTGAATTGAATAAGTCTACATGTATCTAGATTATTCATTGATGAGGGACAAAATTAACTGGATTCTCAGCTTACTATCCGATATTTATCATATCCGCTGACCAAGCTAGAAGTGAGAAGTCGATCTGAACTTCCAATAAGTATTAATAACCCAGTCAAAACTTGGACTTAACATAAATAATCTAGTCCAAATTTCGATTTGGAATGTTCTGCTCAATCTTTGCTTACAACTGAGTGTCGATAATCCAGTCTTAACTTCCATGATCAAAATGTTCTAAAATTAATTTAGTACCATTATTGAAAACCCAGTCTTATATACAACTTGTTTTTAAGTATTCGTCTGAGCTTAATTTTCTATCTACAATCCAGTCTAATTCTCAACAAATATCGATAATCCAATCTAAACCTCCACATCTATGGATGATCGAGTCAAAAATTCAACTTCAATCTGAGATAGTCCCATACAATTCGTCTTCTAATGAGTTCTATATTTAATGGAGCTAGGCGAAAAATGAGGACCATCTAAACGAGCATTTCTAGGCCACCTATGAACGTCAAATTTGGCATAAAGTTGTAAATTGCCCTAAATATTGGAGTGGTAATATTATTTTTCACCAAATAGTGTTTTTCGAAAATTAAAGGCAATAATGTGATTATCATTTTCTTAAAAGAAAAAGCCGAATGTGCGGCATACTTAAAACCATCTGGAATAGATCTAGACCTAGATCTACATGAGGTAACGTCATTGAAAGTTCTAAGTAAAGAATCTAAAAAGGTTGCTTCGACATAGATTCTAGATCTAAGGCCTAGATGATATTTACAGCAGCTAGACCCAAATCAAAAGATTAAGATCTGCAACTAGAGAAATCTAGATATTAATTTTAGGCTTACATATTTCGACGCCTCAGTTTACATTTTCTCTTTGTCCAGTTTCACTATAATTAAAGCCAGTGTCAATTTCCATCTTTTAAAAACATAATCTATAATTATGCCCTGTGAATTTTAGAACCAACAGTTTGTAAAATGAGTCAAGTTCTCTTACATTTGTTCTTTGTCCAACATAATGAGTATAAGGTAAATGAAAGTTTAAAAGCCATTTTCTCAAAACTACGTCATGTGGACATAGAACAAAGGAAAACTGAGACGTCCATTTTTGAAAACTTTCATCATACCGGTATGTAGGTTTAAATAACTGCGCGGCTAAGAAGTCCCGCAAGGCAGTGCAATTTTATGCACTTAATGCAAAAATTCAAAGCATATTGGGAAAGTATAGAAAAATTAGCCGAATTCCTTTATCCTAAAAGGATTTAAGTCCTTTATCTAAATTTTGTGTTTAGAATGAGAATTTAAGTCAAAGGATGGACATCAAGACCATTGATAAACCTATTTAATACGCACACGCAACCCAGCCCCGGCAAATTGACACCATGTTCCCATTCGTAGAAAGGGGTTCACAACTTGTATAAACGATCCAGCAAAACTCCCGTTTCAAAAGATGGCATTAACTTCTTATTTACTCGATAATTATCATAAACAGTCGAGGTGGAGCTCAGTCATTATGTCCCCTCTCCTTTACTCCAATCTCTTCAGTGCTCTTGTGTTAACAGCATGACTTCAGTTTTCCTTTTTTTTTTTCCTTATCTTAACTTTGGTAAGAAATAAAAGAAAAAAATCACAGTAAAGCTTATGCAAATTTAGTTTATAATTATATCGGATTGATTGGTCTGAAGTCAGGTGAATTTTATCCCTATCCATATCAGTTTCGGGAATCCTAAAGTTGCCCTTCGCTGTTTTGTGGGATCCTCAGTGTTCTTTATTGGCTTCAAACTTAGTCTAATATGCTGATGCCGTATTTGACTATACTTCTTGAAGCTACAATGGAAAAGAAAAGGCAACAAATTAATAAAAGGAATGAAAACTTTAACAATGACGGTATATAAAAAAAAAAACCCAGCAACACAGACACCAACGAAATTTTATCCCGCCTCCAAAGACTACTCATAACAAAGACAAACAAAACATTTTGAGTTACCGATTTTTTTAGTACAGTACTATATTATGAGCCATTTGTTTGGCTATGCGTTATATTCACTCCTTAGTAGTTTACTAAGCAAGTAAAAGACAAATTTGAGATGGATTAACGCTCTTATTTTTCATTTGTTAAGTGCTCTCTGTAAACTTCTAAATCTGACGACGTGACCTCTGAGACAGACTTCTACTCTCAGAGTAATTTATGGCGAACACGGTGACCCATCCTACTAATTTGGTGTCTCGAAATCGTCCTTTTTTCGTTTTTTTTTTTCCTCTCATGAAAAGTAAATGAAAGTAAAGAAACTATATTTCCTATTTTGGAAAAAGAAATTTGGAGAATAAAAGCGACAGACAATGAAGCGATGTAAGGCAAATTAACGGAGGAAAAGGGTGGGCCTCAGAACTTGACCACGTATTTGTTTCAAGAAGCCGGCCATCACATTTAACGAGAAAACCTCTTGCTATAGACCACTCCCTTTCCTATAAAAACTGGCCAAGTATGTGTTAAGAATAAATAAGAAAGATACATCAGTTCTCTCTCTCTCTCTCTCTCTCTCTCTCTCTCTCTCTCTCTCTCTCTCTCTCTCTCTCTCTCTCTCCCTCTCTCTCTTCTCTAGTCTCTGTGCCCATCCTTCTTACTAACTTAATTTTACACATCAATCTGAGGTGCAGTCCCACCCACAAAACTAAACTCTCAATGCCAAAAAACCAGCGGCAGGTTATCGTCTGGTTCCTTTGAACCTACGCTTTCCCCAAAAGCTAACTTGACAGTCCGATAAAAGTAATACCGTGGTACCGTAAGGACGCCACTTCTCGACAATAAGCGACGCGTAATCAGCTAAACAAACTCAGTTAATTGCACTAACCAGTTTTTGAAGACTGCTACCAAGACCAAGAGGGGACCGAAGGCTTTGGCTCCGTGGGCGTCAAACTGTCTCACTTCTAAACCTAGCACGAATCTTCATCTTGAGTGTCCATTTTTTTGAAGAGAAACGGCTCTAACAAACACTCAGTACTGACCGGCTAAAACTTAAGGAGATGAGGCTTAAAGAGAGAAAGTTTTCAAGAATTATTTGCAAACATGAAGGGACTAAAGCTTAAGGAGTATATAAAAGCAATGATGGTTCAGGAAAGAGTTTTTTTGCGCCTGTTGTAGGGTGCAGTAGAGAGAGAGAGAGAGAGAGAGAGAGAGAGAGAGAGAGAGAGAGAGAGAGAGAGAGAGAGAGAGAGAGAGAGAGAGAGAGAGATACACAGATACTGAAACAGAGATAACGTGGGAGGCCGACAAAGGAATCAACAGAGAAAGAAAGGGGGAAGGCTAATACGCGCATAGAGAGAGAGAGAGATAGGGGAAGGAATAAACAGAAGGAAAGGGACAAGAAACAGATACATGGAAAATTATATAAATGGACAGAAAGAACTAAAGAAATAAACTATATGTACATGTGTGTGGTGTGTAGTGAGTACCATGCTCAAGTACAGTGAGTCAAGTTTTTGGTAAAAAAATCACTTTTTCTACTATAACTTGGCCAAGTTAGCAACGTATTTTATGTGAAATCGACAATATCATAAAATAAATATCGACAGATTTATGGAATGGAGTATTTAATTAAGTCGATATATTCCACCTTTTTGGGGTTATAGGCACATGTACCCGACCAGGAGAACAAAACTTTCTCTCAGAAGTAACCGAATTGTTACGCCAAACGCTAGAAATTCTTCAACTTTTAATGTTAATATCACAGCACGAAAATAAAAAAAAATGTTATAAATCGATTAAGCAAAATTTTGAGGAAGCGACAACCTTGCGCTAAAGTATGTTGGAAAAAGTGGGTCACGGACAAAAAACTTTATGGACCAAGATTTTATTATCAAAGTTAGCCGTGGGAAATACGTACAAGTTATATCCATTGCGTTGACGACTGCTTTTCAAATTTTTCAAAGATGAAAAATTTGGACTTGCGACGGTTTTATCCCTTATGATGGCAAGGGCAGGACCAACTGCGTAAAAAGAAAATTTTATTGAAAAACAAAAGATGAACGATTTGAGGAAAGAGGATATACATCTGAAAATTTTGGTGAAAAATGATTTTTTTTTATTTTGGGTAACCAGCTTTCTTTTACTTTATTAAAACTACTGCTAACTATTTAACAATAATATCATTATATTACTGGACTACAAAACAAGTAAAAGACTCAATTTTATTTTCCCCTTATATATGCCTTTTAAGCACAATAGAATATTATTACAAACAAAACAAAACAAAAAAAAAAAAAAAAGAAGAAAGAAGAAAAAAAAAATGATGAGTTACAACCAGTTTTTTTAAATTTTATTGAAAAAAAAAAAAACAACAACTCCTGACTGACAGCTTGGTTCTGTACTTATATTTCCATTCTTGAGTATTCATTGTATTCCACAACGACGAAGTATTTGTTTCACATCTTGTTACGATAGTATCATCAGAATAGAGCTTAAGAGTGTTAAGTATCTGAGGATCTTTAATAAACGCGCACCAGACAGAGATCAGTTTAAAACAAGTGGTAGTTAAAAAATCAGGCAAGCTTTCAAAATGCTCAGTGTCTATATTCAGTTGTCTACGATTTAACAATATTTGAGAACTGGACTTTCAATATGCTCAATGCTCTTAAAAAATGAGACTACGGCAGGCCGGATTGCTATCAACCTCATATTTAAATTCAATGAGATTTAAGCTTTTCTTTTTACTTTTTCTGTATGAATTTTTTCAGTCACTCCGCTTTATTGCCATCTGAATTGACTTGAAAGTTCGCAACGACAGAGTCGATTCATTAAAATCAAAATAAATTAAAATAAGAGTATTTTCTTCCCTTTGCCTTTAGATACATCGTGAATCACTGCAGAGATAATGTGTTACAGTAAAAGCACCATTGTTTGCTGCTCGCTTTTCTCGGTCGCTGAAGGCTCAGTCACTCTCTCTCTCTCTCTCTTTATTTATCTATCTGTTCATTTTTTTTTTCTAAAATTACCCATTTAAAGGTGTACGTACTCAATGTAACCCAACTCCAGTTTTGACACAACATATAAGACAATTGTGAGCGTATAATGATTTAGACTTTGACCAGCGCAGGCTCCATGATAATTATGGTCCTGTCCATTCAGGGAAACATTCAGCTCATCGTGGAAATTCATTCTTAATCAGGGGCGGCGGGTAACTCGGCTGCCATTCGTCCCGACTCTTTTTGGCGCTTTCCTCTCCTTAACCCTGCCCAATGACTTCACCAGAGGATGAAATGAGATTCTTCAAGCATGAGCAAAAAAACCCCCCAAAAAAACAAAAAACAACAAAAACAAAACAAAAAGCAAACAAACCAAAAAAACAGAATTCAGAAGGCCTTTCACTTGTGGTAACTGTAATACTCCAGCATCAAACCCCAAAGCCACATCAAGTACTATCGGTTAATCACGAACTGTCCAATCCTTGACGCAAACTCCATTGTCGCCAGAAACAGAATGTGGCAACTGAGTTTTGAATCAACTTCAGAGTTCAACGGCATTTGTCTTAATTTCTTTATATAAGTAAAACAGATAAATCCAAAAATTCTCTTTCACATAGACAAAATGGTGAGAGGCATCATGGAATCATAACCATCTTCCTTTTTTGGTCGTTTTTCGTTTGCTTAAGAAAAATACACAGGCAATATCATCAGATAAATAACCTTTAAGATAGAACTTATGTTCAATGTTTTCTAATTTCTTTTTTTGATCAGTAAACCAGGGCATTTTCAGCATGTACAGACCAGTGCAAATACTCTGAATATAGAATGAACTATTCTAAATTGCTTGAATATCTTGCAAAAGCTGATAAACGAATTTGGTCCGCTCGCAGCAGTTTATTAAGGTCAAATAAAAAATAAATCAAGAGAGAGAGAGAGAGAGAGAGAGAGAGAGAGAGAGAGAGAGAGAGAGAGAGAGAGAGAGAGAGAGAGAGAGAGAGCGACAAAAAAGATAGAGGGAGAACGAGAGAGAGAACGAGAGAGAGAGAGAGCTAGAAAGAAGAGAGAGGGAGAACGAGAGATAGAGAGAGAGATAGATAGATAGATAGATAGATAGATAGATAGAGAGAGAGAGAGAGAGAGAGAGAGAGAGAGAGAGAGAGAGAGAGAGAGAGAGAAGAGTCAGTGAAGCAGAAAATTAAAGTAGGAGGAAGAGAACAAAGGATTAGGAGAATATGATATGATGATGATGATGATGATGATGATGACGATGGTGGTGGTGATTATGATGAGAATGAAAGAGAAGAAGAATTTAGCAAACTTAAACATTTTTGTGAAATATCTATATTGCTTTGCAGAACATATCTTATCTACATGATTGATCCTACCAAACGTTGCAAATTGAAATCTACAAAAGAACACAGTAAGACAAGAGAGATATACTGTTTTTCCCTTCTACCTGTCAAAGAGATCACTAGTGGCTCAAGTTGTGCTAGAATGATCTTAGACAGGTAATTACTGCAAAAGTTTCTGCTGGAGCAGGAAGCACTGATTGAAAAAAACATTATTGTTCCACATACATGTACAGTTAACATGGTCTGAAAAGTTCTTGTTGAACTTGGTTGCCATGGAAATGATTTCGGAGTTAATTATTCATAGTTTTTATATCGTGTCAATTTCCGATCAGTTGAAACTTCTTTGACAGAATGACAGAAACCTGTCTTGCTCAATCTTCAATGCAAAACATTTTGATAAATGATTGCATAAAGAAATTGAATTAAACGGGCAATCAGTTGTTTTTTTCAAATATTACACGAAAAAAATTCCAACAAGCTATCTCAAATATGACTTCTGTCCAAAATGTCATGGCATTTTTTAAAACTACTTCTTGTACGTGTGGCAAAACGTGGGACCCAAGCAAACTTCAGAGATCAAATTTTGTAAAAAAAAAAAACAATACGGAAAGAAGGAGACAAAATTGAGCAACAACCTAGAAAACTACAATCAACAGGTCAGAGTGTACCCTTTAAGAGGACTGAATCTTAGAAAAGTAATAATGCTTTAATTTATATATCTAGCGAATAGACCAAAACAATTGAGAGCTTAATTAAGCTGAACATGTTTTCAAGTCAGTAAATGCAGCGTTGCTATAGTTGTTTTTACAATTCAATTATAAAAAGTGCCTCGGTTTGTGACGGTGTCTTCAATATTTTAAATATTTTTGAAAATTAGTTTATCATCAAGATTCTTATGCGGAGACCTCGGTTTTCCATCAAAAAAGGAAGAGGGCTGTTTAGATTGGATCCAATAACGTCACCAAACGGCATATAATAGTATCAAGACTAAGACATATTTATGATCAGTCCAGCGCTCTCCTGACTAAACAGGTCGGAAGACTGAGCTATCCAGTATTCCTCCGACTGAGGTATCCAGAATTCCTCCGACTGAGCTATCTAGCATTCCTTCGACTGAGCTATCCAGCATTCCTCCGACTGAGCTATCCAGCATTCTTCCGACTGAGCTATCTAGCATTCCTCCGACTGAGCTATCCAGCATTCCTCCAACTGAGCTATCCGCAATTCTCCGACTGAGCCACACAGCATTCTTCCGACTGAGCCACACAGCATTCCTCCGACTGAGCCACACAGCATTCCTCCGACTGAGCTACACAGCATTCCTCCGACTGAGCCACACAGCATTCCTCCGACTGAGCTTTCATGCATTCCTCCGACTGAGCTTTCATGCATTCCTCCGACTGAGCCACACAGCATTCCTCCGACTGAGCCACACAGCATTCCTCCGACTGAGCCACACAGCATTCCTCCGACTGAGCTTTCATGCATTCCTCCGACTGAGCCACACAGCATTCCTCCGACTGAGCCACACAGCATTCCTCCGACTGAGCTATCCAGCATTCCTCCGACTGAGCCACACAGCATTCTCCGACTGATTCATCGAGCGTCCCTCCTCGCCAATATGATAACGCCTAACATTGCATTGCTACCCGCATTTCTTGTTTCTAACGGTTTGCGTTAATATTAGAAACTATTTCTTTGACAAAGAAAAATTCTAGTTATAGACCTGCACTGCGTTTGAGCGAAATGTTAAGACGCTTTTAGATAATGAAATCGAGAATATTAAATCTTGACTCTTATTCCAAAGTGAAGTATGGTTTCAAGTTACTCAAGTGTACTTTAAATCTTTTAAAAAATACCTGCAGTACTTGAACGTTTATATATAGACCATAAATGATATATCTAGTTGGTGCATACAAAATCAATAAATTGCACACATTCAGTTCATTCCTGGCTTCAATAACGACTTTTGCTTGTTTCAAACCAGACTTGATCAAATGGTTAAATAACCTGGAATAGATTCTCGCACTTAAAATGATATAAACAAACGGGCTTTCGCTTATATCATTGTCTCATTGCAGAATAAGAGCACTAAAATCTGTCATCGATTTGAAATCAAAACATTCATTAAAGCATAAGAGTTCGATGACAAGTTATAAAAGAGAAATTGAAGACTCATAATAATTGCATGAGACAGTGTGATCTCATATAAAAAAGTTAACCATAAAGAGTTGTGGCCTTTAATTTTTTATGTTTTAAAGGCTTTTAAAAAACCCTATTTAAACACACTACTCAATCAGATATGTACACTTTTGTGACATTTATTCCAACTAAAGCATACAATGAAGTAAAAAACATCATATTTATAACAAATCACCTGTCATTCCACCAGTTATCTCCCTTGTGTGTAAAAAACAACCGACATTTTTTTAAAATAAGAAGTTACAGTAATTTATTGCAAAAAAACAAACAAACAAAAAAAAAAAACAATACAAAATCAATGCAGGATCACAGCACTTATCAAGAAAAGCATAGAAATGCGCAATTTAGAAAGGATAAAGTAGAACTAGATGCATTTTTTTTTTACCAAAGCCTTATACTCTCGATAATTCTGGTGCAAAGATTTAGAGTCATGTGACACTGCGGGCTTGTTTCGATTCTTTCGTTCAACTATAGAGGCCATATTTCGGCCCGTCCTTTTTTTTTTTTATTTTAAATGCACGGGTGCAAGATCTCCGGCTTGGGCCGGCATACCGGAAAAAAAAGTTTAGTCCATGACTTTGCCGGCCGATTTATTATTTTGCTGATTTACTTTCTTAAATCCCACTCACAACATGCGACGATCAGTTCTTTTCTGACGGCGCATCAGCCAGTGATGCCTGAAAAAAAAAATGCTGTGTGCAAGAAAACAAACTTTTGTCAATAAAAAATCTAGCCTGTTGGTTCCCTAATGACGATCTGAACTCGTAACTCCATTCAAAGTATTTCTACACTCTGAGTAAGATGTAGATCTAGATTTTGGATTTTGCATTGAAAAGGAGGTAACATTAAAATGTTGAAGTATTCGAAGCCAATCCTAAGATATTGGCACAATGTTTTACGCTAAAAAAGAATAGATTTGAGGTCATTTGTTGAAGCTTATTGTGCAATGCGAATGCGAAAGAGCTACTGTAAGGGTAACCCTTCCTTTCATCATAGATGCATAGTTACAGCATATTACGCCTCGTCGGATAATTGGATAGTATCCCAAAAGATATTTTAACCTAAAGTCGCGAGCAGCAAATAAAACAGTGTAAAAAGTGATATTAATTTCTTTACTTTCCCAATCTAATCTTTTTAAAGAAGGTTCTACACGTTAGTTTTAAAGAGACGTAGACCTGTACAAATAACAAGGGCCTGGAGCAGAGGTGCACTGCTTTGCGTGAATTCGAAGCAGTTGATATTCTAAAAAATAAATTAAACCCTCATAGAGCATTTAAAAAAGCCATATATATATATATATATATATATATATATATATATATATATATATATAAATTGGAATTTGTATCATCATCTCTACAACATCATACATAATCTTTTATTTTTTTTAGCTTCTTTCCTCCAGCACTTCTTCACGAGAGACCCAACTCTCGTTTTTATCTTTTCTAGGCTCAAAATAAAATTCACCTTTCCCAATAAAGAGTAAACGCTTTTTTATTGATTTAAAAAAAATTCACAAAGTTAATGGGCTTACATTTTTTCTAAAACCTTTTGAACTATATTAAAACTTTTTTGGAAGGTATTATTCAATTTCTCTCTTTTAAAATGATTTAGTTAAAAAAAGTGCTGACAGGACTTTCTTAGTTTTAACTTGATATCCTTGTAAGTTATGTAATATATACAATGAGAAAGTGTTAGTATTTATACTAAGGTTAGTAATTGTAGTTCAAAAACTTGCTGAATAAGTAACAAGGTAAACATAAAATATTCTAAATAACTTTTTTTAATCCTCCAAACTCAATGATAATTTTTGTTGTTGTCAGCAGTAGAACTTGAAAACTATGATAACCACTGCATTCATTGTCCAAATTCACTAGAACTGTTCTTTGAAAACCTTTCTGTTCTAGGATTTTATATATTTTATAACTTTACAATACACTCTATCCTGTAAAAACAAAAAGCAAAATAGATTTGAAAAATTGATTATTGCTCCATGTAAATTTAAAGAAAACAAAGAAAAACATATCAGTAGCCAACTCTTTTATTTAGCTAAGATTTAGTTTTCATTTTCAATTGGCCTCATCTCTCAATACTTAAAATTTACACTTGTCACTTAATTTCTTGATTGGAATCTCTTTAAAAGATACACTGGAAGAACAAGGGAGCTCAGTGAGCAAAACTGAGGACATGTAATTTGATCTAAAAATACAGCCTTTTCTACTAACTTCTATTCTTTCTTACTCTTCTTATTAAGTAGAAAAGAATTTATAGAAATCATAGTTTATTTTTCGAAACGCATAGTTTCTCAACTTCGCCTCATATTTCGCTTTAAGTCAGCAAGTTCAAAGCAGTCCAGTGAAAATATTTAGTTTAAAATTTGCAAAACTATCGTTATTGATAAATTTTTACTCCGATTCCAACATTATTTTTCATTACTCAGTAGCAAAAATAGAATCCACAGTTTACTTTCAATGCTAGATATAAACTTGTATGGCTTCATAGCTTGGCCTCATGTATTCCTAAAGGACAGCAGATTCATAGTGGTCCAGTGAAGATAAGGAATTTGATCTAACACTTATTGAAAAAAAATACATCCTATTTGTTAGAGATTTGCTCATTGAACAAAACTGTTTTGAAAATTTCAATAATAAAGTTTCTTCACTTTACTTTTTGCGCTTGATCTAAACTTGCATGGCTTGTTGATCTGGCCTCATACATTTTTTACAGGGCAGCAGACCATAGTGGTCCAGTGAAGATAAGTAATTTGATTCAGGACAAAGTCAGAAAATCATCTTTGCTGCTAAACCTTTACTTGTTGTACAACATATTTCTATTCATATTCAGTAACAGAGATATACTGCTTAATTAACTTTCATTTCTAGATCTAAACTTTTGTGGCTTCTTGATTTGACCTCAAAGTCGACCAATCGACCGCTTTTCTAGATCTTAACCAAAGATGTTCTAACAATAGTTCTATTATTAGAACATCTTTGATCTAACCAGGGCAGCCAATCTAACTTGACTCAATCAAATTTCTTGGATAAAAGTCACAAAAAAAAGGATGGATATTAACTTGATAGTCAACCCGCACTACATGCAAAGCAGTAGTTTTATTTCTATGTATATATTTAAGGAAATATTTTTTTCAGAGTAAGCCGTCTTCTATGACAGATTTTAGTGCCCGTTTTCACACTGAATGTTAGTAACAAAATTGTAATATATCAGGTAGAATTTATTTTATGTAACGAAGATTTAGCAGAAAAAACTCTTTGTCATTTTTCTCTAAATAAGACCAAGATTCGCCTCCAGACTGGCTCTGTTGAAGCACATTGTCGTGTTTTTTGGGCGGCTACTACGTTTTCTTTCTATAATGCAAAGAGTTCATTACAGGTATTCAATCACCTCATGAAAATACTGATTTGGATAAATATGCCACATAATATTTGTGAAAGTATTTAGTATTATTATATTATTCTAAAGACATGCATGATCTCAGGCCTGCTATCAGTGAAAACCTCAACCCACGCAGTTTATACGACCCTAATTTTAGATGTGGTTTCCACCTCAAAGCTGGGTTGAGAGCGACTAGGAGTACCTCTCGACATTGCTCTGAGCACAGGTTGAACCACCCACTAATGAATTGCGCTCTTCATGAAGATGTAATCCCACGGCTCAGGCTGTTCTCTTCTTTCATTCGTACCTCTACCGGCCCGGCTTTCCAGTGGGTGAAACACCTTATAATGTCTTGAGAACCCATCGTACTACGCCTATGTTCCCTAATCCTGACTTTTACCTAAGCGAAGCGAATATCCTATTGTATTATTGCTATCAACTCAACGATGTCACACTCACAATCTCACGCTATTTTGTCTTTCCTGGGAATCAGAATCGCAAGGTAACAGTAATGAAGAAGAGCAGGCAGTGACAGCAAATAAGTCTTAAAACTGCCAAATCATTAATGTTCTGTATCTTTTCTATTTAATTTGATTATCTCTCCTTCCATAACGGATATTGACGTTACTTATCCGCAAAATTCCTGAAGTAATAGGTTATTATCAATTATTGAGAGTGCTATACATAATAATCAATGTATTTTTCTCCTAAGGGCCCTTATAACGTAGTCAAAGATCAGTATAGGTTGTGACCGTATTGTACTCTTCTCATGTTTCTTAATGGATTATTTCAGTCATAATTCAATTTATATTTCAAACATTTAGTTCGCTCTACAATTCGCTACCACTTCTTTGGAACGACACATTCTTATTATGCAACGCTTTCTTCCACTCCTTCAAATTTTTTTTTTCATAATGCTCTTTTTCTTCCTTCCCAATTATTACTTTATCACTTTTACGTCTCAGTACCATTGCCAGGAGTCTCACAGAAATGTAACTTTGTTGAAAGTATTTAATTGTTATCTGACTGATTAGAGTAGTCAAAGCTGATCAATGAAATTGATTAAAAAAAACTCACTTTTCTCTCAAAGTTCTTAACGTGTTTCGCAGTAGGTCATCACTCAATGTGTTTACTAACTTCGATATGAACGATTGGAGACATCATGGGCAGCTCATGATCGACGGCCGCATTCCTATTATCATTTCTGAGGGCAAAAGCAATCTGGCATTTAGGTATGAGACAACCGCGGGGTAATGTCAGCTGGACTTGAAAGCTTATTACACCGACCAAACTGGACAGAGATCGCTAATGATTGGTGCCTCCGCTGACAAGAGAGGCAAGGGATCGAGTAGAGGATCGAGCAGATAGAACAGCTAAACACCAAGAGAGCTGTAAAAAACAAAATTGAAAATGAAAGGGGAGGCATAAAGTTATGTCCTGCCACCCACTCTGTACTTCTAACTACAGCTATCTTAACTACAGAGAAGACGTCATCACACATCTGCCTCTGCAGCAAGTTTTAGTTGATAAATCACGTGTCACGAGACCTGCCCGGCTTACTACGTTACAAAATAGGTATAATGATCAATGTCTTAAAATCTCCGCACACAACTCAGAATTGGCTTGGAGGAGGGATTGGAGCTTTAACCTGATTTGATCTAAATCATTCCGTCCTAATTATCATAACTAAAAAAATTTAGCAATATGACTTAAACTGTTAAATTACCCGAAAAAACATGAAAAAAAAAAATGGAAACGAAAAAAAAACCCCAGTCGTTTGCTGTAGAACTTAGCTTTCGATTTTTAATAATAATGATCAATATTGATGCTACGGAGAAAAATTTAGCTTTCCCTGTGCTGTTGATAGATTTGTATTAAAATAGCTAAACTATTTCAGTAAGTTCGTACACATAAAACTTAATCCAAACCCTAGCTTAAAGGCGACTGCATTATTGTCTCTAGGTTGGTTGAGTGGTGGAGACATTTTCAGTCCCAAAGCTCACGACTAGTATCCCAGCCCATGTGAAATGTTTATGACCCATACGAATACTCGCTAGAGTGAGGAAAAGGTTAAAGTGAATAAAAAAATAAATAAATTCGGCTCAATCTATCTTCTCACAGGAAAAAAAAGAAAGAAAACTGTAACCATCTTCATTCCTCTAGCAATTCTCTGGGTGAAATGGTCAGTGCTGTAATTGGTTTGCTGCACACGTACCAGGAAGGGGGCCTAGTTTGAGCTGGCAAGCTTATTCTAACCCCGCCCCCTTTTATTCCCTAATTTCTAATTCCTATTTAGCTCTCCTGGAAGTGATGAACAAACTATGATGACATATGCAAAAATTATTTTTGACAATTCAAGATTGAAATAGGAGGTATCTGGTCTGTGCTTTGCGATCAATTTTAAGATCAAACTAAAAGCTCATAACATACTTGGCCGTTTTTTGTTTTTTTTTTGTACACGTTTACATCCTACATGATACTGTGTGATATTAATGACCTTTAACTAGTTTGAGACTTTACAAAATGAGCTGACTGTCAACCTAAGCAACATAGATAAAGCTTACCAACTACGCAAGTAAAGAGATGTTTTTTCCTTTTTCAATGTTTAGTTTTATTGTTAAATTATAAGAAGAAAAGAGCAGCATCAGCAACGGTACCAACAATGACACGAAAAATAGAACCAATAGTAGTAGACGATATAATAGTAGCAGTAGTAACAGCGCAGAGCCAGCAGCTGCAGCAGTAACAGCAGTAATAGTAGTGATAGTAGTATTAGTGGTAGTCGCAAAAGTAGTAGCAGCAGTGGTTGTACTGATATTTTTTCAAGCCTATTCCTAACAACCTGAAACTCTAGCTCTTTATGATGCTTAGTCATATTAATAATAGTAGTACTATTATTATTATTATTATTATTATTATTATTATTATTATTATTATTATTATTATTATTATTATTGTTGTTGTTGTTGTTGTTGTTGTTGTTGTTGTTGTTGTTGTTGTTGTTGTTGTTGTTGTTGTTGTTATTATTATTATTATTATTATTATTATTATTAGCTGTAGTAGTAGTAGTAGTAGTAGTAGTAGTAGTAGTAGTAGTAGTAGTAGTAGTAGTTGTAGCAGTAGTAGTAGCAGTAGTAGTAGTAGTAGTAGTAGTAGCAGTAGTAGTAGCAATAGTAGTAGTAGTAGTAGTAGTAGTAGTAGTAGAAGTAGTAGTAGCAGTAGTAGTAGTTGTGGTAGTAGTAGTAGTAGTAGTAGTAGTAGTAGTAGTAGTAGTAGTAGTAGGAGGAGGAGGAGGAGGAGTGATGGTGTTGTTAGTAGTAGTAGTAGTAGTAGTAGTAGTAGTAGTAGTAGTAGTAGTAGTAGTAGTAGTAGTAGTAGTAGTAGTAGTAGTAGTAGCAGCAGCAGCAGCAGCAGCAAAGTGTCTGCATCCATGCTGTTCTTAAAACGTCGATTAACATGACTTTTGCTTAATCACAGAATCATCAACAGTGAAATTCCATGTATAGCTTGCGCAAAGACAAAGCGCGAGAAATGAATCTGTTTTGATTATGAATAAAAATCTCCTGAGGTGAGACGCGTTTCCACTAGCGCAGCCTTACTATATCTATGATGGACACACACCAATAAATAGAAATTCTTTCCCTGCGCGAGTCTGTTGACATGTTCATCAGTTTCGCATGGTCCCTATCTCATCTCTCTTCTCTACAGCATCGTCATTAAATTAATTAGGAATGATGTCAAATCAAACCAGAAATAGAATTTTTTTTAATAAAAAATGTGTTAGCCATGAAACTCGTCAGAGCGTTTCCATTTCTTGATCTTCAAAGCTTCACAATTAAAAAAATTGCACGAATACAAAAAAAGTAATATTTGCGAAAAAATTGATTAGGCTAAAAGATTAAATTTCTGCTAGAACAAAAATACTTCACTGCAAAGCAATACTTAAAGCGTTGTAGGAACAAATGAATTCGCTATAAGATTTTAAAGTGAAATCATTGTGATATAAAAAAACCAAACTCCCTGCACCGAGGCATGAAGATTTTCGCGATAACTAAACTACAAGATGTCAATAATCTTATATTGAAGTAGTCACGATCTTATATGCTTTTGATATTTCACAACACTTAATATTTATTTGCAAAATCCTTTTATTTTCTGTAGCCGGTTAAAAGAATTGATTTTGTGCCACAGAGTCCTCGTTATTACTTTGTACCCTGGTTCTCATCACCTGAGGCAAAACCCACTTGGAGACATAATCATTTCATTTTGTAACGATGACCTTTAGCCGACTATGATTCCAATGCTTGCTCTTGACTCTTTTTTTTTTAAATAAACATTTTGTCTCTCTCCTTCTTTCTCCTATGTAACTCTCCCTCTCTCTCTCTCTCTCTCTCTCTCTCTCTCTCTCTCTCTCTCTCTCTCTCTCTCTCTCTCTCTCTCTCTCTCTCTCTCTCTCTTTCTCCCTCTTTTACATATTCCGTTGCTTCCTACCATTTTTCTATTACTCATTCTTTCTACTCAGTTGTTTTTGCATCGCGGTTGAACAGTTTACAGATCTAAGGTCAACACAAAAATTAAGTGATCTACATCTTTTACTCATTATTCCAAATGAGTGCCATATGCCGTAAGTCTTGAACCTCATTTTGGCCAGCGAGAAACCAAAAGACAAATATTGTTTTTAAGTAAGGAACAGTAAACCAAAAGATATATTTACACCATGAACGTCCTTGGTGACCACAGAAAAACCTGACAAATAGCAAATGAGTTTGATATCGTTTTTGAAATAAACGATTTAATTCGGGATTAACAAAAATATCAAGTACTCTCAAAAATGAAGTAGCGCGATCCGAAAATAAAATTATCTAGACAGTTGGCCACTTAAGCAAATTGCAAAACAGCTTGTGTGGTGAAATTTATCATTCTGTCTGAGGTTATATTAGCAGATAGTATTCTTGCATATACTAGATATAAAGAAATATTAAAACAAATTGAGATGAAGCAGTTCTCCGAATTAGACACAACGTCGATCATCATTTTATTCAGCAGTTCTGTATCCTCCGTGGTCTTAAATTGCTTTCGCATTGCCCCAAACTTTTCTTACTCTAACTTATCAAATGTAAAATAAAAATAATTTTACAGTCTATCTAAGGGGTATATTTTTTAGTGCAATTCTTTTTATTAAATTTATCAAAGACATTCTTCAAACATTTGGAGTTGAGACCCGATTCCCTTTTATATATACATATATATATATATATATATATATATATATATATATATATATATATACATGTAAATTAGGTTTGAAAATTCCGGAGCCATTGCTTATCTCATCAACATTTTGGGAGGAAGTCCTTAATTTCCCAACAAAGACAATAGTTAAAGTGAAATGTACAGTTCAAATATTTCAAGTTATCCCGAATTTATGAAGTCCAATTCCAGGTGGATTGACTCATAGCCGTATGTTTCGGTGGTTCTACCCATATTGAGGTTTAAAAAAAATTGAAAATAAATGGCTTTATTACGGTCATTTAATGCATTTTCTCTCTATTAAAAGACAGATGGGTTTAATGATATTCTAATTATCATACTCGACAATCAGTAAAAAGAAGTCAAAACACAACTTTAAAAGCAACAGCTGTAACAAAATTCAAGTTAAGGGAAAATAAATCAACATTTCCAATATCTCAGTCGGTCACACTAAAAAGTTATGCACCATGCAACTACTCGTGACTATAGTCGTTCCTTTCCTTGCGAGTGTCCTAGATAATTATAGTTTAGTATTACACATCTCCGGTTCAAAATTTAGTCTTGTGAAAGATGCATCTTTTATGACTCCTAGAACATTCGATCGAAGACTTGAGCACATACGGGCTTCTGATATAAAAATTTTGCCTCACGGTGCATTCTTAAATTTCTCCCCCTTCCCAGATCCAACCCCAGTTTACAACCACCTGGAAGCGCATTCGCCCCAGTGCCCGAGCTCGTGGTTCCAGTACGATCGTTTCTGTGTGACGCCAGCACGCGCTGGGACGGAGCGCGCCGTTGCCCTCTACTGTGACAGCTTGGGTGGCATTGGCGTCAATGGGCTCTGCGTCATTAGTAAGTAAAACTAGATGAATCTACCCACAGCTTCTTACGGTTCTGGCAGAATTATTCCACAACTTAATTTTTTTTTTGAGGTTTCCATTTTAAAATGGACATGATCAGATACACTTAGTTAAACTGAGACCAAAAATCAAGTATTGCACCAAAAGACATGACTCAGATCTTGTAGTGTCATAGAGATACGGCTGCTTCGAAAAACAAAAAACAAACCAACAACGAACAAACAAAAAACAAAACAAAACATAAAAAAATCGCACAAAACAAAACATTTTAATAGTCATACCTAATCACATTTTACTGACTTTCTTATGAATCGAACCGCTTGCGAGCATTTATTTTTTGTTGAAAAAATAATGTGATACACTAAAATATTATTTGGTTTGAGCTTATGTAAACCTCGAAGCCTCGCAGAAAATCGTCCCCTAGCTTTTTAAACTAAATATTCAGCCAAGCTCAAGCCCTCTCAGGTCGGCTGCTGATAATTATTGAAATATCGCGTACTAATTTTGCTGAATTAAAGAGCCGTCCGAAGTTGTTTTCATTCATGAAGACTGATAACAAGTATGAACAATTATGACTTATTCTGATAGATTCCGAACATTTCAACTCCATCGAAAATCTATCTGATGGATTGATCTCACTTTTTATTTATTTTTTTTTCCATACATGAATCAGCTAATCATCCTTTTTGTTTCCGTCTATAGATTAAAAATGACCTGCTTAAGATTTTTTAGCGTAATCTTGATAAAATGTAGATACGATTTAATTAATTAATTTTTTTAGTTCTGGACATAAAAATGGTTTAAAAGAAATTTAACAAATCCTGTGAAAAATTCATTATTATAAGTTAAAATAAATTATTATTTAACCGTGCAAAAATATTTACTTGATCCCATAAATAAAATCCATTATTTCTCAAGGCACTGGTCCTCAGGTAAAAAACCATGGTATTTTTTCTCACAGAAATACCCATAGTCAATTTCATTATTGTAAAAAAGAAGGCCTTTAAGCTCTACACCAGGCTTAAATTGCTTTTAAAAATAGCGAGATTAATCCCAAAGATGAAGAAAGATCCTCACTCAAATGCTCCAAACCCAGGTAAAGATGTTTTGAGAGAGATGCCATCCTTTGGAATATCGCATTTAAAGGATATATCGGAGAAAGCAATATAAGGAGAAGGACCTTTCAGAGACATTAGGCCAAACACTTCGATGGCTCATTAACTGAACTTAATCGTCTTTTTTTCTCTTGAATTTCAAAACGATAGAGTCAAGTATCAATACAATATTTCAATAAGATTAATTTTTCTTTCTTTTTTTTATTGCCTCAGCCGTGAATAAGTTACGTCATAACTTTTTATTATGACGGGAATTTTTTTTCAAACACGTCATAATCACGTAGGATAATAGTTTGACCAAAAATAGTATTAATGTCCAAGAATCAATCAGATTCAATAGTCACATCTCCAAACTAAATTCTAAAGATATTTTTTCTCAATCATGAAAAACACGTCGTTCAACTAAATGCCTATTTTCAAGAATGGTACAATAAAAAACCATTTAGTTGGCTATAACTTTTGCTTTGCTCAATAAAACAATTATAATTATGTTATCTTCTCATTACTGTAAAAAAAAACAACAACAACCCAACAACAAACAAAGAATTCTGTGACACTGTATGAATAGAAGAATAAATTCATTCTTTTAAATTATAAAAATCGTGTGAATGTCTTTTTAGGCAGTTAACACTACTATGAACGGTTTGTTTTTTCAGGATGTAAGGTAAAATCTGATGAAAACGTTCACCTGTCTTGCCTTAACCATACCATATATATGTTTTTATGGTGGTCCTATTTAGCTATGTTAAACTCAATGATAAAACTAATATGCTTTATGTTGATTAAAGGGAGGCAAAACCAGATAGCAAAGTTAATAAAGATCTTAATAATATAGACTCAAACATGTATGCGCGCCTAATCCTTAGCACTCCCTGACCGTTATTCCTCTACCTGGACTTATAGTCTGAGTTTATAATTATACGAATGTTTTTTTTTATACTTATATCAGCCTCGCTCGCCACTCAAGATAATTACAAGCTAAAGGAATTGGATTCGTTGGTGACGCTCTATTTTCTTTGGTTAATGTAAACTCAAATCATCCTTACAACTGGAAAATAGAGAAACCTCGAAGTTTGGGGGAAGAAGTCTCTGTAAGACTTTTTGGTAGCTTTTTTCCGCATAGGCGAAAAGGATATATCTGCAATTTTTTTCTATTTTTTTTTCATACATTATGTATTTGGGCTATAATATTCAATTAGAAAATTGACAAGCACACTCAAATTATACTATGAAGTATCTGTACACTTTTGAGTTGTTTATAGACTAGGAAACATTTCACATTTCAAATGTGCTCTTTATACGCCATTACGACATCTTTAAAGATATCGCGGGCTAACTCCTTAAAGTCAGTACATTGATAAGAAATTGCATATTGCACAATCTCTGAGGTCTAAATATATGTTAAAGTATGAATAACATTTTACCTTAATTAAGTAAAATCTTCGACTGATAACTTAAAAAAAAACCCGGATAGCACTAAGTCTAAAAAAAGGAGAGAGACCTGGTTCAATATTGAAAAAAAAATAAAGCTGCATTCTGGGGTGCTTTACAGATGCACATTGTTATAAATATATTATACAGGGCAGCTACTTTCCTTTTTTTTGCTTTGAATAATACTGAAATCATTTTTTTTTCTATTGGTATGGGAGGAACAGTTAATGATTAAGCCTTCATCAGTCTCCTGAGGTTAAATTTAATGAATTTTAGCGGTGTTTCAAATTCATTGTTTAATGCCACATAATCACCAATTACTGTAATCAGTGTTTACATTGTCGGCTCTAACATCCGCTAAAATGCCTTATATACTCGTATGTGCTAAGTCTGAGGTAATAATCTGATCCATACAGGCAAACGTACCACAAAATGAAGTAGGCAGTGTTGCTTATTCCCAACTCATACGATAATATAGGCCTTTCCTCGACTATGGATTGCTCTCGCTTTCGGAACCATCTGCCCTTATAAAAGGAACAAAACGAATGGGATATGTTTCAATCATTATGTTAAACCTTTGTCATGGGTAGATCTAGCTTATGCCGGTAGCAAGATTTTAAGGATACTTTCTTCTATTAGTAAATATCCGGCAAGGACTGCTGGCTTCAACTGCCGAACTCATGCAGTCATAGAGTGTGGGCCTGTAGATCTCTGCTTTTCCGACGTGCTTCAGAAGATGTCGCTTCATGTGCAAGGTCTAAAACAACTCTAAATGAGACGACTGTATCGGTATCGATGAGGCAACTTACTGTGAACTCGCTGCCATAATTTTTCAAGCTGAGCTTATGAACTGGATGCAATTATTTATACCTTCAAACAGTTGGAATCATACGTGTTTTTATGATTATTAAGGGCATTTTGTTAATGTAGCCTCTCTCTCTAGTGAATAGTTTCCTCTCTGTTCCCGCCAGCCATATTGGTTTCATTTCAATTCTAGACTGACAAACCACCACATTGATAACTCTTAATCCCACCTCAGAGGCTCGTACAGTAGCGCCTGCCTTGGAAAACGCTGGCTTCATGAGGCCATCCAGGCTATCATCGATGCTGCCCAACCTGGACGGAGCCCCTGAAGCGGAAATTGATGATGACGGAGAGAGTAGGAAGGAAGTAGAATATGGATCGTGCCCGAGCGGCTGGGCGCACTACCGCTCCATGTGTGTCTACAAGCCTTGGACGGACGAGGAGCGCTGTCACCAGATGGGTGCCGTCCAGTTCCATGGGATGTGCTTGAAACGTTAGTTGATTTTATCATGATTTATTGAAAATTCACAAGTTTGTAAATTCTCAAAGCCTCTCGAAGCCAAGGACAGAACTGGTTGGATGGCATCTGATCCTACCACCAAATTGTTTAGCGGGTATCAAGTACTAAACATCTTTAAATCTCAGTATATTTTTCTGTCGGCTGTAACATTACAAAAAAAAAACATAATTTGTGTTTAAAAAGCTTGTGCTGTGTAGCTTGCCCAGATTTATTTTTGTCTTTAGCCTAATTTTTTTTTAAATTTTAGAGCCTTTTCCAATCGTTCTTTAGTATTGTTATCCTAAAAATACTAGTACATAGCGACATTGGCTGGGGTTGTCCCTTCTTCAGACATGTCCAAGAATTTCAAGAAATTCGAGAGAGAAAGGAATTTGTTTGCATTCTTACATACTGAATAGTTTGAAATTTTTGTTGGGTAATACACATCAAGAATTCTTCTAACATGTGGCCTATGAAGAGAATCGAGTCTTTCCTCATCTGTTTTGTTAAAGCCCAGGTTTCACAATAGTATAAGAGTGTGGACCTAACCAAGGGAAATATAGTTTGATTCTTGTTTTTTGGTCAGGCAGTGTGTCGCACTATTTCGTGTTGCGCACTTAGCCAAAGGATAAGTGCGGTCTATGCTTTTCTTGCTGCAATGCTAAAAGATAAGTCATTATTATATCTATAACTGCTTACATCTTGTGTAATATTGTGGCATTGTTACATATAGAGCTATACATTGCCTCGAGAAAAGTAGGGCATGTCTTTTTAATTTCTTTTGTTTGAATTAAAAAACTTTAATAAAAATAAATTAAAGTGACACACAGCCTGACTGGAGTCTTTTGTGACTTTTGTTGGATCTTGTCTCCCCTGTTCCATACTTTTGTTTGCGCTAGTTTGTTCAATGTAACAGTTCACAAGTATTTCCGATGTTCTATGTATTCTTAACTGTTGAGTAATGATCCCACTATCTTTGTTGTTTTCCATTTACTAGATTCTTTTCTCGGCTCTGTG
>JAWDGP010004725.1:382500-595000 GCA_033675545.1 Elysia crispata
TTGAGCGCTGGTTTCCAAGAGGGGTCGAGCCTCATTGGCCTAGGTTTACGAGAGGCGCGCCTCCAGGGTTCAGGAAAACTGCAGATGGTGGTAGCGTTCAGCCAGGACTCTGACAGGCCTAGAGCCCAGTCCGTGAGGAAGTAGTGAAGAGATGACCTGTAGACGTAGTTGGTGTCCACCCCAGTCATAGCAGTGAACACGCCGATCTGGGCAGCGGGCAGCAGAGACATCAAAGCTTTGTAACCAAGAGTAGAGCCACTGTGAACCAGACGCTCGTAGCCTTCAAAACAGTAAAAGTTAAATATGTTCATTGAAAAACACATATAATGTAGCTGTAAGAAACGCTAATCATAAACTAAAATACTACATTTCAACCCATAGAAAAGCTAACCAAAACAGAATCAATGAAAATGCGGTTCTAATTATTGCTATACATTTATTTTTACCTGTGATGAACGTTTAAATCAATCATATCTCAATTTGTCATTCCTTTGCAGCAGCTTTTTCATGATTGATACTTCCTATGCGCTCAAGCACAATGACTCCTAAAGCAGGGAGATAGTTATGTGCTCTGAACTGATGTTATTGCTCCTTTTCAACCCTAGTTTCTAAACGTGCAGACAGAACGGAGTGACCTAACACTAAATCCCTTCTCGTACCACCTGGAACAAGGGTGAAAAATGTTTTGTTGCCTGCAACAGAGTGAGAGCCTCTCCCTTTGGAGAGGTGTTCAGTCTCTTGAACGATTGAGATGAGTATTTCAATGTTTGGCGGAGGCTAGCCTGTCACATTCGACTTCGACGATTTGTACAAATGTTCGCAAACGCTTGCAATGATATGATCTGCCTGCAGTCATTGTGTTCATTCATTATTTTGTACGTCCAATAAAAATTTAAAACATGATTATGTTTTTGATAAGTAAATTAGTATATTTTCAATCTTAATCTTCATTCTGTCTGTGCATGACGGACAATGAAGTACTTCAGTGGTTGATGTTATACTGATTGAGCAAACGCGGAAGGCTGTTACTGAGTTAACAAACTTCACTAACCTCTTAATAAAATAATATGGTGAAAATCACCATTTAATGCACACGTTCTTTCAGGTGAGGAAAATATCTGTCATATATTAGGATGAGAATTACTTTCCAAATTCACTTGAACAACTTTGGGCCGTATTTGGAAAAAAGAACCACCAACTTAAGAAAATTATCGTCACCAGGTGAACGTTTGACCATCACATTGAGGTAAGCGACGCAATGAAAACTTATATTTTCTTAATATTACATGTACTTTGACAAGAAAAACTTGGCTCAATCATGAAACGCACTAAATCACCAAAAACGATAAACAGCAAAAGGAGGAGTTTATTAATACTACTTAGATAAAAATATAAATCAATTCGGACGTAGAAAATTGCCGCATCTTAAGTAAACATGTCATACATTAATTCAAAGCGCAAAACTCAAAAAATTTCAAAGCAGAAATGTAATATTTATGAGGAACTTTCACATTATCAATTATGCTACATGTACATTCAAAGAGACCAATTATGGTGATTATCGGGCTAGGTCTTGCGAAAAAAATGAACTGAGATTAACGTGCTTTACATTAGGCACAAGCAACATTTATAGCCGTTTAAATTAATAATATAGCTCCCGGCTAGACCAATGCATCTGGTACCGTGCAAGCGGATAGGCGCCCGCCGCAACGAGCTGACAATTGCTCAAAATCTTAGTGCTGCAGTAGAATCAAGGCACTACTTTTTTGAGGGGTTGACAAAGACTTGCATGAAAAAGTGGAGGATAAATGTCGTTCTTTAATAATTGTTATGTTAACACTATTGTACTCTAGAAGAGCTTTTTCAAATATTTTGAACAAGGTGACAAAATAAAATTTAATGAGAATCAACATGCACTAAGCAAACAAGAAATTATTTTAATAGGTAAAAAATGCAGATAGAAAGTACGGCTCTTTTTCTTGTTGTTGTTGTTGCTGTTATTATTATTATTATTATTATTATTATTATTATTATTATTATTATTATTATTATTATTATTATTATTATTATTATTATTATTATTATTATTATTACTATTATTATTATTCTACTTTTAGATAGGACTGTGATGTGAAAAAAAAACCTCATGATTCGAGCAGGGATGCTAACACTAAAATTAAAGCTCTCTATATTTACAACACATTCATCTAAAATAGTTCCAGATAAAACTCACCACGATAATAGCCTCTTCTAAAGCCATGAGCATAAACGCTCTGTGTAGTCATGATTGGGAACTGCGGCTGCCTCAGCTCCAAACTGGACGAGAAGCTCGTGAGACTGCGTGCCTTGTGCACTTCCTCCACGTGATCAGACGCCATGATGCGCTTACCATCGTCAGCGCGTCCTTCTCTGAGGTGAAAGTTCATCCACTTGGTCATATCATTGGCAGTGCTCATTACAGCGCCAGAGCCCGCCAAAAGGCCCCACTTTCTACGAGAAGGTACATAGAGAAAATTGTCTGAGAATGTTTAAGATTTGATAATTTTTTTAATAAAGACAAAGCTTGGCATTTTTAATGGAAGACCACGAAAACTTAAAAATGGGGTCGGATGGAAATAATAGGCGGGAAATTTAAAGATGTTAAAAGATGAGAGAAAGAGAGAAAAGTAGAGAATGAGAGAGGAGACACTTAAACATTAATAGATAGATGACCAGAGAGATAAATATATATATATATATATATATATATATATATATATATATATATAGAGAGAGAGAGAGAGAGAGAGAGAGAGAGAGAGAGAGAGAGAGGGCGAGAAGTTGTTTGCGCTATAAATTGCATTTACCAATGAGTGGACGTCGGCAAAATTTATCATTTTATCGTTGGTATAAAAGCAGCCATAGGAGTAGAGCAGATTCTTTAATATAAGGTGCAATAATTATGATAATTTTCAATAAGAGGCTTTTAGAAAACAACGACAATGACAACCTATAAAAATTTTACACACTGCATCCATATTACATGTTAGGTTGATTATGACAATAATGAGAAAATGCCAAATAAATAACCTGGTAAGCTGTACATGACCTTATTTTCGAATTTCAGTTAAGTTAAATCTCATCTGCTCTCGCCTTTTTTATTTCAACCATTTGTTTTTAGTGGCACATATCATGACAGCATTAATCCAAGGCAATGTTTCGCTTAACATCTCCGCTCACCTAGAAAACTCAGGATGCACTGGAAGTAGTTCGTTTCTAAATTCAATGTACCCAGTGGCCAGGTTTGGCATGCTCTTCAGGTTAGCTGTAGTGGCGAATGTCGTGTTGTCCATGCCGAGCGGCTTCAGAAGGTGATTGGTCAAGAGGTTTTCCCAGGTATCTTCACCAATCACCTCTGCGAGGTATGTAACCAGCCCGTAAAACAAGTTGCTGTAGCTGTGCTGCACTCGGAACTGATCGTTTGAGGGCAGAAGCGGCAGGCGCCTAGTAGAATTATGAGAAGACAGTTGAGCTTTTTTTTTCGCGGGGAGATATTAGTCTGTGCATCAGATCAGATGATTGTGTTAGACGACATGTTTCTGAGGCTAAGAAAACCAAAGCTATCTTAAAAACCCACAAACTGATGTCAACTAATTAAAGGGATTTTAAAATAATAGGGAGCTACCTGTTGTAATGCTTCTCGTGCTCAATTTGTAGCCTACCTATTTAAGAAAAGTCAAAGAATTGCTTAACCTTGGTTTTTTTTTTTAATCATGCTGTACCATTCATAACAAGTGAAATATTTTCTTGAAATAACAGCTTGTAAGAAGGTACAATTTTTGCCTTTTATATCCATCAATATTTAAGTCACTTCCCTAAGAGATATAATAAAGAACAACATAGTATGTAATTGACAAACTCAGATTTACCAAACAATGAAGAAAACAAGAGGCTGAAAGAATTACAACACAATCAAAAATTGATTTAAAAAAAGTGATTGTCATATATTTTAATTTTTATCATTTAAAGATATTTGTTGACGCCTTTCCAAAGATAACATTTAGAGCCGAAAATCCACAGATTCAAATTAACTCATAACTAAAGGGGTGATTCTTATTTTGTGTTTTCAAGTAAATGCGATGAAAATGGATATGTGAAGTATAAGACTCCGAACAACTGCCCCAAAATAAATTAAACTCACCAAGGCTTCAGTTAACATTTCAGATGCCTCGTCATGTATGCCCTTATGACTACAACTATGGAGTCTCAGGTACATACTAAACTATTTTTTTCACATATTAAAAAAAATATTGATGCATACTTATTCAATGATAATTACAAGACTAGAAAACTTTTGCATCTCATTTGTTTGTCTTCAGTCATTGAAGAAAAGTAATCAAAGCTATTGCAAAGGCGATTTAGCAGTAAGTAAAAAGTATGATGCGGAAGTCATATTCCTGATTAAATTCTAAAAAAGATATCGAATAAATTTTAGAGACACGCATAAATAAAAATGTTACTCTTTAGAGTCCTGAGATGAAGAGACAATCAAAACAATGCAAGGAATAGCCACGCCCACAGAAATCTATAACTTAAAAAAAGATCAGCTAATCGAAAACTAGGAGGTTTGGTTCACCATCAAAGCCATCAGGTCAACCAAACTGAGAAAATGTAAAAACTTCCTGGCTCACGCTATGGAGCTTTAAACATCTTAAATTTTCAACAAATAGCCTTGCAAATTGAACTTTTTCTTCAGTGTGACATGCTTTCATTGAGAGTAAGATGCGATTCACAAGAAATGGTTAAAACAGACACAAAAAAACAACAAAACAATCGTGTAGATAGCTCTTCTATCAGGTGCTTGGTTACATAAATCGAGAATTGGGGAAAAATATTCAATAAAAATGTTATAACTTTCAAAAGCATTTTTCATATCAAGAATATAGAAGCTTAACGGGCCAGTAGAGATGTTTGAGGGCTGAAAGGACGGAGATAAACAGACAAGTGTCCGATGTGATTGCTCAACCATAGCGTACATCTCGCGCCAGGTTACTGGAGGTTTGCAGGCACCTGCGGGAGGCCGAGGGTGGCGGGTACAGTGCTCCATACAGAGTATCACCACAACACAAGGACTGAAATTCTTTTCGGTTGAGAGGAAGTGGACACTTTGTTTACTGAAGCAAGTTATTTGCGACAGCAAGTTCAAGAGACTGACATTGAAAAGAAAGTCCCTTTTAAACTAAATAACCGTGAAACGAAAGTTTCCCCAAAGCATGTCCTTGTCCGGCTAAATAACTTAATTTGGACATTGAAAGGGTCACTAACCTTTTCAACCAGGAAATGCATTTGTTCAAATTAAGATTCAGCACCTACAGATGGCATGCTCCAAGCTAAGAGTAAGAAAATTGGAAATCTTAAAGACTCTTTTGCATTTGATCTCAATTACCATCAAAGCCTGTCCTTAGTACAATCCAAGAAAAGACAATAATAATATTACATAAGAGCAATAAGAAATATGTGCTACTGGACAATAAGTACGACGATTATAAGAGGTCAAAAAGGAATTTATAGGGAGGCCATCTACTCTACTGAGATAGCAAAATACAAGATGAAAGTCATAATATATTAGTTTGCCATACCGTCTCTTCTCTCAAAATAATTGATAGTTATTTTCTGCTGATACCTCGGGTTCCCTATGTGGGAATAAAAAGGAAAATTTTGATCTTATCGACACACACACACACACACACAATAGGATATGATAAGAAAAATATTTATTGTCCTTTTTCAGGAATATTGATTTGGATCTGATTTCACTACAACATTAAAAGTAAGAACATATCTTTGAAAGTTGTTTACATTGTTCTTAAAGCAAAGAAAAAAAATCTGAACCCTATCAAGATTAAAGGTTTCGAGCAAGACAAACCAATTTCATTGGGAGTTGACATAGAGATAGTATCTTTTAATCAAGATACCCGCTTTTTTAACCTTCAATAAAACCTCAATAAGATCTTACTCCAAGAGAGATTGCCGCGTCAGGTTGGAGTCAAAGCGCAACCTATTGTTTGCCGGAATGGCCATACGGTGACCCATGAGGTCTGCAAAAGTTGCTTCTTTCGTACGGAACTCATCCATCAGCCTGAATCTCTCGCCAAGAAGCTCCTGTACCCTGGAATCCACTGTGAGTCTGGGAAAAAAAGTCGGGATATACTTCCATTACAAATGATGGAATGGTGGAGCCATACTTGTTATTAAATTATTATTATTGTTATCATAATATTATTATTAGTATTTTTATCATCACTATAGACTTAAATATCTCGTTTGCTTAAAATAAAAATATAACAAGTCCATATAAGACATCCATTCGATTATCAAATATATTTAACGTTTAAATCAAAAGATTGATTATGAGATGCATAATTGTTTTCAGAACAGAATCCACCTTCAGGTGTTATCACAATCAGACTCTACCAGAATAATAAAGCGTAGCAACTCACTCGGTTTCCTCATAGAGCAGTTTGACCAGCAGCGTTGCTGCGAAAGATTTGGACACTGACGCTATTCCAAACAATGAATCAGGTGTGACAGGTTGCTTCGTTTCATTATCCTTCACACCGAAGCCTCGGGAAAAGATGGTCTAGAGCCCCAAGAACATCCAGGAAAAAAATATATAAGATTAGTAACTAGTGATAAATCTAGTGAGCTGAAGAACGTTGAATGCAATCTCTTGCCTCCGTCGACCTACATTCACAATTAACTGCATTGAACTTGTAAAGTGCTGAAGGTAGGTCTGATTATAGCAAAATAACGTGTACTAAACCAATTAAAAACTGTCTACGTTATTCACCTCATTCTATAATTATCTCAATGTAATCATTAACATTTCCATAGCCGACAAATAGCACCTTGGTGCTGATTCAGCTAATTGTAGCTAACTTAGTGGCTTTGACATCTATTGAAACTCACATTTATGTAATGAAATAGTAATTGAAGGGTATTTGATCTCATTAGGCATATTTTTTTTCTTTATCTAGACACTCATTGAATAAATAAAAACTCCTTAACGCTTAATCTCCACTATGTATTTATTCAAATGCCAAATGATATATTTGTTTATTTTGTACTTAATTCAAGCTTAAAAATTATCCTTATTGCGCTCATATTTTGGTAAAGCTAAGATTTACACCATTTTATAATAGAGCTAATATTTGCTGATGTTCTGTTCGGTATTCTTTTCCGACGTATTGTGAAGATGTTCAAAAACAAGCAAAGAAGCATGTTCATATATCATGGAGAAACATGCACTTTTTCTCAATCTTAGCTTAAACGCTTGGACGGAGGAGCGTAATTGTTGATAACGGCCGAAATTTTGGAGAATAGCAATTACTGCTAAGCTAGACAATACATTCATAAATGAAAAAAAAATCACAAGAAAATCACAAGAAAATAATAATGAGTACCTATATCTTTACCTCTATTTCTATTCTTTCAACTACTCAATACTCTTTTTACAAGTCCAATAAGCGTTTATTTTAACATAATATTCTGAGCTCAGACCTGGAATTTTCTCTTAAACAAGTTGTGTGCAAGTGAAGAAGCTCGACTAATTAAGGTGAAAAGGTGGCTGAACCAATCATCTGCTTATTCTTGATAAGCAGAGTGTCGTATTTCATTCCTATTTATACCGTGTGATCTTGTATTTTTCTAAGATTTATCCCATTTCCACTACTATTAGATTCCAATTAGAGGTTGCATATTCTTTAAATTCTATAGCATTATCAAGTCTTAGAGCTGTCACACCTTCGTTAGAGTAAACATTTTTCCGTACCGCCTTTGCCGTTGTCAGAATCTCTAAGCGTTTATATGATCTAAAACACACAAGGAACCACAACACCGGTAAACGCCTGCATTTCTATTGCATTACTTAAGTTGTACTCTTCCTTGTAGGAGAGATCGTTCAATTTCGGAGTTGTCTTTTTTTTCCATTAAATATATTTTACATTCTAATGGGTGCATTTATCTTGATTTTTCATTCGCTTTTAGTGTACTTGACAGTGCACAATTCATCTGTTCTAATAGAAACTATAGGCATGTGTAAAATCATCGACTATTTCATGATAGAGTTCGTTAGCTTCTTGTAACTCTATTCCAGCCCAAGTTTTTCTTTGTGTTGGTTGTTGTTAGGTTTCTGTTGGGAAGGTAAAATACTGTGTGCTCCCCCCAATGGTACAACCATTTTGCTTTTACTATGTGGAACTTCGAAGAAGCGTGTGTTCTTGAGACGATGAAAGGTTGTGACGATTACCTAAATACAGATAAGCCAGTGTAGATAACAATGATTTGGAAGAGGCTCTACTCTACGTCGCATGCATTCGCTAAGATAATTCCACAGAACAAACGTGATGTTAAACTTTAAATATAAATTTATATTGAGTAAAAAACACAACACGTGGTTCAAATCTTTAGCTTATCAGGGCAATAGTTCGCCCTGTTTCCCCTATCAAAGGGTTCTTATGGTGCTTCTTCATGACTGAAAAGCGGTGAAAAACTAGAGGTGAGGGTTGAAGACTCGGTTTCAAACCCACTGATAACCGAGGTAGTCTAGAGGTTAACATAGAGAACTCGTGAATCACGTGCCTTACGTTTTTTACGCGAGTGAAGCTTTTGTTATGTCCTGGAAAAAATGCTGGAAAAATGTAACGATATATTCAAAAAATAATTTGAAGCAGATTTTGGCCACTTGGTCTTTCTTATTTCTTTCTCTCCTCTTTTTTATTCTATAACTCGCCTAGTTAGTGCGTCGACTTCTATTTTTCTCTTCTTACATATGCCTATCTTTCAATTAAATGCTGGCATGCCAGTTTTGTTTACAAAAGTACGCATCTTTCCTTCATTGTTAAAAGGAATTACCCTGCCGTATACCCTTGCTGTAGGTGTTGCTAATCCTAAATATAGCCACCTCATATTTCTCACCTGTTTCCTTTCTTTCCTTTTCAATCTCTTCAAATTTTTTATTTCATTGCTGTCTGCTCATTATCAAGGTGACGTTGACGAAAAAGTAAAAACGAAAATAAAAAACAACCCAAAAAACAAAAACCAGCAAACCATAAAAAAAAAATAAACAAAACAAACAAACAAACAAACAAACAAAGAAGCAAAAAACAAAAAAACAAAAAACAACGAACAAGAAAACAAAAAATAAAAGCCAATAAAACCAAACCAAAAAAACAAACATAAACACCCCCCCCCCAAAAAAAAAAAACAAAAAAAACAAAAAAAACAAAAAACAACAAAAAAAAACAAAAACAAAAACAAAACAAAAACAAAACAAAACAACAAACAAACAAACAAACAGGGGATCTGGTGTCGTTTACTTCATATAAGTCTTGAGAAATCCTTAAGCATCTGTACAATGTAATGGTACAATATAATGGGCCATAACTAATTCTCAAATATTTCTGAAAATATCATAAATTCATTTTTATAGTTCACAGGCCTCTAAATGAAAGACAATAAAAGCTTATGAGATCATATATATTATAATTCTTTTTGTGAGATTATCATTCGCAAGCTTTCCTTTTTTGAACAATAACTGTGAAGAACAAAACTCTCTCAGCCTCCTGAAAGATTGACAGTTATTTTATAGAGCTACCTAAATTACCACTTATCTCATTCTTTTATCATCTCTTTTCTCAGTTTACGCCACTCTCTGTCTGTCTGTCTGTCTGTCTGTCTGTCTGTCTCTCTCTCTCTCTCTCTCTCTCTCTCTCTCTCTCTCTCTCTCTCTCTCTCTCTCTCTCTCTCTCTCCTAATTAAACGGATGAGTCAGTAAACTAGCAGTGTGTGCTCACCTTGCCACGGACTACTACGCTGACAGCCAGACCAGGGTTGTTATAACACTTCAGTGTTTCTTCTATGACTCTGGCCACTTCTGCAGTATCAAACTCTGCAGCCTTGAATTCAAAAACACAACCGTACAACACCGCTATGAGACAAATCCACCGACAAAGCGGACTTTTTCTGAACTGAAGCATGATGTTAAACAAATCCATTTTGCACTCGAGTATTGGGAGGATTGAATCCACGTTAAAATCCAATTCTTCACAAAAGTGATATTTTCTATGCCTTAGACCAAAGTAGAATCTACCAGATTGCTTACAATAAAAAAGTGGTGGGAAGATTTAAAACACTGTATAGGCCTACGGTGTGTTGGGTGGGTAACGCGCGCCTCTAAACAAAAAACTAAAATCGAGTGGAGTCTATGCACAGTCTTACTAGCCTAACCAACGCAAACGTTAAATGAACTGGTAACTCATATGAGACTTAGACTGCCGCATTACCGCATCTAGATTAGAAACAGATTGAGCGATAAGTGTTGCCATTAGTAGCTGAATAATCGGAGCTGGTTACCCTATCCGCAAGCACTAAATGCCAGCATGCAGATCTAGAACTAGGGTACTCGTTTTTAGTTTTAAAAGCATATACTGGCCTGATTAAAGGTAGGACTCTCTACTGCAAAGGCTAGGATCTCTCGAGTGTTCATGTAACCGGTAACCTCCATCCAACTGACAACGCAGGAAAAAAAAAAACAAACAGAATGACTGGGGTCAGTGGCATCTGGTCCCAAGTGACCAGCATACAGGCGTTATCAAGGTCACGGATAAAGACTTGCACGCTGCCCTCAATGTCACGTTGTTATGGAGTTTGCGAAATGTAAATCTTTCAGCCGAAACATTTCTAGCTGTCCTAAAAATAGTAAGTCCTTCAAGATGAACTGAATACATATTTCTTAATTAAAAATAAAAACAGACCTGCAAACTTAAATGAAACATAAACAATACACAAAAAATATTATTTAGAAACACACAAAACCAGTGTTGAAAAAAAAAATGCAAGCAACTCCTGAAATAAAAACTTTCCTAGCAAAACTTTGTGAAGCAACCCGCATTAAAAAAATCTTTAAAAATTACTTATGTTTTTAAATAATCATTCTCAAAGGTAAAGCAGGAAAACATTGCCACATTATTTTTGACAAGCAACGAAACTATACAAAATAGTTTGCGGAAATTTTGCTCTGACACTGCCAACATAGACAAGCAAGTTACAACCAACCGCAATAATAGACACTAAAATAAAATTATTTCACTCTTTGTTCGCCTATTTAGCTTATAACAATGAACTTTGTGAGAAAAACAAAACATGTGCAATCAACGAACAGAACTTAATTTTGTATTTCGATCATTAAGGAGAAGATTAAAACAATCCTACTGAAGCATGCTTTTGTGGGGAAGAAACGACACGTGCTATGAAGAGACGAAAATACAGCTTTTCATACAGGAAACATCGGGCTTTAGTATCATGCTAATGTGTAAAAATCGTCCCTGTTACATATAGCCTGTTACGTGTAGGTCCCTTTTTAATATACTTTGCAAGAAAAGATTCTGTGTTTAAGCGAATGTTATCCACTTTACTGAAGTGCAAGTGCGTGGGAGAAGAACAAGTTAATTTTATTTAACACGATCGATTTTACTCTTACAAGTTAGATTGGCAAGACGAAGCCTTCTCGTGATAATTTATGGAGTTTTACCTCATTTTTTGTTCCAGTATAAAGCAGAGCCACTAGTCGGTGTGAGTACTACACACGTGAGTTTGATGGATCAGCAACAGTACCACCAATCTACTGGTTAGCACACATCCATCTGTCCAAGCTGTGAGCAAGCCTATCGCGTAACTGACAACCCTCCCACATTGTCAGGAGTTGAACACCGGATAATCTAGATAAACTTAGTTATAGTTATTTCCCTAGTTAGCAAGTTAGCTGAAGTTTGTAAATGAATTGAGTAGTGATCGCATTTTGCTTTAGAAAATTATTAAATGATTTAATTGGATAAAAAAATTTACTTTTTCTGCTTCGAAAAGCTGCAAATTGACCTTTTTGTACTTAATGTATTTTATTCATGCTAAGAATTTTGTAAATTTAACAATTTACAGAGTATTAAAGCGGTTAGTTTTGATTGTGCACTCCTACAATATGCCCAGAAGTCTTGTTCTGTTCTTGTACTCTGGTTAATCTTATACGTAAATGACGGCTCCTGTCAATAATAGACGTGTATTGAATGAATTCGAATCACCAGCTGATGGTAGAACCATAAATCGAACCCGCTACCTCCATATTACCAGTAGAAGGCTCCATCGGTTGAACCACCTGGTGCACCTAACAATTTCTCTCGGAGTAAACAACACACTGTTTTATGGTTCCAGCGTATAACGCATGGGTTTGTATAATTTACTACAGGCTGTAAAAGATCATGTTACTGACTTTAAATCATATTTTGTGTTAACCTTTTATTATCCGGCTATTTCTTTGCCTGCAACGGCCTGTAATGGCCTCTTGTTTCTCTAAGGGGAGAAACTACATTTAAAGAATAATGCGAGAAAATGGTATACTCAAAATATGAAAAACATATGTAATAAGGATCTGTAAAATGCTTTAGTAAATGAAAAATATATATGGTCAAGAAATCGTGCAAACAATCTAAAATGGTGCCATACGAATAATTAGTTACTTAAAAAAGAATTCTGGTTTATTTATAGTTCATTGGAATATCTCATTATCCTCTAAAACGAATAAACGAACAGGTATGCATTTCTGACAAGCAATTTTTCCCCACCTACATAGCTTTAAAGAAGGATATTCGAATAAATTGGGAAAGTACAGAATAAGCCACTTTACTATCATGCACTTCTGAAATAGATTTAAACAAATCTTCTTCATGTGAAAATCCATAACATTATTAATTTACCTATTTTAGTGAACAGTTTCTTACCCTCCACTGGACTGAATCCCCAAGTCAAACTAAATATTTTTCATCGATCGAACCGTTACAACCTGAGGAAAGTTGTAATATGCTTACGCCTCTTTTAGCAAGTATACATAAGATGGTAAAGTGTTGACGTTCTTTCAGATTTGTATGATTTTCAATGCTGATACTGAAGAGTTTATGAACCAACGCTACTTCTACTCCGTCATTGCAACCCTCATTTATTATGCTTATTTAAATCCGAAGTAGTTCTGAGGCAACGGACTTACAGAAGCATCTGGCTGTGTTACTTAGTATTATCATGCTTGATCAGCTCAGTTACAGCTAAAACCGCTACCATCAGGTCTACCATTTAAAACAGCTACAACAAGTCCTACCATCACCACCAACACCACTTCCATATATATATATGTATATAGGATCATCATCTTATAATAATAAGATAATGATAATTATATTATATTATTATTATAATTATTATTATTATTATTATTATTATTATTATTATTATTATTATTATTATTATTATTATTATTATTATTATTATTATTATTATTATCATCATCATTATTATTATTATCATTATTATTATTATTATTATTATTATTATTATTATTATTATTATTATTATTATTATTATTATTATTATTATTATTATTATTATTATTATTGCTCTTAGGATAATTATCAACATCATTATTATGATGTATATAACTGTACACGTATTACTGTTATGATACAGCATTTTTTTTTCTCTCAAGGATAAGGTATTTTTTCTGGAAGAAGCGTTATTTTTTCAATTGTATGCGAGTCTGACTTGAACAAGTATGGTATTTTTTAAAGATTTTTCTTATTTCATTGACAGCCATGTAGCATACACAAACTATCAGTTTGAAATATTATTTTAGTTCAGAGAGATAATCAGTAAACATAACAATAACATTAAATAGATATTGAGGTTCTCTCTGGAAGTGCCATCATGATCCCCTTGGTCTAGACCAATTTTTGAGAATATTGGTGGTAGCTTTCGTTCAAGACCATCAGCTCTAAAACCAATGATCCTGCTATGATGAGAATCTTGCAGAAAATAAATCGCATCAAGATTCGTTGTTGTGATACCAAGGGCCTTGCAGTAAAACTTGTGCTTTATATCCTGAGTGGTGGTCGTTGTGGTGGATGGCATGAAGAAGAGTTGCCAGGTCCCCCAGCCGTAAGACATCGTGAGGGTCTCAAGGCTCTCATTGTAACGAACATGGAGGTACCCATAGGCTTTGTTGTGATACGTGCCCTGAGAATCAACAGTGTAAACATTGTAGAAAGTAGCTTTGATTTAGACTATCTGAAAGATATGAGGAATATAAAGAAAGGGAATTTGAGTTTGTTAAACGACCCCATTTACATTATTTTGATGCAAATATTTTTTAAATTAAGAAATATCTGTTTAAAAAAAAACAATAAAATTTTCATGGACAGAGACACACAATAGTAAGGATATCCATATCAGTAATGATTAGTAATGCTTCACATAGATAATTACATTAGCTGATTCAAACGTAATATAGGAAAAATAGAATCTTTTCTTAGAAAAAAAAATAAATGTAACGTCAGAAGAAAGTATTTAAAAACCGTTAACGAGACTCGAAAAAGCACACGAAACTTTACATCTTTTAAAATGTCTACACCTTTATTAACCAAGTTCTTTCTTTACGCTTTCTCTACACTGACCTCAAACAGGGAAATATTGAGTGCTGGTTTTAGTGAAGGGTCAAGCCTCGGGAGTGTTGGATTGACTGGAGAGCGGCTCCATGGTTGAGGATAGCTGCACATGGTTGAAGTGTTCAGCCAGGACTCGGTGAGATCCAGGGACCAGTCCAGGAGAAAGTTCTGCAGAGCTGACCTGTAGATGTAGTCAGTGTCTTCTCCGGTCATGGCAGTAAAAACACCAATCTGGGCGCCAGGCAATAAGGACATCATCGCTTTGTAACCAGGGACAGAACCGGTGTGAGCTAAACGCTCGTAACCTTCAAAGATATCAATGATGAAAAAATAAATTATGATATAATGAAGACATAAAACACTTTAAAGAAACAAATTGTTTAGAGCAGAAATAAATAAAGCGTGTTCACCATCCCAGTATAATGATAAGAGCAGTAAAGAAAAAAAAACTTGGCTGTGGTTTGTTTCCTTTAAACAAATTAAAAGCCGGATCTTTTCGATAAGAAACAATTTTTTTTAATCAAAGCGACTTACCGCGATAAAAGCCTCTCCTCAAGCCGAGTGTATAGGTGTTCAGTGTAGATGTGACCGGAAACAACGGCCTCCTCAGTTCATGGCTGGATGTCACACTCGTTATGAGCATCCGAGACGTGTGCACTTCCTTCAAATACTCAGACGCTAGGACAAATTGGCCCATTTCATCTCGCCCTCCTTGGAGGTGAAAGTTCATCCATTTTGCCATGTCTTTGGCTGTGCTCATGACAGCAGTAGAGCCTGCCAATAAACCATATTTTCTGGGAAGATAAGACAAAAGATTAAGATAAACTATAAGAAGTCCAAATCAGGTAACCATGGGCAAGACATATATTTGTTGTTTCTTTACGTATTTGATCCTCTCCTTCTTCACCTACTCTTTTTCTTTTCCTCAAAAATTTACTGTTTGAAATTGCCGAACAAAACAACTAAGTATAGTCAATGGCATCATCTGTCTGCTCTCTAACCTCATAAATTCATGATGCACGGGCAACAATTTGTTCTGATCCTCCAGATACCCGGTAGCAAAGTTTGGAATGTGCCCGATGTCTGCAGTAGAGGCAAACACAGTCTGGTTCATCTCAAGAGGTTTCAGGAGATGATCGGTCAGCAGGTTCTCCCAGGTGTCTTTGCCAATCACCTCTGCCATGTGCGTGACTAGCCCGTACATCAGGTTATTGTAAATGTACTTTTTATCGGAACTGGTCGTTTGAAGGCAGCAACGACAGGCGCCTTGGAAAAGACGAATAGCGGAAGCTGTAACAGTTGCCTTTTATAATATATAAACAGTAAAAAAAGTTATTCAAAAGCATTTAGGAGTTAAAGACATAACTGTAGTCGCGAATTCTCATTTGAAAAGAAATTTAAGTCTTTGTTTCCCATTTGTTAGCAAATTATGGTAGAGCCTTGTGGTCCACCTCGTAAAAAGAAAGGTATAAAGATTTTTTTAAAAATGAGTACAGTAAATATAAAAACGATTGTAAAAGCTATTATTAATGAAAAGAAATGCTTTATTACAATACAAGACCGAGTTTAATCCACTAAACTGTCTATACTAAAATGTTTTCACTACCGCAATATCATTATTAATACGCATCAGGCCTACAACCTAAAGCCATTTCCGTTAAATAGAACAATCTAACTGTTTCAGTCGAGGGTTTTCACAAAATTCCATGATACAGTAAATAGTTAACGGTTATTAGATCATAATTATAATCAAATTAAAGGAATTAATTTCTTGGACTATGCATATAATTATGATCTTTTCATACTATCCATTGTAAAATACGAACATCTTAAATTTAATTTCTGTCATGTTCAACAGCAACATTCTTGCAACATATTAGAAAATTTACGCCAAGAAAAAATTATGTACAGAATGGACAAAATCAAAGAATCATAAACAAAAGATCTACTTTACGTGTTCTTCAATCTTCTAAGTTTGTTTTTTTTTTTTTGGATGACTAGGGCTCGCCTACCTGAATCTAAACACAAATTCAGCTTTCTCTCATCAATTTCTTAGAAAACAACATGCCTCTAAATTTCAAAGTACGTTTGCAAGTCATATAGTCGCATATCAACAGTAAAACTAGTAAGACTAATAAAATTTTTCAGGAATCTAAATTATGATAGTTATTTCTTCCTTGGCTATTAATCATCGAAATATTTTACATTACTTTTCGATTTTGGTTTAAACAGAGGGAGAAGGGTGTTCGTATTTACTGGGTAGAGTGATATTATTTTTAACAAACGAAAATCATACAATTCCTGCGTTGCTAAGCTATAGATAACAAAATGAATAGGCCTACTTCGGTAGGGACTCTCGTGTGAGGTTTGAGTCAAAACGGATTCCGTTGTTGGCTGGAATAGCCATGCGATGACCCATGACATCTGCAAACGTTGCATCCTTGGTTCGAAACTCATCCATCATTTGAAATTTGTCACCCAATAATTCCTGCACTTTAGAATCCACCGTAAGGCTGTATGTAAAAAAAAAGAATCAACACACATAAAATTTTGTACGTTTTTGTTTTTTAAACACATAGGTTGTACAGACAGAAGTAAGGTAAAAGTTCCTGTTATAATGATTAAAGTAATACATCTAAAAGTAGTAGTAGTAGTAGTAGTAGTAGTAGTAGTAGTACGTATGTTATTTTAATTTTATTTATTTATTTTGTTTTATTAAATGTATTATTTATTTATTATTACTATTTTTTTTTTTTGGGGGGGGGGGGGGTGGGGGGGTGGGAATCCATGCTTTTTTAATGGATCTGGAATGTGAATCGTTGGACAGAAAAAAAAAAAAAGAAAAGATCGGCTTCACGGTTCAAGGGCAATAATTTAGCCTTTACGAATTGTGTCAAGATCTCTATTCTTCCCCTTCCTTCCTTCGTTACATTTTTTTTTTTTTTTTGACCTTCGCCTTTCGAATGTGTGGACAAAATCCAAGGTAGCCGCGCTACAGTAGATTCTTTTTTTTTTTTTTTTTTTTTTAAGTTTTCATTATAATGTTTTGAGTCTTCGAATCACTTGGCATATTTAGCAAAATCTATCTTTTTTAATTATTTCAAAGAAACTTTGTCCTCCTAGCCCTTACTTGGTCCTCTCATGAAGCAGCTTTACCAGCAGAGTGGCAGCAAACGACTTGGACAGCGATGCCAATTCGAATACTGTATCTTCGGTCACAGGTTCCTGTGTCTCAATATTCCTCACACCAAAACCTCGAGAAAAGACCGTCTAGAGCCATTAATGCGATGATGAAAAAAGAGTCGTAATTTAGATCCATACAATTTTGCATGTGTATAATAAGGGCATGTTTTTAAATTTACCGAATAAGGTCATTTTATAGTTAGTTTTCTCAGAAACTTATGGATCAGAAAGGATTTTAGTAAACGCTTATTATGTTTGTTATCTCATTAAGACATAGTCGGCCTACATGGGATAGAAATCCTGATCCACCTTCTAACTTGAAGTGTAGATAAATACCGTTTTTAAGCTGTATTAATAATGCTCCCCATATAATAAAGTCAAGATAAAAACACTTTTTTGACTTTTCTTTTCTCGCATTTTTTTCATTTTGTCTTATCAGCGTACATTATACTGAACATTGTGGATAGATGGGATTTTCTGCTCCTATAGTTTAAATAATGTTAAAGTGAAATATGTGGCATTTTCTCACAATTTTTGTCATCATAATCTACTAACTATAGATTATTTAAAAGATCAGCAAATAAGCACTGAAACTGCAAAAAAAATGTTTCTTAAAGAACATACAAAGAGTTTGAAGTAAAAAAACGTAACTCAAACATCAACTAAGATAAATTGATTTAAACAAACTTGCAGAATATTGTTATGTCACGTATTGTATGGAGAGAAAAATCTTAAAATCCTAATTATAAATAACGGATACACAGATTATATGGAGACAAACACAAAATATAACTTAGATGCTTTATTTATTTTGATTCAAAACCATTTGCAATTAAGGATATTGAAACACCTAAAACATGTTGAAAAAAAAATAACATACTATGGAAATGTCGGACGGATTTTCCTCTAACCATTCCTTGGACTTATTTGATTGCAATTTTAAACATCCTTCAAATAGAGTGTACACTATAGCTACATGTTGCATTACTTTGATTTATAAGATTAATAGCAGTATGTACTTACATCTCTGTCTACTTCCATCTAAGAATAGAAGTAACTTTCATGGTTACTGTTAAAGTTTTAACATGCAACATCCCTTTCTGGTTTTATTCAAGGTTACAAAAGAAAATAAAAAGTAATACTCATCATATTGAGCATCTAACTCTCGCTCTCTCTCTCGCTCTCTCTCTCTCTCTCTCTCTCTCTCTCTCTCTCTCTCTCTCTCTCTCTCTCTCTCTCTCTCTCTCTCTCTCTCTCTCTTCGTTTTGCCTGAAACCTTGAAGGTTAAGAGGGAGACAATCAGTGATCGGTATTTCGGTTTCCTCACCTGTCCATCCTTCACGACGCTGACAGCGAGGCCAGGATTGTTGTGACACTGCAGTGTCTCTTCCAGGACTCTGACCACTTCAGGAGCATCAAATCGCGCATCAGCATCTCCGTTCACAAAACAGCAATACAGAACTAAGAGAATAAAAGTCTGACCTAATGCGTGCTTACTTCTTATGAGCATTATGATGACAAACCACTGGATCTATGTGAGACGATTTTTATCTTAATCTCTTTACCTCTAAACTTCAGTCAAAAGTTGAATCAATAAAGAGTGCTTTTGTCTTTTCTAACCCTAAGTTTTAAACTCAAGGCGAAAACCACAAGAAAACAAAAAGGCAAGAAGCGCAATATTTAGTATTAACGTATTTAAGAAAGGTGTGAATTTCGAACCATTTGAACTTCAGCTGACATGCTTAAGCCCGCGAACACTTCAACCCTAAACAGTGCAGCCACACAATAAATGAGCCAAAATATTCTTGATGGCTCTTATACAATCTGATGTTACTTGTGGGAATGGAAGCCGACTGACCATGAATACATTTCTTTGACCCAGGCTGAATCGAGGGGCAAGTATAAAATGTACCCTACAGTGATGATGGATGGATATGAGATAGCAGTTCACTCCACAACACGACGATGCAGTGAGTTAAAGGGTCAAACAGAACCAGACAGGGCAGACCCATACCAGGACAAGGGCTGTAGTTCTTACCTCGCATGCTTTACATTTTCTCGCTCATGAAGTAAAATTCATGAATGAATGGAAATTACTGTTTATAAATATGCGAATTAGTGTGCTCCTTGCCCCTTAATCAAGGCTGAAAAAAAAAACCCCGCACGCATTCTCTATTAAAATAAAATCTAGATGAAGAACTCGATATTCCTCTAAAGAGCGGCAGATATCACAAGCACTCAAGCCAACTTTAAGCTATATCAAGTTGGTAATGGTTATTCGCGGAAACTGACAGAATGAAAATTGACTTGTAAAGTGGTAAAATAACTTCGTTCATGGAGCTTAGTACTGTTGAAATGTTAATGATCTTGCACTGTTCTGTGATGAATTATTGCAAACAATTATGTTAATGCTGGAGCTTAATTATTAACATGCTTTGTAGGTAAGAGAAAATATATAAAAACAAACCTCAGGAGAATTAGTGAAAGGAAAAGATAAAAAATTATATAATTATCAATGCTTGTGAGGATAAAGACGTTAAAGGCAAAATGAAATCGTTGCGTAACGCCTTTTTTTCACTCATTTTTATTCATCTCTGCCCAGCTAAGCCTACAGGAAGTAGTTCACACGTTCACCTTTCTCTTTAAGAAAATAATAATCATATTTTTGCCTTTAATTTTCGATAAAAACTGTTTTGTTGAACAATAATATTACCACTCCAATCTTTAGAGCAATTTACAACTTTATGCCAAATCTGACATCCCTAGTTGTCTAGAAATGCTCGCTTAGATGGTCCTCATTTTTCGCCTAGCTCCATTACGTATAAATTATTATTATTATTATTATTATTATTATTATTATTATTATTATTATTATTATTATTATTATTATTATTATTATTATTATTATTATTATTATTATTATTATTATTATTATTATTATTATTATTATTATTATTATTATTATTATTATTATTATTATTATTATTATTATTATTATTATTATTATTATTATTATTATTGTCATTGTTATTATCATTGTTATGATTGCTACTATTAATATGCTTTCCATGTTAACATCATTGTTGCTGCGGTTACTGATGTTTCAAACAATTTTCTTTCAGCCATTAGTACAGTTCAGATTCAGTTACTATCTCACATTAACCCACCACTCTGCCCCTGCTGTTATGTTAGTTCTTCTGTGATTCTTTTCTTTCAGGCCAATCACAACAATGATTTACGATACCATAATAAACCAACGTCTCAACAGAAAATTGGGACTTCTCGTTGCTTACCTTCTCGATCAGAGTTGGCATAAACATTTATGACAACAATTACGTCTGGACGTGAATGAGCCTGTTTAAGAAAGTAAAATGCTTAAGCATTACTTACAAGAATTCCATCAATGCAACAAGAAAACTTTGGGAGCGTTTGACGATTTTTTTTGTGAAAGTTTTACTGATGCTACAAGTCTGAGATTCGTAAGTTTTTTAATCATACGACGACATGTTTTTGTCGTCCATGTATTGTCAAAAGCTGAAGGTAATATAAATAGTAGAAGTGAAGAAAATTGAAATGGTAGTAATAGTAGTAGTAGTAGTAGTAGTAGTAGTAGTAGTAGTAGTAGTAGTAGTAGTAGTAGTAGTAGTAGTAGTAGTAGTTGTAGTAGTAGTAGTAGTAGTAGTAGTAGTAGTAGTAGTAGTAGTAGTAGTAGTAGTAGTAGTAGTAGTAGTAGTAGTAGTAGTAGTAGTAGTAGTAGTAGTAGTAGTAGTAGTAGTAGTAGTAGTAGTAGTTTTAATACGTTTTGAATGCAAACTTTGAATTCTCAGTAACACTGCTAGTAGTGCTTTTTGTTCTAGTGTTGTTGACACTATATTTTCCCTGATTTTGAATGTTAAAAATATCATTGATTTCAATATTCTTCACAGTTATCATATTTTTTTTATCTTTAAAATAGTTGTTTGATGAGAAGAATACATGAAGTATTTATAATACATGTACAAATGCATCATTACTTTCTCTTTTTTACGACACGTGGTTAAAGAAACTTACTTATCCTTCCTTAAATTTGTTTTGTTATACAGAAAGGCTTGACATATGAAACAAAATGATAATGATTTTTTTTCAGTAGGTTAGAGTGTTCCATTGAAAATATTCTTCCTTCACGGTAATTTCCACAACAGACAAGCTGCGCGAGGCAAAGGTCAAGTTCAAGAACACTGAGGAGCCTAACAGTCTGACCATTGATCAAAATGGACGACCAATTATTTATCAAGTTTCATTTATGTAAGTAGTAATTTAGAACAGAACAGCTGTCGTGTTTTCGGCACAAATGGGTTGATTCATTGATATAATCCGTTCATTAAAAGGCTATTGAATCGCAGTCTGGAGTATTTTCGGGCTAATTATAGAAATGGCGACCAAAGAAGACAGAACTCTTCGTTTGTTACAATCCTGGCTTAAGGTGACAGCAAACGAATCAACTCTATAAACAGACTGACCAATTGCGCTTAAGTTACAGCGAAACGAATTAGAGTTAGCGTTCCCGTGCAAAATCATCTATGCTGTCCATGCAAACCGCACTCCACATCCTTATTTATCTTGAATCATATGGACAGAAAAAAATGAAATTGTATAAAATTGATTTGAGAACGCAACGATCGAAAATTGGAAATACCCAAATATACCGTCCTTTTATTTAAAGATATCATTGCGCTGTAAAATCCGGATGAAAAATGCAAAAGGCCCTAAGCCCAGATCTAGATTTATATATCGATTGCACAGCAATTGAAATATCCGAGACATACGAGTGGACTTGAAACTTGAAGCAGGCACGAACAGAAAGTCGCTGCTATTCAGCAGGGTGATACGTTTCAGTATTCTACAAGATTTTGAGGCAAGTTAGAAGAGCAGAAGGAGTGAGGTTAATGGTTAATGATAGATAGATAAATAGAAAGAGCAAGAGAGGGCAAAATAAGGTGACCTAAGGGATTTCAATAAGAAAGATTTTAAATAAGCTATGTTGAATTGAGGCCCATGATCCTTCACCGCATAATATCTGTTGAGAAAACGATAGAAAAGGGGAAAAAGAAAAGAAATAAATTTAGGGGAAACTGGAAAAAAAAAAATCAGAATTCATCTTTAACGTTCAATTTGATTTTTGCAAGCCTTGAGATTGTTTCAAAGCGCTATTTATGTTTGTTCTGACATTTAGAATAATTCATTCCTATTGAAAAACTAGCAACTCATCTTCATTCGTGCTGATTGATTGATTTGTATGATTCCACACATATTAGATGATTTGGATCAAGTGATGGACGAAAGTAAAAAAAAACAACAAAACAAAAAAAAACAACCAAAAAAAAAAAAAAAACAAACAAAACAACGGCAATAGTTGTTCAATATTAGTCCTTTATTCTTGATAACTTAAGTAAAAAAAAAAAAGAAAAAAACGTTTGAAAGAATCTTTATCAAATACACTGAAAACTTAATTTCCAACTTCCATCTGTTTTTCTAAGCTGCTCCTAAGTATAACTTTTTTCGTAAAATTTCACGCCATAATTATTGTCTGTGATCCATGAGTAAAAATTTATACGATATTTATTGCTCTCAAATGAGAAGGTAACATATATAGATAACAACCACGCTGTATAAGTGTCAGAGAGCTATGAGTTTTACCACCGATATTCAATACTATTTTACACAACTTTGCACACTTGTTCGATCACTCACACCTGCTCGCACCCTGTAACTCAGATCCGTACAGCAAACAGAATCAAAAGCTGGGTATCAAATGTGTCATATCGTCACTCTCGAAGAAAGTCTAGTTGCTTTATTACAAGATTTCCTACACAGTTTGTCCATTAATAACGAGATGAGAAAACCACGCCAATATAGTTGTAGTGAATCAGAACAGATATTGCGTGTTTTTGATGTCTTTATCTAAGTTTATCCACTGGTTGAGGTTGATCGTTAACACGTATCAGTTTGCTATGTAGAACCAAGGCATCTAATGTTTGGTTGCCTGTCTACCGCATTGCCTGATAGCAAACACCAATCATCAATAAACATCAAAATATAAGGAGTATTATTTTTACATAGCTAAATAAATGCATCGGCATAATTAAGCGTGGTTTCAGGCTCTGTGACATACATACAAAAAGAGTAATGCTTCCCTGCCTGAAACCAGCTATGCAGCCAAAATAGTCACTTCATTCTTTCCATTGCTCACAGCTGATTTTTACATTATACATGATTTTTTTTGCGTATTCAATAATATACCCTATAATTAATCTTTTGATACTTAATAATTATATTCCACAGACTGTGGCAGAAGGCAGAATTAAAAGCCTCAGAAAGCTCATGAAAAGTACATTAGAAAGTTCCATTCCTCTGTAATTGTTTGGAACCTGAGAATTGTTTTGTTAATGAAGCGGGAAAATGACTGTGTGAATGGCGCCTAAGTTTTGGGTATTTTTCACAATCAACCCAAGAAGGGTTAAAGGTTAACATATACTTTGGACCAACGCCATCATATCCTATCGCTTGTCTCTCTTCAGCTCCTTTATAGCGTGCCCAACTTCGGGGGTTGGTATAGGTTCATGAAACACCATGTTTTTCTGACTCTTGTCCACTGAAAATAAAGTCTTCCTCTTAGTAGTGTTCCTCCACCTTCACATGTTTGTTCTCTTCTGTAAATTAATCGAGGTGGGAAGGAGTCAGAGACAGAAAGAAAGAAAGAGCAGAGAGAGAGAGAAGAGGGAAAAAATGAGAGAGAGAGAGTGAGAGTGAGAGAGAGAGAGAGAGAGTGAGTGAGAGAGAGAGAGAGAGAGAGAGAGAGAGTGAGAGAGAGAGAGAGAGAGAGAGAGAGTGAGAGTGAGAGAGAGTGAGAGAGAGAGTGAGAGAGAGAGAGAGAGAGAGAGAGAGAGAGAGAGAGAGTGAGAGTGAGAGAGAGAGAGAGAGAGAGTGAGAGAGAGAGAGAGAGAGAGTGAGAGAGAGAGAGAGAGAGAGAGAGAGAGAGAGAGAGAGAGAGAGAGAGAGAGAGAGAGAGAGAGAGAGAGAGAGAGTATGACAAAATTCTCCACTTCAGTACATAAATAATGTATCCTGCGTGTAAGAAATCTGGATTAGAAGCCCCAGTACCAAGCATTACTTTGTTAACGCCCGCTACCTTTGTATTTAATAGGTCACAGTAGTTCCAAAGCAAATGGCACTGGGTCTATCTGCATGCACCAGGTGTAAGCGACACAATCTTATCTTCAGCTTTGATAGCGGTGTAATGCCACTGCGCGGACAGTTTAAGCCACAGTACAATGGGAGCATGTAATCGCCATAAGATCTCATAACTTACTGGTTTCAGACTCTCTTTTCTCTCTAAGCATCGAATCTTTAAGAATAAAAAACTGAGAAATGGTTTGATTTAAGTTTAGACGCTTCATTGGCAAAAGTAAAAAGCGAAAAAACAAATTTAAAGGTGGTTACTTGTTTAAAGAATATCATATGGAGATTAATATGAAAAGTACAGTTAATATTCCGGTTTTAAAAAATGCGTAATGCAAATGTAGAGAAAAGGTAATGTTAAACAACAAAGTGGGCCATTTTGTATGTTAATTAAGGGAAGTTTATTTACGAATCATACAAATGGTTGAAAACTATGATAGTAATTATTTGTGTGTCTTAGCTTTGCCTACCCTCATGTCTTCATTTTTTTTGACGATATGCAAACGAAAGTCTGCGATAATTGTGTCATCAACAGGGATATTTTTAAAATTACAAATTAATGATTTAAAAATATTTTAAATGGTAATTAAATTACCAAACACTTGGAACTGCGCAAAAATATTAAAAGGGAATTACAGAATTGCGGTCCTGCGTTGCAGTGTGTTGCGCGCATATCTCTTTTCTTTCATTCTTAAGATATAGAGAGCTAGGGCAGAAAGAAATGCGGGGAGGACGAAGGGAGTACGTGTGAGCGTGTTAGAGAAAAAAAAAAGAGAGGAAAGGAATGGGTAATCTTGACAAGGTGGTGACTTATATTGAATTTAATCTTCATTTTGTATTCATTTCTTTCCTATACAAAATCGAAATCATGTATAACACTGCAGATCACATCTTCTAAGCTTATGCTTGTATTGAACATAGATTCATAAATATAAAATATGGATGAAATAAAATGGTAAAACAATTAAGATTTTAAAAAAATGAAACCATATTGTAACTTATTAGATATGGGAAAGCTTAATGTTTTGAAAAATCTGATGTTTCATAGTTGCGGGATACTCGCATCATTAAGACCGTACACCAAACTTACTGAAATAAAATTATATAGAAATAATAAAAATAATTCTATAAAATAGACTACGAGCTATAGTCTGAACTTTGTTAGTCGCTCTCTCATGCATGCAAAATTAGTAAGACAAAATGTCTCAATATTGTCTCGTTTGTCGCTTTTTTTTTAGCTTACTTTTCCTTCACTGCATCATTTTTAAAGTTATTTTAAAGAATAAGCAAACAAAACAATATCGAAAGATGTTTGTGCCCTGTTTTACCGTCAAAATTAAACCATGCAGCAAACTTTTTCTTATAATATTATTACCGGTATCTACAGCAGATCAAAAAGATTGCCTTGATTGCGTTGCTCTGCGCAGAATAAGAACACCGAGGCAGCACATGAAACAGTTTATGTTCTTTTCTTTGCTATTAATCCTCGGCTATTGGACTGAATCTCTCTTCCCCCCCTCGCCCCTCCCCCTCCCCATAGATAAGGCATGCACTATAAACACGAATCGCCGTTCCTCATAGAGGATCGATGCCCAAAGTTCCGAGTGCTGCAGATATTTTTCTCCCCTGGCCCTAAATAATGGGCAATGGTCACGCTTGCTTGGGCCTCACAGCCATTGCTAGCTTACTCCAGTGGTCATTGGAACAAGAGGCAAATTTTGTGTTTTGGTCAATCGGATTAAGGCACGAACCTTTCCGAAAACTGTCTGAGTGGCAAGCCAGTTCACGGCCAATAAGGCAGAGCTCGCGTGTGGAATTCAAGGTACCATACCATTTACTAGATCTGTGATTCTCTAGGATGAATTTCTATCAGGGCACAGGATAATCTATCTTTGGAAAAAGGTACTTTTAAGTGTTTGATCGTGAACCTTTTCTTCTCCAGTACAGCTGTCGCTTATGTATTTGCATTGCCATTCAACTCTTAACATAAATCGGAAACACTTCTCAAAGCAAACAAGACAGAGCTCGCGGAGTTGGCCAACATTGAACGTGTAACATTTCTTTACTTGACGGGTGATTATCAGTCCTTGACGTGTTTATACGGGACGATCGAAGGGTTGGTATGAAGGTGTGATCCCATATAGACTGAAGGGTTGCAAACACAGCCATAGGATTTATTTTGCTCTGGTGATAAAGGTGAGAGTTATGATTAATAAAAAGTCAGCCCCTCACCTTGATGCTTTAAGTATTTATCCTGTAAACTTCTTAGCTATTGAAGTTGTTCTTTAAAAAAAAGTTTACTTAACTTTTAAGATATTAAGACAAGTAGAAAAAAGCGTCGGTAAAGAATCGCTGTAAGTTTTACATTCAACGTCCACACCTATGATATGCACATTTCAAACAAGTGTTCTGTGTGTTAACATTTAGCATTCAAATTTGGAAGGATCAGTCTAAAATGTATTAGTAAAAAAAAAAACAAAAAAAATTTTCAGCATACGCAGCAGTTATCTATGCGATCCATAATCTGTTTTTCTTTTCCCTAATCTTCGCTTTATGCAAAAATGTAAGCATCCTTCCCGATCTTCTTCTTCTTCTTCTTCTTCTTCTTCTTCTCTCTCTCTCTCTTTGTCTGTCTGTCTGTCTGTCTGTCGCTCTCTCTCTCTCTCTCTCTTTGCTCCTTTCTCTCTCTCTCTGTGTCTCTATCAACCTCTCAATGTATATTTCATTATCCCTCTCTGGTCCTCTCTCTCTCGTTGTCTTCTTTCTTTGTCTAAGTCTCGTAGTCTCTTTCATCTTCTGAAGCCTGCTTTCTATCTTACTTTTTTCTTTGGATCGTTAGGTCTCCCACTTGCTCCCCTCTGGTTCATTTTACCATTACCACTTACCTTTTACTTTGCAAGATACCGGTACTTATCCTGTTTCTTTCTGCTTCTCTCCATCCATCAACCTATGTATGAAAAGTTCTTAAGAGATTTTTCATGCATTTATTTAGAGAACACGCGAATATACAATTCTACTTAAACTAATAATTTCATTTTAAACTTGGACGCCTCCCCCTCCCCTCTCTCTCTCTCTCTCTCTCTCTCTCTCTCTCTCTCTCACAAATACACGCACACTTACACAGCCCCCTCTCACCTTAGATTTTTATAAAAGTAAACTAACTTTCCGACGATCAAAAGCTAATGTCTTTACGGTTATGCTGCTGCTTCCAAGGAACTCAATGTCCAAGTCCGATAAGGTTCTTTGACTAAATGTAAGAAATTAAAAAAAAAGATTCGGGTCCCAGTTTCGTATTAAATTTGCTTTCACAACTTTACAATCGGACGTTCAATATTTTTGTAGATTAACTTATAAGAAAATAGAAAAAAAATATTTCATCTTTGTAGAAAGTTTCCTCTTTGTTCATTTTTTTTGTTTAACTGCCTCAACTAAAATAGTATGGTATCGTAATTTTCGCAAAGCTGCTTACTCTTGCAAGAGTAAGGGATATCCTTAAGGCATTGAAGAAATTGCAGCAGCTGTTTTTCTAGGTTTGAGATATCACAAGCAACTTGAAAAGGCGACTTTGCTCTTGATCTTATATTTAACTAATAACCAGATGCTAATGTTACAAGGTTAGAAAATTTCAAGAGAAATACAGGAACAAGTCAAAAAAGCTTTTCATTGCCCGAAGAAATGATAAAGAGGCCCTAAAAATACTGAAAATCTCGTTGAAAACGCTAAAACCCAATGAATCACAACGCAGAGTTGGTGAAGATATTAATTTGAGAAGAGAAGAAGATGAAAATCTAACCAGCTGGACTAGCTTAGAATGTTCTGGATAGTAGACTCGTTTAGAAAAAAATTTTGGACACAAAGATAAACAATTATAAACAACAAAGTCCAAGTTCTGATGCCAAACGAGCAATAATCAAAAATATTTTGGACAAAGCTCTATTTATCTGACGAACATTGTGGTGCCTTAACATTATGATGCTATGATGTAAAACAAACTAACCTGTTTATGCCTTAATGAAGGCAAAAGGTTCGTTTTCATAGAAAAACGAGCAAAGGAACTAGAACTAAAACCAGAGCCCAGCCAAAAAGGATACAAATTCCTGAAAAAAAGAGATGAGAGTACAACGTACACAGTCTGAACCACGTAAAAACTCCTCCGATGAAGTTACAACATCGTTCATAGCAAAAATCTTATCAGCAAAAAACATCTTGGTGACTGGGCAAATTTTAACCGTGTTTTGAAACAAATTGTAATGTTTGGCATAAATACTCCACCGCCGTGTTAGTGATTATCCTTATCAAAAAAATGAAGTCAGGTCGTGACCAGTCGCTTGCAATTATCTGTTCCTGTGGTGAATGAAAAGTTGAGCAGTTTTCGAACTGGGATACCTGGTTTATGAAACAATGATTTAATATACCAAGGAACTCGGGCTGATGGAATCGGCTAGAAGTACACGAATTCAAAGCTTAAATACTCCGTTTAGGAACTGCTTCGTGTAACTAGCTTCCGTCAGCATTTACACACAGACTTCGTTTTCATAATTACATGGTAAGCTCATACACTCATGGAAAGCTTGATGTAGGAATTCTACACGTCCAAAGTGTTTTACAAGCAAATGGGTCTTTATTATACATAACTTTACTAAAAAATAGTGAGTTAATGCACGCACCAAAAAGCTCACCGAACTCTCCATCCTGAAAGAATGTTCAAATTAGCAAAATAAAAAGTAAAGAAAAAAAATTTAAAATCATTCATTTGAACGTTGCGATTGTATTCAGGGTAAAGCTAAAGATGAATCTTAGGTGTATTATACTCTAATGATTAACGAGCTCATTTCCATTACTTATCACCCTGTCGAATGTGACTTCATAGAATGCATCAGTAGATAGAATTGAGTGCCAAAGAATTACAATATCATTGACAGCATGGAAATCTATCATATTCACTTCTGAATCAAGCAATACTAATAACCGCTTGAGATGCATGATACGAACAAGATCCGGTCGAAGTTTTATAAAACTCTAGTGATTTATTCTCAAACGCATGTGACATAAGCACAATTATAACCCAATAAATTCTAAATTCTCAAATTCCTTCTTTATACTTTTTCTGAAAAATTCTATAGGTCATTATTAAAAAAAATTGTCTTTATTTAACACAAATCTAGAAATTAGTAAGTCAAATAAACCGGGTGTACAGAATAAAATAAAACACTATTAAAATGAAACAAAGTGAATTGAATTATTTCATCTCACCCAAATCGTAACATAAATCGGATAGATCAAACAACATATAAGACAGTCTCAGCCTTGTGATTCCTCCACTTTTCTAACAATACAAACATACCAATATCCATCAACACTCTCATAACTGATAATTCTCCAAACTCCAAGAGAAAAAGATGAGCACAGGTAGAAGCATACTCTACTTACACACCTTCACACAGAAAAAGCCCGCCAAACATAAAAACTCATAGTCGCAAGATACTCCTTTCGTATGAAAATAAGATCAATTAAAGCGGAAGACTTAAGAGAAAGTACAAGAAAGTACAGTTTAAGTCATATAACGTTTTAAAAATAGACATATTAAGTGTAAAAATATCGAAGGAATACTATGTTTATGCACGTAATGACACCCAAGTTGCAGATGGATTGAATTAAAGTAATTATACTTATCCCATTCACTTACACAAACAAGAGTATGTAAGAAGTGTCCTTATTTTACCCTGCTCTTACTGATCAATACCGCATTCTCACACTTTAAACGCTGTCTCTGAACAAGCTTCGAGGAACAAGATTAGAATAAATTCATTTATCTTTTAAGTCGACAAGAAAGAGCTGGTGGTGAACGCAAGCAAACTGGAAGGACTAAGTTTCTTCATTTTAAAAAGTATTATCTTTAGATCACTACTGACTCCACATGAGGCAAGAGGAGTCAAGACTACTGGATTAGGTTACACTAGTATTGTGAACAAATTATAATGTTTATAGTAATGATTTGTTTATTATTTGTTCCTATTCATCTCTTTTAAAAGCAATATTGTCTTGCTAAATTTTCCATGGTAAATTCAATAAAAAATGTTAACATTTTAAATTTGCTTCAAGAGTAACCATATGAAGCTATTGAGCGAGTGTTTCTGCCATAAGCTTCGACAACAAATATCTCCCCCCCACCCATAAAATCAGAATGGACTAGATAATTGTGTGTAGAGTAGAAATGAAATATTCTAATGATTGTTGATTATTTTAATATGCATGTTGTTTTTTCTTCTAAAAATCGATTGCTTCAAATTTAAGCTTTCTTTAAATTAATGTATTCAATTTAAATTCACACTTTACTTCCTTTTGGGCTCATTTTAACACTCTATATTTGCATCCTTTTCATGTCCTAGTTTTCAAATGATGAATTATTAGAAAATGTTATCAGTTATGCATTGATATACAAATGATGAAAAGCAGGCAATCTTTTCAAAATACTACATAAAATGGACGCTGAGATCAAGAGAAAGAGAAACTTCAGCTGCAAACATAAATTTTAAGTATAAGTTTAAATGTAGCAATAGTTGTAGGTGATTTTTAATACTCTGGTAAATTACATTCATTATAATCAAGTTAAGAAATACGCAGCCTTTTTGCAACGTATTCGCTGAAATGTGCATTCAGCAAAGCAACATTTCCTCTCAATGAAAATATGAATATCATTCTCACTTCGATTTCTTAATTTTGCTGAGATTTATTCCAAAGTCCGGTAAAAAGATTTGTCTATTTGGTTGCATCTTATGAATTGTTGTCTCAAGGTTACATTCATCTAGTATCCAGAGAATAGTGGTCATCAGCTCAGCACAGTGTAAATGTAACTGAATTGTTTTAATGTGCATGGAAAATCGTAGAACATCAAGCGAATGCACCAACCCGGCGCATTTAAATGTGAATATATAAAGTCTTCAAGACACGTAAGATTGTATCATCAACATTGCCATTAGCTTTTTAGGCAAAATAAAGAATAGTCTAAACGCTTGGATACAAGTCTATCGATCCAACATAACACATTTTTCACATTCTTTTTGACACATGATTTTTATGCAACAGGTCGTTGATGAAACGTGTGCCAGCATGATGTTTTTTGGGTTTTTTTTTTTTAACGAACTGCCACAATACAAGGTATCTTCCAGATTAGAAGAAAAATGCAATCTGCCAGGCTTATTTCAAAAATGATATTTAAGATTTTGTAAAACTATCCAGAACAAAATTTGAATATTTTCAGCATCAGATAATTTTTTTTTTATTCTAGTTTATTTACTATTATTTTTTGCCTTGTTACTTTCAAGTTTTTAGTACTCTTTATTTCCTCTGTCAATACATTAATTTTCTTGTAACAATCATAATCATCATCCTCATCACCACCAACACCACCACCACCATCTCCATCATCATCATCAACATCCTATTCGTCAATAATACGTAAAAATTTTTATCCTGATCAACATTATCCTTACCATCAACTGCACAGTACCATCGTTATAATCATCATCGGTTATCATTAACGTGAATAATTTTTTTACTGTGCTTCTTGCTTGCATCCTATCTTAACCGCTCTTCTGTGTCTTTGACTTTCCAATATATAAAAACGACATTGAAACACTCCAGTGTAGGAGTTTTTAAATTTCTGAGCATCATTACTTGAATGTGGCTCTGTCTTGCAGGCGAAGATGTTGGCGGGAACTCCACGCGTCGGCATTGAGAAAGTATGGCGGACCGTCCGGTGGGCTGAATCTTTCCCAGACGAGTCTCTTGCTATGGACACGGTGGATCTGACACCAACCTTTGCGATCAGGAAGATCGCCATGTTGTTTGATCGCCGGAAGTTTGCAGAATGCGCAGCGCTTGTGACGCGCCTAAACGGTATCACAATTACAGCCATATTGACAGAAATCCCTGTTGAGATGCTTCACAATGCTCTGCCTGCAAGTTTGCCCATTTTGGAAGCTCTTTATGAAAAGGTAAATTTGTTTTTGTCCTCTTGGTCCACTTCTTTTGGTTATTTTGATTTTTTTGAGCATTTTATACATGTTGTAAGTAACTGTTATAATGTTAACAAAAAGGATCTAAGTGTGATTTGCAGATATCAGCTTCTAAAGCCAATGTTTTTTTTAAACTAACATAAAGTTGAATTTAGTTCTTCGAATTCAATGTTAAGAAAAAATATGCGCCAGTTTTACTCACAGGTGACCCTTTGGTCTTTTAAAAAGTGAGAAAACAAGCACATTATCATTGAACATTTCTTTGCAAACAGTTCTAAAGTATAACTGTAAAATGGAAAGATTTATTTGCGAAAATCAATCAAATATCCTGGACGTTAATGTAAGTAATGGTGTATGTGTGTATATATATATATATATACATATACATATATGCATACCAAAATTTTCATAAAGTCGATCAGGTCTTTAGGGAAAAGTGTATTTTAGTTTATAGTATAACATACTGATTAAACAAATTAATATTTTGGTATAATAATTGAAATTTGGATTTTCTACACAGCTCTTTCCATAACTGCAACATAATAAACATATTTTTTTAACCTAGTTATTTAATTGGCACGAAGTGTGTATATAGCAATTTCGCTTGCATTTTTTGAAATTATTGTAAAATTGTTGGGATCAAACCGTCTCTTATTCTAAGTTACAGTTTGTGATGTTTTGTTCTCTAGGTGTACCGAAATTCTGAATCGGATTTCCCCACTGGCCAACTGATGACCGATCAGTTGGTGAAAAGATTAGTCACTCTGTTTGCCTGGCAACATCAAGCAGAGTCTTCTAATGATGCAAGACAAATGTCCGCAGCTCAGATGATCAGCTGTCGGACAATCATCCGAATCGTGTTGAGTGTGGAGCCGGACTTTAGAAGCGTTGTGCGACAACGCAAGCGAGCAATAGACAGGTCAGCATACAATGTTTTTGCTCGGAAGAATTTTTTTTTTTTTTTTTTTTTTTTCGCACAATTGCTCTGAAGCTTTTCTTTGATCTTTGATACCAATCTGTTAAAAAACAAAACAAACAAAACAAAACAAAACAAAAACCAGCAATTGTAACAAAAATAATAAAACCGATGCTTTAAATTGGGGAAAAAGGAATTACAAGATTGAGCACAATAGCTTAACACAATCAGTTTTGCTACTTTTATGGACAAAGACAACAGCTAAGCAGTGTATAATGAGTGCGCTGACCAATGAACTTGATCGTAAACAATTTTTTTTTTCATTTTATTAGACTGATTAAATAACAACTCATAAATGATAATCAAACATGTAGCAATGAAATAACGACTTTAAAAATCGCATAACTCCAGCTCCAAAGTTTAAATCTCACGGGAAGAATATTCTTTCCAAAAATATTCTGAAGAGTTAATACTGCTTTCAAATTGTGCTTACGAGTTGACAAGTACTTGTGATAATAAAGGAGACATAAAACATACATACACATAGTGTCTAGATATCATTCTGTTTATTTTAATCTTAAACTAGGTGTGTCCGCAACATGGGCCGACATGGTCTGGTGGACAGCTCGGGAGGGAAGCTCATGACATTGCATGATGCCCTTAAAGTGGAGCTGGAGAAGGTTGTTATCCTCTACAGATGCGCTCTTCAGAAGCTTGACTCGCATCACGTGACTGCCTCCCTCACTTCCGGTCCCGCACCAAAAGAAGCCAGTCACCAGAGGATGATGCAGGTAAAAAAAGAGAAGACCCAAAGATTTGAAGCCCTTTGTCTATGGCTTGTGCGTTATTTTCTGTGACCTTGTAGGTATGCCCAGTTGATTTGTCAAACTCTTCACATTGATGTAACATTGGACGGAAAAGGGAAGCGCACCTGTTTATCTGCAAATTTTGTTTAAGCTTGTCACTAGATTCCGTGTTTGTCCACTGCAATGTCAATCTAGGTGGCAAAATATATATTGTTTCAACTAATATTTGAGGAAAAGCTATTCTATAGGTGTAAAATATATTTGTAAATATTTCACTCTCTCTCTCTCTCTCTCTCTCTCTCTCTCTCTCTCTCTCTCTCTCTCTCTCTCTCTCTCTCTCTCTCTCTCTCTCTCTCTCTCTTTCTCTGCCTCTCGCTTTTTCGCTCTCTCCCTGCCTGTCTGTTTCTCGTTATATCTCTGTCTCTTCCTCAGCCTCCTGTAACCTCTGTCCTTTTTTTCCGTCCCTCTATCTGCCTCTCTCTCAAAGAATCTTTCGCTCCTCCACTTCCTTCCTACTATTTCTTCTTCTGCTACTTCTTTTCCTGGCTTTTATCAGTTACATCGATGTTGTGTCCCAGGTCTGCCGTGCAGACGTTCAGGACCGCATCATCAAAAACAAGACGTTGTTTAACCTGGTTGAGCCAGCGGTGTCCGGACAGTACCTGCGGAAGTTAATCACTATCTTGGAGAAGAGGATTGACTATGACAAGGTGAGGATTGACTATGACAAGGTATCTACATCAGAAGCGTTCTGCTTATGTGTTCTTTGTCATTTACATTGATAAAACCTAAAACAAGTTGTATCTGATCAAATAAAAATGTGAAATATCATCATAGGCATTACATGGCAAGAGAGGTACTGGACTAAAATGTCGTTTAACAATGTACAGTGCCATCAAAATAAAGGAGACAACTCCGACAATACAGTCACTTTGGTTGCAGATTATGACTGCTTATGTTCCTTTGTAACAACATTACTCTCAATTATCTAATGCATTTCCTCTTTTTCATAGCATTTGTATCTTTAAGCCCTGTCACTTGATTTTGCTGTTGCTGTTGTTGTTGTTATACTTTTTTCATAACGTGATCTTTTTAAAATCACTCTTAGCTCTCAGTAAAGGATGTGCGTTCTCACACGTACTCCTCTTCAGACCCTAAGTTGGAGGAAGGTGGAACTTTAACCTTTACTATACACATTATAGTTATGCTAAACTTTTTAAACTACTGAATGCATTTCAAATGTTGACACGCCACACACACACACACACACACACACACTCCAGCTTACAAAATCTTTTTTTTTTTTTTTTTTATTTTACTATTGATAATGGGTTGCTTATAAACCAGACATGTATATTTTGTCCTGCCTTGTTTTCTTTTCTTTAATTTTTATTGTTTTCTCCTCCTTGTCGATAAATTAAATTCAAGTGTTTGGTAAGTGGACTTAAAAATTAAGTTGCGGATCCTTTCAGGGAGCTTAATATCAGTGTTGCATCTCATTGAGCCTCATCGCCATCCTTTTGTATAAAAAAATTCACGTATGAAGATCGAGAGTCATAAAATACGATACCCCGGCGCGTCTCCCGCGCAGGTTTTATTGTTTCACGACACCGAGCTACGCAAGATGAGCGAGGGGGGAACCCAGACGGAGGCCTCCCTGGCCACAGCTCTCCGGCACTTCTCTCACGGCTACGGCACCATCCTGTCTCTCATCTCACAAGTCTCCGGCAGCGACGGCGGCAGCGGCACCCACAGCACCATGGAAGACCTGGGCAGCTCGGGGGATGAGGATCTTGACGATATTTTGCCGGTGTCCAGCAGCTTGTCCATCACAGAGAAGATGAAGGCCATCAGTCTGAACGGGATCATCCCCATGAACAGTAGGAGAACATCAGATCTGTTTCTTGAGTGTTTGATGTGGTATAACAACTGATGCAGAGTGTGAGCCCATAACAAAAAAAAAAGTTGTGGGTATGGAAAGTGAATGGAAGGGTAAAAGATTGAGAGCATCAATTTCTTACAAGGTGTCATCTGAAGCACTCGAGTCTGGTACATCACAGTTTGGTCCAATCATCAAGCCTATAAGTTTAATCTAAAAAAAAACATTTATCAAAAAGAAAAGCAATGAATTTACAAATGCCCTTCTACAATCACTTAAGTCAATCTGTAAGAACGGCATGGCCTATAAGATGAATAACGTTCTGAGCGCACCATCTTCCTCAACAACATTAGGATAAAAATAAAACAAGGCTCAATAAAAACGCTTAAAAAAAACAAACCGAGAGTTTACCTTTTGAGTCATAGACACAGTTTTCTTCACTTTTTGCGTAAAGTGTGTGAGCGCTATATATATATATATATATATATATATATATATATATATATATATATATATATATATATATATAAATAGATAAAGAGAGAGAGAGAGAGAGAGAGAGAGAGAGAGAGAGAGAGAGAGAGAGAGAGAGAGAGAGAGAGAGAGAGAGAGAGTTTTAGTTGTTACTAGACCTTTTTGGGTGAGAAAAGATGACATCTATTTGCTAGAATTATTACAATCTACTGTTGGTTTTGCATTGTGATTACTTACGTTTTCTTTTCTTTTTGACTGTTATTTGTATCTGTGTGTGTATTCTGATTGTTTTTTTTTTTTAATGTATAACAATAATATTTACTGAAAACAGTCATTGACTTTCGACACAAAAAGCAGCTCTAAATAGAAGATAATGCCAAAACTTCATTATTCCATGCCAAATCGGTGAGATTTCTATAGAAGAGATACACATATCCATTTACGCCAATCTTCATAGTAAAATCCCTGCAGATCTACCGAAGGAGGGGGGTACATGAGCCACATAGCTCTTGTATATCTCATGATCTCATGAAGCACAATATATTTCTATCGAGATATCCCGACAACCGAGCGAGAAAGTAAACAACGCAGCTGGAAAGTTCCCCTCCACCCTTGACTAGGGTTGCCCCGTTCAGACATTATACGCCCAGCAGTGTCATACTGAATTAGCCGCTGTGTTTACAGATTATTTATCGTCCTGCGCCTGTATTGTGCTTCTTCTTCTTCTTCTTCTTCTTCTTCTTCTTCTTCTTCTTCTTCTTCTTCTTCTTCTTCTTCTTCTTCTTCTTCTTCTTCTTCTTCTTCTTCTTCTTCTTCTTCTTCTTCTTCTTCTTCTTCTTCTTCTTCTTCTTCTTCTTCTTCTTCTTCTTTCACCTTCTCTTCTTTTTATCAGTTTTTTTGCAGATTCTAAGAAGTATGAACCATGTGACGGACAATCTTTTATACCTTTTTATACGTTTTCCTCGTTCTACAATCTAACGCTAACGTTAGAACAATGTACGTCAAGAGTAATACTTCATTGCTATTATTTGGCCTAGACCGGCCGAAATATTATTGTTAGGCCACGGGCGAGGCATGTTAAGCAGAGCTGTTCTTTCTTTAAACTTACATTCCGTAATTAGATCTTAAGGCCAGGTCAGCACAGTATCAAACATACTGTTGTGCCGTAGCGTTGTTGTTCCTGTGATAGTGTGATAGTGTGATTAACGCGTGTTAGTGAATACAAATTGTACGCTAGCTGTCCTGCTCTCCAGCTAATGAAGGTGACTATGGTGTTCCAGGCTGGGGGCGGAGCCAGCTAATTAGCGTCACGGCCTCTCGAGCAGCTGCAGCTCTGGCAAGAAATGGCGGCACAACTGGCGATATGGAGGGGGAAGTGAGCAGACGAAACGATTTCTCCCACAAACCATCTGTACTGGATGTACATAGAAATGGATGTAAGTTCGTGCTTTTTTTTTTTTTTTTAATATTTTGATTTTGCATTCTCGCTTATATAAAATAATTTATTTTGCTTTTTAAATCTTAAATTACTATGCATTTAGAAAATTGTTACTTTTGCCTTAAACTTTTAATGGACAGGAAAAGAGTGGCATTGTAAAAATTACAGCTCAATGATGATATTTTTCAAGAGAAAGATCTAAGACATTGAAAAGCTTTATTTCATATTTTGTGTTAAACGCTTGTTAGATACTGATCGAATGCCATAAATTTATAGAATTATCAAGTCAACTCTGTAAGATGATCGGGTCATAAAAAAAACACCATTTACACCCACGACGGACATATTACTACATATCTCTCTCTCTCTCTCACTTTCTCTCTCTCTTTCTCTGTCTCCCACTCTCTCTCTCTATCTCTCTCTCTCTCTTTCCCTCTCTCTCTCTCTCACTTTCTCTTTCTCTCTCTGCGTTGTTCTAACTTTCTTGTATTTCCTTTCATTATGTCCACTACAGTCTTTTTATCGTATCTCCTCTCTCAGTCTTTGCTTTTCCATACTTCTATTTCCGTGCCTGTCTGTCTCTCGATGGACATAACAATCTCAATGTATCTATCTGCTTGTATGTGCTCGTTTTCATCTTTATCAATCTTATCTTTTCCTTTTTTCCTTTTTAGTTTATGTTCCTTTTCTTTATAAGTCATTATGGTTGAGCTGAAGAGGAGGTGGCTAGTGCTAATATATTAGCAATGGCTATGATTATTTTAGTATTAACTGCAGTTAATGAGAGGAGTGGAATATCAATAATTCCGTGGCTTTTTACATTGATAATTTTAATAAGATGATAGTAGGGGTATTGAAAAGGCTAAGTTGAATGAAAAAAGGAAGAAAGTGTTGGGAAAAAGATCGAAGAATCTGATTATACAGCGAAGGCAGCAGAAAATGAAAAATGTTAGACTTCAACAAGAAACTTGTGTCTGCCTGTGAAGAACATGAGGTTTTACATTTTTGTCCTGCAGTTTTGACGGCGGAATCTTATTGCAGTTTAGAGGGCCCCGCCAATGTCCAGCAGACAATAAGTGGTCCGTTGTTCCCCATGGGCATGGACGCAGATGCTGGCCCTTCCAGCAGTCCCCCACAATCTAACCACCAGGTGATGCTGCTTGAGCAAGAGGTGACTTCCCTCAAAACCGAACTGGCGCAGGCACGAGAGACCATACGCAAATTACAAGCTCAGGAAAAGGAGCTCAGAACCAGGTGTGCTATTAAGGATTAAAAAAAAAATATGCGATTATGTTGTGACTTTTGGTAGAACGTAGATTTAAGTACCGGTATGTGGTATATGCGATTTTTTCCTGAATCAAAAAATGGGACGGAAGGAAATATCTAAACTTTGATAATTTTTTTAACTGAATGGATCCTTTCTTGGAAATAAAATTCCTACTTTAAAATTGTACTAATCAAGTGTAACTTGTTCATATTGGCGGTCCGTATGTACATGTTCTTGGAATTCTACGGAAACTACCTAAGATGTGTGATGGAATCTGTGTCATAAATATATAGATCTGATAAATGAGTCACAAGTAATTATACAAAACTGTCATTGTGTTATAATATTACTACTAAATCTAATAACCCGGTTGGATGACAAATGTGTGAGATTTCATAAAACTTTGATTCCCTTGAAACCGAGAAAAGCCCAAATGCTGTAGCTTCACCGCAGTAAAGTTTTGTTTTCGATTTGGTTTTATCTGTATCGGTGATTTTTTTTTTTATTTATTTACATATTCTTCTATATTCTCTTTGACATTTTGTTTTTCTCTTGGTTTAAATTTCTAGGCTTGCGGATCATATCCACTCCCGCTTCACATCCCACCCTACTCAAGCACTCGAGAACCTCAGCCTGGGCACACTGCGCCCCACGAGTCTGGTCCGCGCATACGATGACCTGTACAGGGAGGGACGGGTCGACTCGCTGGACGCTCTGGACACACTGCCAGAACTCACCGGCCTTGACATCCTTAAGATGAAGATTCTCTTCTCAGTAATCGTGGTAAGAACTGATGTTTGACTATTTGTGATGCTCTTTTTTATTCGTGTCTGTTTATGGAAAAATTAGTAATATATTCAAATACTTGGTCTAGAGGGAAAAAAATCAAATAGACAAAAAAAACAAAAAACAAACAAAACAAAACAAAACAAAACAAAAAATAACAAAAAACATGACCTTCACAGATGGTATGCAAACAGCGCCCCCTAACCTTTTATCTTCTTGGAAATAATACCGCCCAATTCATCTATAAGACGTTGACAAAATATTTAGATATAACAATTAAGAATTAATTATTCGGTACCACAGAATCCGAACAGTAACGCTTCCAAAATGTGCAAATTCATGTAAATGCACAAAGCACAAAACATTTTATTTGAACAGGAAATTAGTTTGTCAATTTATTCAAAAAGACATATCTAAAAAAAATTATTAGATTTTGTTTGCGCAATTTGATGGCAGATTCATGAGCAGAAAGATTTAAAAACATTAATTAAATCAACTAAATACTTCTCTCACCTGCAGGCGATATCGATAGCAATAATTGGACATTGCTAGGAATTACAATGGTTTCGTTGATATTGGGAATAACAAAAGTTATAATAAAAAAATAACAACTACACCATGTTTGTTGTAAATCAGCTTGCCTTTAGATGTGTCCATCATCATCTGCATGAATTGAGGATGAAGCTACGCCAGCTTCTGTGCCTGCCAGTTCCCTCAATGAGACCCTCCCACTCAGACGGACTTGGAGATCCACATGTGATTCCTGACATGGTCTCCGCCCAGATGGAAGACCACATCAGCAAATACCTCACCCATACAGTGGACAGACATGACGTGGAGCCACTAGTGAATGTATTTTGACTTTTACTTTTTCCCTTCTCATCTTTTAATCCAAATATTATCAAAATGAACATTTTTTGACTGAATGCAATTTGTTATGGTGTGGTAACTGTTGAGATAATTATTGAAGATGTTGGTCTTACACTTTAACAGTCTTACTTAGAAGATGTCAGAGTGAGATTAATAATATGTAAGATGTGACATTAATAATAGTAATGGTGAATATCCAGTAATTTCATTAATAAAATCTTTTATCTGCATCAAAAGGTTGGCTTTCTTGTAAATAATTAAGTGTTACGATGTGTTAAAGAGAGGTTTAAATACGGTAAACAATGGTGTAAGATTTGATGGGACAAGCGTGTTGGAGTAGCTCGGAAGGTATTTGTGTTCATTATTATGTGTTTGCTTGAGTGGGTATTACAGTATTAAACGCAAATAAAGCTCTCTCTATAGTAATTGAAAACCCACACCAATGTATTATTAGATTAGATTATAGCCCATACATGAAGCCGGGAGGATCTATTTAAATAAAGTGTATGACAATAGTTCTATCTCTTCTACCATTCCTTTCAGGAGGTGTGTCAAAACATCTATGCTACTCTGTACGACTACCCTGGCTTGCAAACATGTGATGGGCTGGTGGAGTACGCTAGAACAGCTGTGCGCCTTGCTTGGGGACTCAGTGTTCAAGTCCCGCCCTACACGATCAGTTACGACGCTCAAAAGTTTTTGGTAAGTAAGGATAGCTATAAAGGAGAAGAAGAAGTAAGAGTAGAAGAAGAAGAAGAAGAAGAAGAAGAAGAAGAAGAAGAAGAAGAAGAAGAAGAAGAAGAAGAAGAAGAAGAAGAAAAACAAGAACGAGAACAAGAACAAGAAGAACAAGAACAAGAAGAACAAAAACAAGGACAAAAACAAGAAGAAGTAGAAGAAGAAGAAGAAGAAGAAGAAGAAGAAGAAGAAGAAGAAGAAGAAGAAGAAGAAGAAGAAGAAGAAGAAGAAGAAGAAGAAGAAGAAGAAGAAGAAGAAGAAGAAGAAGAAGAAGAAGAAGAAGAAGAAGAAGGACGCTGAGATAGGTTCTGGCTCATATTTCTTGAAAAAGGAATCCTTTCTTTCACCGCCATACCAGTATATTAAAATGATGCCTTTATCGATTTTATTTCAGCCCCAGAACCATGACCGCTTCCACACGTCTGACAGTGACAGTGAGGACATAAAGAGTTTTTTGTGGCCGATGTTGGTAGATGGTCATACGGGACTCTGTGTCACACGAGGTGTAGTCATCACATGACACAATCAACAGAATGCCTACGTCATCGTGACTTTTAGAAATGATTTTACGTGGCTTCAGGCCCGTTTGCATGATCAATACCTAAGGTATAGAACGTATGCTGAGACTACACCTGTGAAGCTGCTTCAATTTATTATGCAACCTGCTTAACATTTTAGCATAAGTCATAAGCAATTCAAATCGCTCTTTGAAAGACGTTTCAAATGACTTGCAACTTGGATAAATTCCACAGGTTGAAGAATGAAATTAATTAACATTTTTTTTTCGATATACATGAGAACATGCCATTTTAGTTTGTTTAATAGATAACTGCTTTTCATGACTAGCCAATATTCTAATGCGTTCTGAGATCCTTTTTGTTTCATTAAAAGCATATCAATCTACCCATAAAAGTTTATTTGTTCATACATCATGTCTTCTTTTTTATGGAATCTTACTGTGCTTTAAACAAAACAAATCTCTTGTCTTTATACGCCATCATTTGGGCGCAACTCTAACTACGCAAATGTTATGGTGTTTTTGAGTAGGTATCTATATAAAAGAAATAAAATACACAAATGCCTTTTTCAACAATTAAGCTTTGTTATGTTGTATCATTTGTTTATTTATTTATTTTTGTTAATGCTTTTTCTCTCAAGGATTTATTATTTTTACAAATAATAAAAAAAAAAAAAAACAAACAAAAAAAAACAACGACATTGTTTCAGCATTATCATAAGTGCTATGAAACTTCCATGTCCGAACAAAACTCCGATGCTTATGATCAAAACAGAAACGGTTGCGATAAAAATTACTCAGACACCAAGATATTGCCACCATTTCTCTTAGGAAATGGGTTGACAAGAAAATTAGTGAAAGAAGATGTTGATTAGTATCTATAGAAATCGAATTGTCTAAAGTTATTGAAAAGTATGAACGAAATTGCGTCTGATTTTATTATATCCCCAGAAATGCTCAGCAAAATGCATCTTTTCTTGAGATTATTTCACAAGCTTACTTTTCCTCATTCATAAATGTGACAAAAAGACTGTATTTTTTTTAACTGACACTATCAACGATTAGTTTCGATTGATTTTCTCCTTATATTAACCTCGTCATGTCAAAAAATATAAACATTCTTCCTCTATCAAACTTAAGGCCCAACACTTCCATCAACAAGCCACCTCATGAAATTAACACTCTAACGCGTCTAAACTATAGTTCAAGCTAAACTTGTTTCCATTATTTTTCTCCGACTTCGGATTGTTTCAAAATGTTCAAACAATATACAGTAAACTTTGCTGTAAAAATATCTTTTTCACTTATAAAATTTCTATTATTCAGGAGGTTTAATATTTTTCAAAATATTCAAACCAATTGACACGGATTATGTAACTTATTTCTATAAATACAAGTAGGACAAAGGAGTTTTAACTTGAAAGTATTGTCTACTTAATTCTTACCAAAAGAAGAGTTCAAGCAATATCATTTAGCGTTACTGAGCCTTCATCTTTTCCAACCTGAACCACTGGTACCTCCATCACTCCTCGCTTCTTGCCATGTACTGATTTGATTTAACACGAGACTTGCGGTGTGGAAATTTAAGCTGTTATTGATGTCTTCAACCCAAAATTTTCCTAGAGCGAACCCTGACTGAATCCAGTGTAATTTATGGTACTATACGACTCGTCACATAAAACGATAACTCTAATTTATAAGCACTCACAAGTCGATTACACATTTAAATAGTGCAGAGATTGAAGAGCCTTACAACCCAACTTAGAAATAATCCTTATTAATTGGTCGAGTTAGAAAAAAAAATAGGGTGAGATGGAGTGAGTAGCTACCTATGACTTTGAAAAATGTAAATTGTCACAGAGATCGAACTGTTGAAATCTGTTTTATGTATGGTTATATTTCAACATAGAATTCTCCTGTTCATCACACATGTTATTAACATGATGTATTTCAAACAGAAAAAAAAATGAGAAACATCTAGGGCTTACTGTAACAGCAAGCGTGCACAACTAGAAAACAAGATTGACGTTAGTAATATACAATCGTGGGTGTAAAGAGAACTGCTTATTTGAGTCAAGGAGCTGCATAACATGAGTAAGAAAGTGTTTATTTTTAGAGAAAGAAAAGGGTTAAGTGCTTTTGTTTTGGTTTTGAAAAAAATTCTCTGGACTAACTTCACCTTATCTATGTTTACTCTTTGAGCCTGTGGCTTTAAGAATCATACTTATACATACCGTTGATACACTTGTTTCGAGTGAGGTGTGCTATACATTGGTAGGTTAAGATATTTTATTAAAGAGCAAATAAAAGTGCCACATAGTGACAATAAAACTGACAGAGAAGCTGGGTTTCAATAATTGACAGACTGGGTCCTACTGCAGTGAACTTAGAAATAACTACCGCCACGGCTTAAGCTCAGAGTTTTGAAGGTCGTCGTTACGAAAAGTTTAGTGCTTTGTTTGCTCTCTCTCTCTCTCTCTCTCTCTCTCTCTCTCTCTCTCTCTCTCTCTCTCTCTCTCTCTCTCTCTCTCTCTCTCTCTCTCTCTCTCTCTCTCTCTCTCTCTCTCTCTCTCTCTATCTATCTATCTATCTATTTCTCTCTCTATCTCTCTTTCTCTAATATCACTTTTACTCTTTCTTTCTCGTTCTAGCTATTTTCAAACCCTTTTTTTTTTGGCTTTTTGCCTTATCGTTTGTATCCCTATTTTTTCTCCTCTTTCTGAATTTCTTACCAATTGGCTTCAAAGAACTTTGAGATCAGGACGATTAAAATGTTTACAGATGGCGCTATTTCCTTCGGCACAATTTTCTACAAGTGAGATTATCTGGGCATTTTACATATAATCTTTTGAGCAATAAGTTACAATTAATAAATTCAAAGTTTTTCATCGCTACTATAGCAATTAATTATACCGTTACTTCTCATAACCATCATTAGATTTTTCAATTTCTCTGTACAAATCTAATGCATTCTCACAAAGAGCCCTTTTATGTCTTTAGAGGCAAGTGCCTCTGCAGCTACGCGCTGGGGTTATAGAGATGTGTTCCTTTATTGATATGCAAAAACATAAAAAAAAATGAAATGCATTCCTGAATTTTATACTTTAAACCAAGGAAGGAAGCGGAGCTTATAAGCCATTAAGGGCGACCTGCTGGAGAAAAAAAAAGCTCTTTTTGAAAGCCCCATAGATTAAGCCAATTTGCCTCAAGAGTAAAAAAAAAATCCATCAAAACTATAATTTGAAAGCGCAAACTAATTTGCCGTGCCACGCAATCTGTCTCCGGAAGCAGAACTGTGAATGTTAACCGTGTAAGCAGATCTCATCAGCCTTGCAGTCCCTCGAACAATGATGTCAACATAGCAGTGAAAGAAGAACTGTATGAAAACAACCAGAATCAGAGAAAATAAAGACGACTTGGCCCTTTGCTAGGACATGACGGTGTCTAACTTTCAACAATCCGGGTCACATCCGATGTTGCTGATAGTGTCTTTGCTCTAACTAGGAAAATGTTCATTAAATGACCCTCCACCTCGCACAGCTCATTAGAAGCAGAACTATGATGATAAAAACTGATTTCAAAGACCATATCTATTCGGTTCCTTTAACTTGCACGCGCAAGGTCATTACCTCTATAAAATTATAGAAAATATTAAAATCAGCTTTTGTAAAAAGTATAGTGCCGCCGGTAAAAAAAACCTCTAGATTCCATGAGAGCGACATAGAATATTTGATACCAAAGCTTGTTACAGGATGGGAAAATCTATACCCAGCTAACCAGGAGACAGGCCCTCTTATACATTAAACTGAGACAGCAGGATGATATGTCGGTGTTGGAGCAGCCGATTCCCTAGATGTGACTGAAAAAAATGGATGTAGAAGGTGAGGTGACAGACAAGAAACTTGTCTTGGTATGACCTGTAAGATGAGCCAACAAAAACTCACAATGTCACAGAGACACAGACACTTGGAGCTCTGTGATTCTTGTAGCGCGTTGAGAACAGCAAAATGGGTATCAGTACCAGTGATGTCTTGTTGATGCGCGTCAAGATAAATCCTTAGAGACTGGAACCAACAAGAAAAAGTGGTATAACTCAGGGAATGATAGGCTGCCTCAATTGGAGCAACAGTTGTCAAAAACAATCAGAAAGTTAGGACGTCAGAAATGATAACTATGTAATCCAAAATTAGGTCACAGGCAAAATTTAAAAACAAACGAACAAACAAAATACATGAAGTAGATGTCCTCAAAAAGGGAGGAGACTAAAAAACGCAGAGTCATAGTTTTCTGAGGCTAAACAACTGCTTAGACACGCCCTTCGAGAAATCATTGTCGACCAACATTATATTTCAAAGCAGAGAGGAAAATGTGAAAACTACAAACAGAAAACATGTTTGCCATCTAAACCAATACAGGAAAAAATGACTTTCAATAATCAAGAGGACATACTTCTTCCAGATAAGGAAAGATTTTAAGTCCGAAAAAATAAATAAAAGTCCTAAAATCTGGAAGGTAAAGACAATGCCGCATTAGATCAAAATTGATTTTTCAGTAAAATTGCAAGACACAGCAAGAAGTGCAGCCCTATCAACTCAATTTTCGAGTCTGACCAACTCAAACATTTCGGAAAAATCACTCTTAACTGAAGATTTAACATGATCACTTTCTCCAAAATCCCTTAGGTAGCCAGTTTAGAGTTAAGGAATTTAGAATATGCGAAGCATTTTAAGATCGATGGCTACACCAATTTATCGTTAGAGGACTCAATAAAACGGCGGCTGTATTCGAATAAAATCGGAGATTTATTGAAGCATAGTGATTCAAAATGAAATTAAAAAAAAGAAAACCCAGAAAACATGAAGAATTCGCAGTGTTCTTATCAAGTGAAAAAGCGGCCCTAAATATATTTGCCATCTCTTGTGGCATTTCTCAAGAACAAAACCATCTTGGAAATGAAAGTCCTCATTATGTGAAGCTGTTTCTACTTTAGCGAAGCCAAAATGACCTAAGAGGCGCAACCTTCGTGGACTCCTCCGCAATGACAAGTATAGTCGATTGAGAGATAAAAGCAAAATCGCGTTTTATTTGTTATTATTGTCAGGAAACCGGGAGGGTAGGGAGAGGGGAGGGGGGGGGGGGGGGGTGTCATCGGGTTTAAAAAGACAATCATTTAGTGAGCACAATGGAACGACTTCCAGTACACCACTATTCTCATCTTTCGATAATTTTCGGATCAATTTTAATTAAAAAGCTAAGACATGTCCAACAAAAGCTTATCTCCTTACCTTTTAACTTTTAAGGACTGCGTTGTTTCCGTGTAAGACTTCAAAGAGTCGCAGGAAGCATTAAAAGTAAAAAAAAAACAACCCCCTGATGAATTAAAAATTACAACATCTTTTCTTTGTCTATGCCTTTTCAATGTTTATTTCAGATGTAATATCCCACATTGTAAATGAGGTTAATATGCTATTGATATCCAGCAGATACACTCAATCTAATCATTGAAATAAATTACGTAGCTATCACTGAAATGCCTCCAGACCTACTTGTGGCATTCTTCATTATTTGCGTAAAATTTCTCATATATCAAGGAGATTTTATTCTGGATCAAACCGCAGTGTACATTTACTCTTGTGTACATACGCAAATTAGCGCTTTGTTTGTTTAATGTCACTAAATATGTGACACACTTTTCCAGTTCAAATATCACCTACAATAATGCACTTGTTGATTCAGCTTATCTCGTAGAGAATATTTTTAGCGATAGAGTCACGAGGTTATCTGCCCTGAAGCCTCCCTCTTGTTTACAGAATGGTATATTCTTTAACTTGTTGAGGAGAATCTCTTCTGAAGGTCTGTTCCGTGTCACACGATACGAGCTTAAAAACGGTCGACCACACAAAGCAAGTTATAGTCTTCTCGAGCCAGGTCCTGGATCAGAGCTTTTCCCTCTTTGCCAAATAAAGGGTCGCAGAACATGTTTATTTCTTATAGAATGCATTTCTAATACAAAACGAAAACCAAGAATGAACAGAGGCGGGTCTATTTCAGAAAAGCTATAAAATAATAATGTCGTATGCCCTTCGGTGTAATTATGATACTGGATCAACAAGATCAAAACTAGCACTTGTTTTCTGTAAACAATTCTACGTCATTGAAACGGCGTTTCCAATGAATTATCGAAATCATACATAGTCTTAACAAAAAGAAAAAAAAACGATTAGAGAAATAATAAATGTTTAAAGATAATAATTATAGATCTAGATGAGCAAATTAGCTTAGAGTTTTCAGATTGCACCTCGTACTAAAGTACTTAAAGCGACTGCCAACGATTGCCAAAAAATCTGTCTGAACACACAATTAATGAGCAGCTGTTCGAATCAGCTAGCACTTCGACATCCTCTCAAGATCTTTCACTGTTGCATCTGAGGGAGGTGAGGAAATACGAGAAAAAAACAAAAAACTTTCCCAAGGGTTCAACATCTTAAATGGCACAGATAGGATTCGAACACCGGACTTAATGATTCGACAACCGAGTTTTCACTTGCTTAACAAGACAAAATATTGTTTAATATGGTTTAACTTTTAAACTAGAAAAAATCTATGTAAAAAGCTGACGTATGAAATAAACTCAAAGGAAAAATCTTGCTCGCAAAAATGTGGGGATTAAACCAGATATCTTCCAAAGTCGAGAAGCTAAAGTTAAAGGACTCAAATTGTAGGATATAGTTGGCTTTCAACCTGAACCTTTTGTTTGGATTTAAAAAATATTTTTGCTCTTTTCTTTGTACGAAAACATCTTTTTTGGAAAAAAAAATTCTTGGTAAATTAACGAAAGGTGAACTAGTGCTAAAAAAAAGGAGCATATATATATGATGGGCAAACCATATGAAGGGGTTCTGGTGGATTTCCACACAGATGAGTGGTTATAATGTAGTGGAAACAATTCTTCATAAACTTTTTCTAAAACTATCTTTGTCTCGTGCGTTATGCAAAGCATTTTCATTTTCTCTTTAAAAGTGATACTCTCTTGCCTCATAATTCCTTAATTAAAAGATAGTTTTTTCACCAGTTATTCAGCCCCATGTCTCCTTCAATTAGCGAAACATGATAAAGCCCAAACCATTGCCTGGAGTCACACAATTATGATTTTCTGCAACAAAGCAATATCTTAAAGTATAAAACTAAACACATTTTCGTTTAAATTACCATTGAAAAAAGAAGGATCATACATTTTAGTTTGAAGGGACATTTATCAACCCCACTAACCTACCTCCCTTGAAAAGCACAACTCAAAGAACGATATAAAACCAAACTTTGAAGCTTATTTTAATCAGCTCAGTTTTAAAAGCAAAATGCAAAGACAAAAATAAATTTATGTCGAAAATAAAATTAATTTTGTCATGTTTAAATTCAGGAAGCAAATGTGTCTTTTACAATTCTATTATCTCCAGAAGTTTTCCATTCAAATAATCGAGGTTCAAGTAAAGCGACGCAGTATACAGAATGTTGATATCATCATTACGAATTTAACATCATTCTAAGGCTGCAAGATAAATAAAAGAGGTCATGAAATTCAGACGTTGACCACCAATGATGTTGTCTTGCATTTCTAAACTTTTTATCCTGTTTATTACACTCCTTTCATTTCAAGGAAAGAAGTAAACTGCTTTTACTATTTATTGCAGATTGTGAAGACAAAACAAAATCTAAGATGCTAAAGAAATACCCCATTCATTAACATTAGGTTCAAAACGAAAAACAAAGATTGGGATAGAAAAAAACAAAACAAATCCTTTGGATGATGCAAATTGAATTTTATTTCCACGCAAGCTTGATGACACTTTTGGTATAACATAAGTTATACAGATTAACTGCATGTTTTAGAGTGCACACTGACATAAGAATGCTAAATTCAAATCAATGGTAATAGAGTGATATGGAGCATAATGGTCCTTTACCGATCTCTCTCTCTCTCTCTCTCTCTCTCTCTCTCTCTCTCTCTCTCTCTCTCTCTCTCTCTCTCTCTCTCTCTCTCTCTCTCTCTCTCTCTTTCTCACTCGCTCGCTCACTCTTTCCCCTTCGTTGTATATCTCGTCTCTCTCTTTCCTCTTCTTTTCGTATTAGTTTCTCCCTCTTCCACCGTTTTAATTTTCTTTCTAGCTCTCAAGCTTTCTATCCTCCCCACTCGATCTTTATTTATTTCCCTCAATGATGCAATAAGTATAACATTGTGCCTTCTGTATGGATATCTTTCCCTCTTTATGTAATAAATGTCCTTTTATCAATTGCTTTATTCTTATGTTTACATTCTTTGCCTATTCTATTACTTAATATCTGCCATTTTAGAGAAGGCAGAAAACAATTGCTTTTATGCAAGATGACATACCAAAAAGTTCAAGGATCTAGAAGTATTCATGAAGTTCCTTTTAGCTTTATTTGTTTGCTGCTATAAGAGAAAAATGCGGCTGAAACTATGGGAAATAAATCAGATGATTAAACAGGGTACGTTTGAGAAAAAGAAAAAGTAGTAAAAACGATTGAAAATGACACAGAGAGGGAGAATAGGAAAGGGGGAAAGTTATATGGAAAGAAAGAAAGAGAGAGAGAGAGGGAGGGAGAGAGAGAAAGAAAGACAATGTAAGAAAGAGACAGTTAGAGAGAGAAAGAGACAGAAAGGCAGTGTGAAAGAGAAAGAGACAGAAAGAGAGTGTAATATAAAAACAGTGAGAGAGAGAGAGAGAGAGAGAGAGAGAGAGAGAGAGAGAGAGAGAGAGAGAGAAGAGTATGAGACAAAGACAGTGTGAGAGAGAGAGAGAGAGAGAGGAAGGGCGTGCAAGATAAAAACAGTGAGAGAGAGAGAGAGAGAGAGAGAGAGAGAGAGAGAGAGAGAGAGAGAGAAGAGTATGAGACAAAGACAGTGAGAGAGAGAGAGAGAGAGAGAGAGAGAGAGAGAGAGAGAGAGAGAGAGAGGAAGGGCGTGCAAGATAAAAACAGAGAGAGAGAGAGAGAGAGAGAGAGAGAGAGAGAGAGAGAGAGAGACATTGAGAGACAAAAAGAGAGATAGACGCGGGGATAAGTTGGTAGAGATGGAGATTATATTTACATGAAATCAATTAAAACAAAAGTTATTTACCGGACCGAAGATTGTAGCTAATGTAAACTTTTTGAGACCTTGATTATCAAGTTCAGGATTTTATGCACATCGGGCTACATTCAAGACATTCCACCTCAAGTCACGAAAGTTCTTAAAAAGCACGTCGGTATGAAAGTCGATGCGGCATAGAATCCGGCCACTAATTATTATGAAGCAGGCGGCACCTTGGGCAAACGACTTAGTGGCGTGCAATTAGTTCTTACTACAAGCAAAAGATCATTCTAGCTAGTTCTTACTGTAAGCAAAAGATCATTCTAACTAGTTCTTTGAAAGATAGCCAAGATCCATGTCTTTTAACGTTACTCAACATCTTCCGTAACTATATTATTTAAACTGCAGATTTTACCTTCATTTATTTGCTTACAGTGTGTATAAAAACTTGATTTTTATAGTCCGCAAGAAACGTTATGAATAACTAGATGTAGGAATAGAATGAGTATAAGACAGAAATGGCGGTGATAATGGCAATGACGGTGACGGTGATTGCAGTGGCGGTAGAGTTAGCAATTTTTATCGGCACTTCATATGTAATTACAGTGATGTTTCCTATGGTCGTTAAAGGTCTGTAGATGATGCATAGTGCAAAAATTATTTCAATAGGATAAAAGATATAATTTTCTCTCCATATTTTTTCCTTCCAGTATAGTCTTATTTGCACCAGCGAAATAACCACTATTGATGACTATTTTAACATCTATTTGTATGGCGGTTAGGCCGCGCAAGCCTATTACTATGACAACACAAACAACACTCTGTAGGCCTAGAGAGTCGCCTTTCATATTCCAGTGATACTAAATACACAGAACATCGGTCAAGTGCCTGCGAGCTCTTTGTTTTAATGCTGTTCATGTAACGTCTCTTAAGTCTATCGAGGGAATGCGATACCATACAATAAAAGCTTTGGGAAGGGTACGACAGCGATATAGAAGGGCAAATGTGAGCCTCTTCATGATACCTTAGTTTTGGCACGTTATGATCGGCACGCAGGGAGATTGGACTGGCACAGGGTTCAGGGAAAGAGAGGTTTAGAAAGTCGAAAGAGAAACCATAAACCTGTATAATAATAAAATTGTAAATGTCTACCCTTTGTACACAAGCAAAAACTGCACATGCACGGTGGCAGTTTGATGCCATTCTCTGTTTATCTGTTAAGGCTAGCGTGAGTTTTGTGTAGGTAAGAAAAAATCCAAAACTTATGTAGTTATTATAATGCTCGGAACAATTAAATCTGTCCTTTCCAAATTTTTCAAATTATTCATCTAAACACAATGGTGATGATATGAAGAAAAAAATGTGCTTAAGGTTCTGGAAATTTCTAGCTGCCCATTTTATTCGAACTAACGTAATAATGGACGTTTGAAAGGATTTATAAACATAGTGGGGCTTTTTTTTAAAAACAAAAAAAAACAAAATTAGCTCAATATTCTTATTAAAGTTACACACTTTGGTTAATCAAAGTATTTCCAAAAATTAGAAAAGTATTTCATAAAGTTCAAGATTCAAAACGTTTTCCTCTTCTAGGAAAATATGACATTGCACGAGTTAAAATATAGTAAAAAGATTGTATATGAAAAAATATAAAATATATTGGAGGATCAATGTTTAAAAATTAATTTATATAAATAATAAAGAATATTTATGAAGTAAGGGCCTACATGGATATGCCAGTTGTTTCTTTTTTAGATATAACTTTTTTTTTTACGTATGTGTTTCCAAAGATGAAAAAGAGAAGAGGTACCAATTAAAGTAAAAGTAGATGAGACTATTTTGATCGCGTATGCCTGACGATAATATTTGACTTTCTTTCATTGACGAGTATGTATTGGGCGTTATTGGATTTGATTTTTTCAGGAAAAGAGTCAACGACAGAGAAGAAATAAGAAAGCAAACAAAATTTTATAAAATAAATAAGATTCCTGAAGTCCCGAGCAAGTTCGCCTTGCGCGCATTCACAGGATTTACAAAACATAAAATGGCTGTTATCAGTCTTTGGAGAAAGAAAACAGCAGGGACAGGTAAGGGAAGGGGAGGGAGCAAAGTGCATGTATGTCATGAGGGGGACAGGGTTAAAAAGGACAATTGCTTGGGGACCAGAGACCAGGAAGGAGAGGAACTTTGGGAAGTTGATAATTATGACGAATGTACGACACCAGGTAGATGCTGTTGGCCTCTCCATTCTGTGACCCGGTCGAGGTTAGGAGTGGCGCGGCGAGTGTGGGGGACCTGGAGGCGTGACGCCGCCTTCCCTGCTTTCATCAAAGGTGAGAAAGCGATTAGTATCGCTCTCGGTGGAGGAGAAAGGGATGTTTCCTATTAAACTGGTGCGTGTCCCATCCTTATGATTCCCAGGCAAGTTCACATTAGTTTACTCAAGTTATGTCATTGGTTCAAAAGATCATAACGCCTTTACACCTAAGGTTAAACATATTAGTATCTCATAGGTCAATTGTGAACGTCTCGTGCATTGAAAAGATAGATGATGCTATTTTTCTTTTAATTTCCATGCATTTCGCCTACATTTAGCTTGCTTTTAATGAAATATGTGGCATTTTACATGAGTAGTAAATACCTTAATCCGATGTACACATGTACAAAGATATAGTCTATATTTTATTTATTTTAAAGACCAACATGTTCAAGTATAGTTATGTGCAAAACTAAGATTCCTATTTCAACTTTCTTCTTAATCATAATGATGAACATAAAAAAACAACATTTAAATGGATGACTAATCTTTCGAAGCATACCAGGGTGTATTTGTCAAAGTAATATAAGAAGATGTTGAGAAACCAAGGGTCTACTAAGGGAGGGCTATAATGAGACGATCATTTTAATAATAAATGATATTTACGTTAATGGTTAACTAGTTTTGAAACTTAGTTTTAACTTTTAACTAAACTTGCATTCTCCATATCTAGACTTTTATCAAACGTTACGGGAAAAGCTTGTTAGACAGGATATTACTGGTATAGCAAAAAGAGGGTCTTTTTTTCTTGAGTTAATGCCGACCCGATCATTTTTTGCTTTATTCCTACTTCCATACATGACTGTTGAGCACTTATAATGTTTTTAAACTCGACAATAGACATTCAATCTTAAGTACGATCTCAAAGTGCACTGTACCTTTAAAACATATACCTTCCAATGACACGTGCATTGGACTCTGCAATTATAAATTCCCATCAAAATTTTTAAAGCTCAATTTTAATCTAAAGTTGGTCAATTACACATTACCTCTTGTTATGATTTTTAAAAACCATTTTTAACCACCATGTGTACAATCAAGTCACCCCTATTGTGCCGCTTACATAAGAGAGTGCTATACATCCATCTTTCATTTCTTTCTTTATCCCTTCTTTCACATGCATGGCTCGTTCTCTCACATCCAATTTGTGTGAAGGAGTGATCCGACTCGAGGCGCCTGACTTTCTAATTTTGAGGTCAAAGACCAGAATACTGGCTTGCCAAATATCCAACTGGTCATAGAGGTAGTTCTTTACTCGCACTTCCTCATAGCAGTAAATAACATTATATATGCTCGCTCTCTCACATCCAATTTGTGTGAAGGAGTGATCCGACTCGAGGCGCCTGACTTTCTAATTTTGAGATCAAAGACCAAAATACTGGCTTGCCAAATATCCAACTGGTCATAGAGTTAGTTCTTTGCTCGCATTTCCTCATAGCAGTAAATAATAACATTATATATGCTAAAAAAAACAACAAAAACAAAACAAAACCAAAAAAAACCCCCATAAACAAGGAAAAGTAAAAAGAAGTTAAAGTCAAGTTTTGTTTCTTTTAGTTGCCCGTTCAAAATGCTTCCTGGCCTAGTGAGCTGATTGGCATCATCGTTCCTAATTGCCTGTGGGGAATTTATTCAAATAGTTATGAGTATAAAAGAAACTAAGCTTCTAGTGTTCTTTTTCAAAACTTATGTCAGCGTCATTGAAGGTTTGGCTTACCCTTTAATATTATTGTTTTTATCCACTCTTCTCTGCAGCTGGTGCAAAAAGACTGGGTTTTCTTGCGATCTTCCATCGACTATTGTAACATATCAACGGAGCAGAAATTTGAAGTTCACCAAAAATTTGTATCAATTTGAACCGAAAAGTTTTATTTGTAAAATCTGTCATGGATGTCATTTGATTGATAGAAGTGTATTGTCCTAACCTGCAGAAAACTAAGAACCAAAAAGCCAAGTTTTTTTTCCTATAGTGCGAAAAGATCATGCCTTTGCCAGTCGCCAAAGCCTCTGATTTTACAAGACTTCAATTGTGGCTGTGACCCTGTTGCTTTCACAAAATTGTACGCTATGTTTTAAAAACTTTCATTTTCAGTATATAGAATAGTTTATAGTATGTCACTTCGCAGCTACGATCTGGAGAGCCGTCGAGCTCAGACCTTTAGTCGGTCCTCGGATCCTGGTGGTACCTTTCGTCGTATCACAGAAGATGTGAAAAAGGAAAATGTCAAATCACTGTTCGAACCAGAGAGAGTTTCCCCGAGTAATGATGCTGACAATATCGTGAAAGGAACACAAGGTGGAAAGTCTCATACTCTGCCCAAAACGGATGCAAGCTGGGATGCCTTTGAGAAAGCAGAATCATCAACTTTATCTCTCGGAGACACCCCACCTCCTCAAGTGACTCGAAGACCACCCGCCAAGTCGAAATCTACCGCTAGCGACAAGAACAAGAGGCACAGCGGTGGCCTTTTTGGTTATATTTCCAAATCATGGAAAAAGCGTCATAGCTCAGCATCCGACAAAACTCGTGGAAAGCATGCACAGCCTAGAAAGAAGCGACGCAGCGGGCATCACTCTAGTAGCAGCCCTGAGAGTGATCAAGAAGATTCCAATCTTAGGGAAATGTTTGAAATCAAAACAGATTCCGAAAATGCTGATTATCCCAGAGAAATAAGTGAGCTAGATAAGGTGCTATCTATGGTTGTCAACAGTGGAAGTAAACGTAATGAAGATTACGATTTGGACAAAGTCACTGCAGTTGTGGTAGGCAGTCCTGTGGAAGCGATCCAAAACCCGTTCAAAGCAACAGACGTAGAAACTGATGGGACCATGGATGCAAAGTACACGAAATTCGATTCCACCCAAGTGACGTCTAATGAATCTGAACGAATTGTTTCAAATGAGAAGGATGACTTTGGCAGCGCAGAATGTCACTCGATAAGTGATAACGACAATATTGTGGCAGGTGTCGATATTGATGTCTTTGACGGAAGAAACGAAAACAAACTATCTGAGAAAACAAATCACGCAGATCAAGGTATCATGCCGCGTTTGGAAAATACCCGTAAGGACGGGCATAGCTCTTCAAGCTCCTCATCTTCAGCCTCTTCAAGCGATTTCAAAGAACAAAACAATAATATATTACAGAGCGCCGTAAAAGGTCAACCTCAAAAATTTCAACTCGCAGCAACAGTCATGATCGATCCGCGCCAATCAGTGGAAGAGGGCACCGTGACCTACTTTGGACCCGTGTTTCTCTGCCCAAAAAAGAGTGAAGATGGTAGAAATATACAGATAGTTGTCACCCCTGGAAACGGTCGGGTTTTGAGGTCACCAACTCCATCAGAGAAAGAACAGATAGGTGAGTGAAGTTTTCGTGCTTAAACCGGTCAAAATAAGAAAAGTTATTGCTAGTAAAGCGGGCCTGTAATACAGTAGCCACTCCATGTCTAATTCCTGTTCTCTTGATCTTTTTACTGTTAATTGTTTATTTATTTTATTTTATTTTTTGGAAGGGTGGTCAAAGGGCAAGCTTTCTTTTTTTTTTTTTTTCCAGGTGCCCATTGATCCATTATTTTCATTAGCAATTTTACGTGCTTTATACCTTTTCACTTATAGTTTTAAATTTTTCACTCACCTTTATAAACCTCTCCCCCTCTACTTTTTTTCGTTTTTCTTCTTCTTCTTCTTTTTTTATATAAGAAACTGCAATGGTAATTAGTCTGGCCCTGTACCAAAATATCTCTGCCTTTCCTTTGTTCTGCTAAAAAATTAATAACAAAGAAGTCACATCTTCGCGAAAACAACAAAAAATATTTTGTTGAAGAGCAAACTAGATAAAGAATGTTTAAAGTTTAAATTTCGTGTATTGATTATTAACAGAAGCAATATTTTACAACTCCAGAGGGCAGAATTTTTTTTAAAAAACAATCAGTGAAAATTCTATCTTCTACCGCCACATTTTCGATGTTTTGACATACGAAATGAGGTTCATGATAAATGTCCCCCCCCCCCTGAAATTGATTGTTGCATAGACATTGATGTTTCAGCAGGGTAACGCCCAACTACCTCTATGTCACAATGTACATTGTTGTAGCAACGCCGTTGTATCTATGTAAATCAAACATTATAAATTTATCCACGTCAAGGGCTGCACGACACCCATGCTCAAGAAAACCAAGGAAACTTTCTTGGTCAGGGTGGAATTTACTACCGCTTGTAAACCATTGAGGTGAAGAGGCTCTGGCACTTGCTCTTCTCTGGTTATTGTAACACAAACTTAAACTACCTTGTGAGGTCCGTTCCACATATGTCATTAAACCACGGCGTCCATAAATAATTTAATCAAGTGTTTACGGTACCATGAAGTTACAAATAAACCGACATTTCTTGAAGCACCTGGAAGAGATGACCATAAATCATAGCCAACTTTCACGACGAGAGATCTTCTAGTGATTGAGAGTCGGACCTCTCTGGGTATCAGGATGTTTGAAGACCCCCTGGTTTTCTGGTGGTGACGTTGATTCATTCGTAATGAATATAGGGGACATACGAAATATTTATATTCTTCTTACAGCGAGTAGGATTTTTGTCGACCGCTTTAAAAGCTTAACTCTTGAAAGGAAACAAGATGGGTAAGTGTTTCAAGTTCGTCGAGCAAAAAGCATACCATTAAAACAAGTCAAGTCTGCGATTGATGTATATCGTTAATGTCAACTTAACATTGTAAAGTAATAATGAACGATTTTAAAAGATGTGTAGGAGTTTGCGATACATAGTAGCGCAGACTCAACGTATTAGTTTGAGAAAATCAGAAAGTTGTTTTTCACTTTTCAAATACGAGTCGATTTCTACTTTTAAGATTTAATCCATTGCGAGGTGCCCAATCAAGACGAAGTTGTAAATAATCTGGTTTCATCTGTACGGTTTAAAAACAAAACGAAAAATAAATGTAATCCCAAATTTCTTCAAACTATGAATAAACAATAGTTAAAAAGTATTAAACAAAAACCGGATTTATTGATTTATGACTTACTCAAGACTCTTAGAAACAAGAGGTCAAAGCTGTTTCGGCGAAGTTCCATCTGCTAAAAGAAGTTGAGAAGCTAGTCAAGCAGCTCTATTCTCTAACGCGGGTCTACACTTTCTATTGAGCTATGAGGCAAGACTTTCGAAATATCCTGACAAATACATGTATGTACATGTAATCGTTCCAGGAAAATTTGGCTGGAGTAAAAATTTAAAATAACTTCCTATTTCCATCAAATGTATATATATATAAGGAATATGATTCCATTGACTTTAACCACATTCTAGATGCTGGAAAAGTTCTTAATTCAGAAAACTCTGATGTGTCTTCTAGCCCACAACATAACTCTTCCTGTTGTTTGTATTACTGTTTTCGTAGTTCAAAATATACTGAGACTCTTTTTTATGACACTTAAATTGTTTCATTTTTTGCATGATTTAGCTACTGGCGCAATGAAGAAGAAGATCTTAGCACTATGCAGTCTAAAAACAAATACATTTATTACGAGCCACTTCTGTCCACCCATAGAGAGCACAAACGTCCTTCCTGTATTTCCACCTTTTTATAGGGGAAACAAAACTGTCATTTATTTCCGTGGGTTTTTTCTCAAAATCGACCTTCCGTTATTGATGATTAGAAACTCCCAAAGCAAATATTGTTATATCCATAATTATTATTATTTAAAGCTAGGGTATGCACACTTTTCAGCTGAAAGAGAAATGCTGTGCGAAGCTCTGTATTTGTGTTGTGGATGATTTGCTATGAGCTGTCATTGTTAGTGCTACAGGGCTCATAATAGAGATTATCACAATGGCAAAACAAGGCACGCCTAGACAATGTTCGGGAAATGAATTCGCATAATCAGGTTCTCTAAACGAAATAGAAAAAAACCTCTCTTTTCGACTTTTAACTGAATGAAAAGAATGTACCATTGTTAGTTATAAGAGCAAGATATTCCAAATATTAAAATTTCCTAAAACAAAAACTAAACAGCGCAGTGTATGACAACTAAAATGAAGAAAGATCAAACTTCGTGGCAGCTCCATCCGTTGATCATATTCGAGGCCACCCTAAGTACACAGGCCAAGTAACCGAAGTAAACAACCTTTTGCCCATAATGATTCATTCATATCGTTTAGCAAAGAAGAAAATAATATTCAGAAAGCACATTATTTTGTTCAGCCCACTAGCCCATTTAATAGCAGTGTTAAACTGTACATACTGTAGCAAATAGCCAAATGAAAAAGCTCACTTTGACACTTGATGCAAAGATTGATGTATATGTTTGACTCGGTCTACATTATGTGAGGCCTCGATCACATTCTTTTGCTTTCGTAGCAGGCGTGATTATACCACATCCCATGCCAGGTCAGGGGTGTTGCTGAAGTTCTGACGGTGGTGTACAGTACAGTAATGAAGCATCTTGCCTGGACATTAGTGGACAATGTATGCTCGTTGTGTCGCTGCTCAGCGCGACGCATCTGGCCCATCCGTCACACTTCACGCTTCATTGGAGTCAGGGATGGAGGGTGTGCGTCACTGTGCCGACCTGTGGCGCTCAGATCAAGCATTAATTTTAGAGCTCGATTCTTAGAAGGAGAGGATTCATATCAATTCAGATATGGTTTAATTAAAATTGGTAAAATATGCATTATAAGGCTGCTGGGTTGTTTTTTTTTCTAAAGGTAAAGGTAAATAAATGAATAAAGAATAAGAAGAGGTACTCTAGAAGTGCCAGTAAAAATCTTTTAGATTAGAGAAGTAATTTGTTTTAAACAATGTTAAATATGAAACAAGGGGGTCCTTCCCGCCCACGGCGCAAGTTTAAGAAACTAGGTTCGAATAGAAAAATTAAACGAAAGCGGTTATAAGGTTTCGAATGCCGAAACATATTGTCCTGTAGCAAAATAAACAGAAAATGCCATTAGTAAAATGAAATTTCAGACAGATCTCGATACTAAAACTCATTACTCTTCTTTACAAAGTCTGCCCGTCAATAACCCAAATTTGGAGTATACTTTTTCTTCAGTTAACATTAAATATTTCAAAGTCATGAATGGCCACACGCATTTTTTTTCTTGGGGAGGCTTTTATCATAGCTTTCATAGATTCGGGATAGATAAAAATGTTTCAGATTACTAAAAATTTACCCTCTTTAACTTCATGAGGAGAACCTTAGCAAAAATGGTCGGAGGCAAAATAACTAAAAAGTTCATTTTTTTTATTACTCAGTATAAGACCATCTAAAACCTCACTGTGGTCTTGATATTTGAGCCGCATGGTTTAATCTAAGCATGGTATACGGTATCATTCTATCGATAGAGGTTTCTCCTTTACATTGACTGTGATGAAAGGCAATGAAGTAGGGAAGTGATAATTTTTTTTAAATCTCAGTGTCTGCCAACAATGTTTAGGTCAATTATCCTGCGACAAGGCGATAGAAAAAAAATCTATTTTATTTCTTTTTTTTTATCCAATCAATATTGTAGTGGGTAAATCTCAATATCTAGTCATAGAATAACAAATACATAATGATTATGCCAAGAGCGTTACTAAAACTAGAAAGTCAGGAAAATAAGGCTTTACTGCAACAAATTGATAAGAAATCATTTCTAATTACGTGGACAAAATAAATGTAGGAATATATCTCGGGTAAAAAGCCAACATTTTTTTATTCTTTTCCTCTTTCTTCTAGAAATAATAACATCGTACAAAGATCCCATTTGAACATCTCCCTCTCTCTCTCTCTCTCTCTCTCTCTCTCTCTCTCTCTCTCTCTCTCTCTATCTATCTATCTATCTATCTATCTTTCTATCTATCTATCTATCTATCTATCTATATCTCTCTCTCCCCCTCCCTCGCTTCCTCGCTTCCTCGCTCTCCGTGTTAAGCAAGGGCTGGATTTAGATGTTAGGATTGAACGTATAAGCAAAGCTAAGCGTTGGTAGAATGGCATGCCTTGTTAGCCTAATTAAGCTGACACACATCACAGTGAACATGATACCCTCGATTTGGACACATGTGTCGTGCCTCATAAAACCACTCTAGTCCTAAAGCTGTCCTGATTTGATATCCAGCAAAGAAAAACATCATCAAACTCCGTTGTAGTAACTTTGCAATTCACATTTCATATGATTCGTGTTTTAATAACGACAACTACAAGTATGCTCATTATCTTTTTGAATTCTCTCTCTCTCTCTCTCTCTCTCTCTCTCTCTCTCTCTCTCTCTCTCTCTCTCTCTCTCTCTCTCTCTCTCTCTCTCTCTGTCTTTCGCTCACTCTTATTTTTTCTCACTGCCTTGTCAGATTGCTCATTCTATCCCTGTATTTTTTCAATAAAATTATTCTACTCAACCCTGCCGTTCACCAATCTTACTTTTTTCCTACCATATTGGCACATTTTCTCCTAGTTTTTTGTATGTTTTCCCTATCTCTTTCGTTCCTTATTCTCTTTTTGTGAAATTTCTTATCTGGGACTTTTTTTTTTACTTCTATCAGCTTTGCTGAAAGAATAATAGTAACTTAAGAATGCAAAAGCCTAAATTAAGTCAAAAAGAAAATCTAGAAAAACATCTCAACATAATTTTCATCGACTGGGATTGTCTTAATCTCACGTTTCTTTTGACGTTCGTGGTGTCCTTGGAAGATAATTATAATAATGTCCTTATTTAGACTGTGCCAGCCTGTGCCTGAGTCCCTAGATGTAAGTGGTTCTATGTTTTGATCTCCCAGTTTGGTCCTCATTTTGACCCTTCTCTTTTTAGACGCAGGGGCAGAGAGTGATAAAGAGACTTTGAGTGATAAGCACACTGGGGTTACGACGCCTGGGACGACGAAGCGTCTGTCTCTCCCTCTACTCCCCTGCACTTCTCTGGGGCAGGTTGTGGCTGGGCAGATCCAACCAGTAGGAAATGATGGAGAGAGTGAAGATGGTGGAGAGAAAGCCAAGGAGAAACCTGAGCTGTGTGAGAGAGCGATAAGGACCGAAGTTGAGAGTTCTGTGACTGAGCAATGTCAGACATCGCAGTCAGTGCCTGAGACTCCAAGCTCTGAGCTAAGCCAGTCTAATCTGTCGGTTGAGGACAGACCGATTCCTAAGAAACGAGAAGGAAAACTCGTCACTCCCTTGGTGGACAAAGAAGAAGTTACTCTAGGAACGATAAAAACACATTCTTCTTCCTCATCATCTTCGACCTCTTCAGAATCAGATAGTGAGAAGAAAATCAAGCTCACAGCCAAAGTGGATGAGTGTGACAGAGACAGTGCGGAGTGTGACAACTCACTTGCAAGGGATAATGCCGTTGTGACATGTGCAAGTGGCTCAGGTATAAGCGTCCACATCACACCTCATGACGAATCCGCTACAGATCAGGAACATGAAATACAGAAATATGTGGTGAAAACAGAGGGCTGCGGCCAACGTGTACTAGACTTATCTAAAGCTGTGAAAATTCCTTTGGCATCTGTGGGTTCTTTGGAAGTTGAAAGCGCAAATTTGAACAATGAGGACGAAACCGTCTTTGTTAATGGCATGGCCAAATCTCCAGCTCCAAAGCCAAACTCAACTTTTCAAACAGAACATATGCAAGCACAGTTGGCGCTAGAGGATACCATCGTCTGTGGTCAAAGTATCACACTGCAGGCTGAAAGACCCTCACCTGGTGCCATATTTGTTTCACAAGAAAAGTGGGCACCAGTGTATAAAACTATTAATCTAGACCAAACGATCGAAGAAAAACTAGAGCATAATAAGAGCACTAGTTCTGATCAATCGAGTTCATCGACCTCTTCCTCTAATAGGTCACCTGTGGAAAATTTAGGAACTGTACAGTTTTCTCAGAATCAAGAACTTATTTCAAAAGGTGTTCCTGTTACTGACGAGATGCAAAGCGCAGGTAAGTCATGGGAAAAATTTCCTGATAATCACAAGGAAGAGTTTGTGGAGAAACTAAATGGACAAACTGATATACAAGTTACCTTGGGTGAGAGGGATGAAATCTCTGATAAAGTACTAAGGCATGAAACCGGGAATGAAAACGAAAGCACGAACAATCATGATATTTGTGAGCCTCCTGAAGAAGTTTCCGCGCCAAAAATTGAATGTCATGAAACTGTACAAGTACAACAAGAAAAGCACAACCTGATACCAAACAGGGAAGCGAAAACGAATGCCTCCATTTCTTCATCATCATCATCATCATCATCATCGTCTTCTTCTTCATCTTTTGGCAAATCAGATAAGTTGCAAACAGAAGACAAGACCATTGATCCAGCTGTTGATATATGTGTTTGCAAATCAGATCAAATAGAACCATGTGAGAACGATGGTTGGAAGGCAGTGGAAGAAGCCTTTGAGAACGCTGCAGAGATGCAAAACACGAACAATGGTTCATTTGACGTCGATAAAACCGAATCAAACAATACTTCTACTTCTAAAGAAACGAGCAGCACGTCGAATTCACATGAGAAAAATCAAGTGCTAGAGAATGATAAAAGCTTTCTGCAAACACATAAACCGGAAGTACCCATAATGGCAGCGAATCATGAGACCTGCCGTGAAGATATAGATCCGCAGAGATCCAAAGCAGAATCAAATTTTCAAGGGGCAGATAATACTGCCACACTCATTCAGTCACAATATGATCCCAAGGAAGAGGATGAGGACGAAAAGAAAGACTCACAGCGCGAGGAGGGAATCTTTAAAGGGAGAACTCTCGATGGATATCTTCCAGAGCTGAGCGACAAAATGGTTTATGAAGAGAGCGTATCTCCTTTCCAGCCTGTTTCAAAAGAGGATATAGACAAGAAATCAGATTATGATAAAGTAGAACACGCCGTTTCTAAGGCAATGATTGCTCCAGTTGAAACTTACAAAGTAACAAATACAGAGGATCAGCCCCGTGAAACAAAGAAAGACAAAAAAGAAAAAGAAGCTAAGAAAAGTAAAGCTAAAAAAGATGCGAGCGAAAAATCTAAAGATGATACTACCAAGACAAGGCGGAAAGAAGAAATAAAAAATTGCGACGTTGAAAACGAAAAGCTTGGACCAGAAAAACAAAAGAAAAAAGACAAGAGTGTGGACACATCCACATCAAGTTCATCGGGAGATTCGAGCAACTCTAGGAAGAAAAGTACCGGCAAGCTTTTTACATGGCCGTTTAGAAAACACAAAAACAAAGATAAGGATAGTGACTCCTCTTCACATGTGACAGAAGAAATTGATATAAAGGATAACAAAGCTGAAGATCACCCTGACTCCATGGATGTTGGCCAAGAAACTTCAACAGTGAATATCAGTCCAAGAACATCCACGCCACTTATAACCTCCACTGTTTCCGCAAGCGATGCCGAAACCCCAGAAGGTCCCTCACCCAAAGTAGAGACACGATCTGCACCGTCGGAATCGGATCGTTCTTCGGTGTCTAGAAACAGGTCTGAGCTACTTTCTTCTAGGAGAACGTCATCATCCTCATCCTCCTCTTCCAGGTCTGAGGATTCCACACCCCACGCTAGTAGAACTCATTCGCCTGATGACAGAAAGCATGACACTACACATGACACAACACAGTACAACACCAGGGAAGAAAGTGTCTCCCTCAACACATCAGTCTTATCTTCAATGGCTGCCAGCCAAGCAGATGATATTACATACAAAGAAGAGAAGCAAAGAAAGAGAAACAAATCGGAATCTGGATCTGTTTCCAGCTCAGCGATGTCTGAGGAATTAACCAAAGAAAACTTTGAGTCGTCTCTACACTCAAGCCCAATGTCGAGGGTGGTTGATGGCAACGAGACTCCTACAATAAAATCAAAAGGCAAAAAAGATAAAAAACGTCAGTCCCGCGATACGTCACCCGGTACAGAGTTGAGTATGTCGCCGTCGCAACTCGATACATCTATTGCATCGGACGCCCAATCTCAACAAGTGAAAGAGAAGGCAAAGAGGAAAAAAAAGGATGAAAAGAAACTGGCAAAAGAGGTTGAAGGACATACGGTTGGTAAAAATAAGAGAAATTCGGTAATAGATGAAGAGAAGCAAAAAGAACATCTACCAAAGAAACGAAGAGACAAAAAAGAAAAGAAAGAGTTTGAACAGAAAGAGAAACATCGTGGACAAAGTAAATCAAAAAAAGAAATGAAAGAAGAAAAACCATTCTTGGTTTCTGAAGAGCCTGTAAAAAGAACTGAAAGAAAAGATGCACTTAAGAATCCTCCATCCGAGAACAAGGATTCACAAAAAGAGAAAAGTGGAAAGCATGGAAGAAAACAGAACAGCGATTTGGACGACTGCAAAGGTTTAAAGAATGAAGTCGAACCTGTACCAAAAGAAAATAAGACCAAATCACATACGAAAAAACCAATGGAGAAACCTGCACGGCGAAAACTAGATAAATCCAACAAATCACTCGAAAAATCAGAACAGATGGAGGATAAAAATCCTAAAAACTCTGAAGCAAAGAAAGAAAAGCGCAGTAAGGGCTCTTCGTCCTCATCCTCCTCATCAGCCGATGAAGAGACTGACCACAGAAAGATTCAAGAAACATTTCAACCTTTGAAAGAATCGACACCGGTCAAAGAACAGCCTCTTCAGTCAGAAGCCGTGGAGATAAGCTCAAACAATCCGTTTGCAACTTATTCCGAATCGAGCCAGGCAGTCCGTTCTCCCCAAACACAGAGCCATCCCAGCCGAGAAGAAGAGCCTGTTAGACCGCCAAGGACACCCAAATCGCAGAAGTCAGGGAAATTCCATAGACTTTTGCCGAGCATCAGATCACCCTCTGCCAAGGACGTAGACAAAAAGTTTGATAAATTTACTGATAGTCGTCCCAAGTTTGACGGCCAGTATCATCGTGAAGATGACGTCACGCATGGTGTTTGTGACGAAACCCCTAAGCCGGAGGTGTACAGTTCAAGTCCACGGGAGGATCAGCCGGATTACTCAGAGCCGAGACATTTTGTAGTAGTGGCTATCGATTTTGGAACGACTCACAGTGGATATGCTTTCAGGTAGGATACCATTTCCATGTAGTTTATAATGGTTTCAAACATCAAAATCTTGAAACTATGCTGTACTCACAATGTACTTCAATCGTTTTAAATCTTACAATTGCATTTATTATGGCATATAATCTATTCTTTAGCACATAATATCTTAGTGCACTTAAAATCTATTGTTTATAATTCCGAACACTTAATTTTCCCAAATCCGAATAGAATGAGTTTTCTGCTCATGACCCAACAATTGTATTGAAAGGTAGCACAGGTAGTATGGATTAAGAATTGATAAAGTTGAATTTTAAAATATTAAATAAACATAAGAATAAAATGAAGAATTGAACAGACAGACTTCTTGTTGAGAACGTGTTTATGTGATTCTCAGTGTTTCCAAATAATAATTTTCCCTCAGTTTCACTCGCGACCCCAGCAGTGTGTACATGATGAGGCGCTGGGCAGGAGAGGAACCAGGTATTGTGAACCAGAAAACCTTGACCTCTGTATTGCTCACCCCAGAAGGAGAATTTCATAGTTTCGGCTACAGTGCAAGAAGCAGCTATTTAAACCTGGTTCCTCTAGAAGCTCGACATTGGATGTACTTCAGCACATTCAAAATGGAACTGCACCATAACTCTGTGAGTTGAATTTTATTTTCATCATTATACACTGTTGCTAAGGCTTTTCTAATGAGCGAAACGATCTTACATCGAGCAGATTAAAAAAAAAAGTGGCTCACAAATATTTTTTTTTAATTTTGTTTTTTATACTCTAATTTTTTTTTCGCATCGCGCAACATGTTTTCAAATGACTTAAAAAACTCATTCACAAAGCCTTCAAAGTTGCATTAAAAAAAATGCTCAAACCACTCCTTTGAGCAAGTATTGTACACACGTTGGAGACTCTAAACCCAGGCTTAGATACTTAGAATGAAATAGATTTTTTTTGGCTGAATGAATATTGGTAGTAACATTCTCCTCCTTTACTACCATAATGTCAAGATAATCAAACTGATCTTCATCAATATAAGCTGCAACAACAAAACCATCGCCACTATCATTATTACTATCATCATGATTTTGAAAAAAAATTGAATGATATAGCACCTTTCAAGTATCTGTAATAGCTTTTTACGTGAATAAATAAAATTTAAAAAATATTATCAACTACAACATTCTTTTTAAATATAAAAATATTTCTGTAAAATTGAAAAACTATGAACTGCAAAACCAAGATCTCAAATATATGAACCTTTTTTCCAGGAATTGAATCGTGACACGCAACTTGTTGCCACAAACGGTGTGAAGTTCTCTGCCCTGCGTGTGTTCGCCCACTCGCTGAACTTCTTCAAGTCCCACGCCCTGCAGCAGCTGGGTGACCAGGCGGGTACAGAGCTGATCGATCAAGACATTCGGTGGGTCATCACTGTGCCAGCCATCTGGAAACCTCCAGCCAAGCAGTTTATGCGACAGGCGGCTTATGAGGTAAAGTTGTCTAATTGTTATTATTATTATTATTATTATTATTATTATTATTATTATTATTATTATTATTATTATTATTATTATTATTATTATTATTATTATTATAATTTTTTTTTTAATTACCATCATCGTCGTCGTCATCATCACTGAGTCTTTGATTATCTGAAAATATAATTAAAAATACTGAAAATGTTATAATCAATAATAATTTTTACATTCATGTCTTACTTTGATTACCTGGGTGAACTCGACTCTTAACACAGAAGGCTTCTTCGTCTATTTTAGCACCTCTCCCTCCACAACCCACATCTCTTCTTTTTGTTTCACTCCTACATCTTAAAGCAAAAGAAGGGCTTTATTTTCTTTCCATTCATAGAATTTGAAACACAGGAAAATACAAAGCCCACTTAGGAAAAGGACACATTCAACAGACATTTGCCTTCCTTTTTTTAACTCTACAGGCAGGACTAGCCAGCCCTAGCTTTCCAGAACAACTACTGATTGCTTTAGAACCAGAAGCGGCGTCCATATATTGTCGCCGTTTGCGCATGCACCAACTTATCCCAGAGCAACCAATTGTCAGGCCTCTTCAGGTCCCACGAAGTGTCAGCGCAGATGTTGTAAATCAAGACCCTGCTGTCACAGACCTTACAGTGGGTAAGTTAAACCAAGTCGTCTTTAAAAAGAGGAGTAACGTTTAGATCATCACCACATTTCGTGGTGTTGATCTAAATCGGTGGGTGTGGTTAAAATCCTAAATAAATTTAAAAATAGAAAATAAAGTGCATCGGACTCTCTTATAGGCTGTAATGCTTAACGCGGTACTTTCCCTGACATTATTTGTTTCGTCGTTTTGTTTCGTATCAAAATAAGTATTTTAGAGAACACACTTCATTAAAGGCGAAGTTTGCATGTTGTAAGATCCAATGAGCGACAATAAATCACCGTTTCTTTTTGTTGAACTGTATGAGATAACAAAAATAAATAAATAAACAAATAAATAAAATAAAATAAATAGATGAAAATCGTGTTACATTTTCAATGAGTCGAACAGGAGCAGTCTTTATTCACTTTTGTTTGCTTTTTTTTTGTCTTCTGGTGAAAGTTGAGTTTAACGTTGAGATACTCTCACTACATGGTGGGGCGCAACGAATTAAAGAGCTTTAATTGACTTGCTAGTTGAAAGAGAGTGATAACTGGCCAGAATTAATATTTTCCTCAAAAAGATAAAATGCTTCATCTGATCGAGAAACAAAGTAAAATTTCGATTAAAAAAAAATCATCATAAATACTTTTCTACCATGTAATGCATTGTAATTGTCCTGAATTGTTTGAGCAATTTTTAAACTTTATCCCAACAAAAACTGTATTTTTTTTAAGTCATTAAAAATTCTCAGACATTCTTTATATCAGATGTTTAAAATTTAATTCAGCTTACGGGCACAATTATCTATATCCATCATACAATAACACAATGCCATATTATTTTGCTAACACGATTATCTTTCAAGCTCTATGTGTTGTGCACCTCTTTTGAAAACCTGTTTCAGATCTTAGTAAATCACGCTCTTCCTCGCGAGTTACCGTGGATTGTTCGCAGGAAGAATTTGTTGAGTCCCAAATTCAAGGTTCTTTTTTTTTACTAGACGTTTGGCCGGTGTTCCCTTTTCCTCACCAAGTTCAGTCTTTGTAGAGTCTATTTTTCACCATAGGAACAATAGATTTTGTTTTTGCGCATCACTATCCATTAAGAGTTTTTATTTTTTACAAAGCAGTATTTTTTTTCTGAGCAGGCGAAGAAATGAAGAGAAAAATTCGAATGGAATAACCTTTTTTCAACATCAGCAAAACAGTTTTGCTCAGCATTTATTTGAAACGCATGCCTGTTTCCATTGTTGATTTTCTAACATCCTCCTCTACCCACTCTCAAAAATAAACAAAACGTTGATGCTTGCTAAGTACACTCTACAATGCATGATTAATGGCATGTTGTAAACCAATGTTTTTGTCTAGTGTTTATCTTGCCAAGATGCACAATGAATCAACGCAATAAGAATGAATTACAAATTTTGTAAAAAATCAAAATCAATTTAAATATATTAAATTTTTATTTTTTAAATCAAGTTGATTAAAATAAAGGGTTTGCTATGAGTTTACGCATTGCAGAGAACGTTTAAACACTTTTAGAGGAAATTCATAGATTACTTATTGGCGTAAAGGATATTTAAATCTATCAGGAAAGAACACAATCAGCTAATTTCAAATATTAATCATTCATTTTGTATTGATCTAAAATAGTCGTGTATCATTTTGTGTATTGCTCTTTCAACTGGCTCTAAAGGAGTGGGATTTGGACCTTAATCTGTCGGCAAATATTGTTTAATTTATGATTGAAAGTCACGGATTAGAGGCCTAACTTTCCACAACTCTTTTTGGGCTCTTTTGATACTGAGTCTTTTCTCATACTAATTAAAACACATCTTGGAATAGAATCACATCATTTATTTTATGGGGATGCTTGATGGTTCCATTTTGTGAGCTCCTCCTATGATTACAGATTTAAGAAGAAACTGCCCAAAAAATACAAACTATATCATAACCAGAAACCTTTGAGGGAAGTATCGCACAACTGAAACGGTATTCTTTCGGAAAAGAAGAGTTTAAATTAGATAGACATCTGCTTAATGTTAATTTTATCTGAGTATTTCTCTTTTTGAACAGAAATTGGTCAAGGTGGTCATAGATGAAAACTGCACTTTGTCTTTAATTTTTTTTTTTTTTTTGTGCTGCATGTTTTCATGAATGAGAAAGCTATACAACCCGATTCTTGCTTTAATGTTTCGCAATTAGAGCAACCAAGTCGCATGTTAGAAATCACACAGCTATTGAATTCTTAAAAAAACAAGAAAACTACAATTAATAGTGTTTCAATTAGTAAAGACTTATTCTTGTGCTCAGTTTTTTTTTAACTTATTTAATACCAAGAAGGTTGGCATTATGGTTAAAAAAAAACCAGCCAGACATGAAATGTACATTTACTTTCTTATAGTTTAATTTTTTTCCCCAATATAATGTCCTTCAAAATAACATTAGTAGAATGCAATGGTCACATTAGTTTTGCAGGTAGTTTAACGATTGGGCCAATATCTTCTCACCATCAAATGACATTAAATGGTTTTAAAAAACATGTCCACCCAAATAATTATCGAGAAAAAAAAGACAAAATTACTCACAAATTGATCCCACGGTCTCTCTTATTTTTTATTATTTTTTTAACTTCCTGGCAATGCAAAAATGCTTCGTAAAGAGCAACTAAAATGAAAGTTTTGTTAAAGCTGTTAGCTTTCCTTTCCGTAAATCAGGCTCTAGGTATCTGATCGTCGATTGTGGCGGTGGCACAGTCGACATCACTGTTCACGAGTTGGACCCATCTGGACACATAACTGAGCTACACAGAGCTACTGGAGGACCCTTCGGCTCCATAGGTGAGTGAATCGACCGAGTCACGACTCAAATCCCTGCTCGGTCAGGTGGGATCTGAATCTTGGGAAAGGTTTTTCATACACCTTTCCACGACTCACCTAGGTGTTGATTGAATTCCAGACTTCAGGCAGTGGGAGATCACAATGCCATAGTGATGCATTGTTTCTAATAGCTGTTTCTCTGTGATTCAGAAAATTATCTTGGCTGATATTGGCATGTTAAGGGACCCATGTAAAATGAGGAATGTAGTGGAAAAGCTCTACATAAAAGTACTCATTTATTTGTTTATTTCTCTTACAACACATGTAGATATCCAATAGCTCGATTATTGTAATGTACGAAATCGAATCCGCACGAAGCCTATGCACAATGTTGCGTATATTTAGAAAAATCTTTTACACACTTTACATGTCTTCACACCCCTCATACAGACGATTTGCCTAAATCTGAAGAGTGCTAGATACAAGAAGTGTAAATTTAGGTTAGACCAATTCCCACATAATAGTGGAGATCAAGGTTGGCTATGGTTTCTGTGAAAACCCGTCTTCAATGTCAGCGTGTGCTCACAGTGCCAGAAGATAATAATGCTCCTATAAAGCAACCTGTAACTGTTTCGCACGATTCCCATTGCTAAAAGCAAAGCTATGCAGTAGTGACTAACTTTATAAAGTTGTATCCATGACTCGTGACTTCCACACATGAAGATTTAGATGATATGAACAATTTTAAGGAATAGTAATTTTAGAACCATAACTTAAAAATATACTAAAACGCTCAAGATTTCACTGAGGCTTTTCCTAATTATATGATAAAAATAAAAATAAAACTGAAGGTGCTATAACTGCACTAGGCTGTTTCCTGTTTGCCGGTAATATTGAGTAAGCCTTTGGTGAATTGAAACATCAGAAACAAATGTTTTTCATTTTTCAGGAGTGGACAACGAGTTTGAACGTCTACTGTGCGGCATATTTGGTATCGAATTTGTTGAGCACTACAAGAGAAAATACCCAATGGGATGGGTTCATTTAACGACCGATTTCGAATCCAGGAAGAGATCTGCCAGCCCGTTCAAGAGCACATCTTTGAATGTGTCACCCCCTTTCACCTTTATCAACGACTTTAAGAAGCATAAGGTGAGATCATACTGACGCATTTACCGAACAAATTGTACTAAAAATGAATGATCACTTTTCCCTCTTTTTCTCTCTCCCTCTCGCTGGATCTAAAAGTTGCCGGGTCTTTGGGTTTTAATCTTGCTATTGATGTGGATTTTCAGGATCTCTTTTAATATTATCTTATTCGCCTGTTCCAAGAACTTGCCATCGCTCTATGAGAGTGTTAAGTTTCTTGGATTAATGATGCTCTAACCTGTGATTGAACGTGAACTGTAGACCTTTCATGTTCATCAACATTGTTCCCAGTATGATCCTGAGGTTGCAGTGAAGAAATACGGTGACTCTGAGGTGGAATGGTCACCTCAAGGCATGTTGCGCCTTTCACCAGCGGCCATGAAAAGACTGTTTCTGCCCACTGTGACACACATCAAACAAGCGGTGGGCGATGTGCTTAACCACCCTAATGCTAGAGGTAAGCGACACCCTCGAATGATTGGCAATTGGTCAGTCAATTAAAGAGAGATTGAGAAAGAGAGAGAGGGAGATGGGGCAAACAGACAGACAGAGAGACAGACACAAAGAGAGAGAGAGAGAGAGAGAGAGAGAGAGAGAGAGAGAGAGAGAGAGAGAGAGAGAGAGAGTGAGAGTGAGGAATAGACGCATGAAGGAAATGTAGAATTAATTAAGTGAAAGCATCTCGTTTGTAACTGCGTCTTACAGCAATGTAATATCAGAAACCATATCGTTAGAGAGGCGTGAAAGGAATCTGTTCCTTGGTCTACTGGTTGCAAAATTGGACACGGTTTTTAATTCAATGAGACAATGGCTCACAGTGTACAATCATTAATTAGATTTAACTTTCTTTTTTTTCTCTCAATCTCTCTTAACATACTTTTTAATAAAGTATGCGGAAAAACGTATAAGTTTGAAATGGTTTGATTTTGAAATTTGTAGAGAGTGAATTTTGCACTAAATTATCACATAGGTTAACATAATAGTAGTTCAGTGCTTTTGATAGACACTTTGGTTTTTCTTTATCAGGTCTGAAATATCTGTTCCTGGTTGGTGGCTTTGCCGAGTCTCCTATTCTCCAACATGAAATGAGGCAGGAATTTGGCCATCTCATTAAGCTATTGATTCCGCAAGAAGTCAGCCTTGCTATTTTGAAGGGTAAAATACAATGAAAACGAATGTTGGGTAAAAAATACTTGCCCTTGAAACGGATGCAGTGCATGTAACATCACACTGCAGAATATTTTTTTTTCTTTTTTTTTTCCCTTGGGGTGGGAAGGGTGGAGGGTTATATGTCAAGGAATGTTATGTCTTTGAAAAATTATCAAATCTCGTTCTTCATTAAATGTATATACATGTAGTTGTTAATTTCCTGAAAGCATTGATGTAAAAAAAAATCATGCATTGAGATAACCTTTAGGCGCCAATCAAACTTTACATTTATCTGCATATGACTAAAACTAATGTCATGGCGTTTGACAACTTAACAGATTGCATGCTAATACTAATAATAATGTACTGCCTATTTCCCTGAACCAAGTTGAAATCATAAAATCGTTACATTTGAAATGTTCATTCAGCAGGTCAGTTCCAGTTGTACAACAATCACTTCTCTTCATATCTCCAGGCGCGGTGCTGTTTGGAATTGATCCATCGATAGTGAACGTGAGACGGTCCCGTCTCACTTACGGTGTTGGCATTCTAAACCGGTTTGATCCCAAAAAGCACCCCGCCTCTAAGCGTGTGCGGCGCGATGGAATAGACTGGTGTACAGATATTCTGGACAAATACGTGGAGACAGACCAGCCCGTCATGCTTGGTAACAGTGTCGTCAGAAGTTATACCCCTGCTAAAACAGGTGAGCTAATACTGGACTGATGGTTACAAGATATAATAGTACAACAGTCCAGTTTATGTTGGAGTTACATAAACACTGTATGCACTCCTTACTTTCTTTCTTTTTTTTCTCATAAAATTGCATGATTTGTGTATGTTAATGCATGAGCCTCCCAGGAAAAGGTTTAAAAAAAGACGAAAAAAGTAAAAATTAAAAAAAAAAAAAATTGTTACAAGTGTGGCAAAACATTTCGGTCCCCATAGCACACTATGTATTCTTCTTCGAGATTGGTGTAGTTCTGCGCGAATGTAACTTTGATTCCATGTGGTCTCTCTGTGGTCGCTCTGAAGACATAATATCTGCTACATCAACGATTTCATAATTACTCCATAAATCTTACAACACTAAAGGACGGAAAAAGAAAAAAAAAAAAAAAACTCTAGGTGTATTCTTTCATTGAGCATCGTGGTTAATGGACACTGTTAGTGTTAGCAGCTCACTTATTTTGACAGGAATTGATTCAATGTTATAACATAAGAATTTGCGAGCATTCTTTTTAATTTTTGCAATTGAGTGCATTTTTTTTCATCAGCCCCATAGAAATTGATGTTTGTTTGTTGTTGTTTTTTTGTTCTATTACATTCAGTATCAACAAATATGTAAGGCATTTCGAAAAAAGAAGGAATGATATATGTAATTAAAGAGAAGCAGAAAAAAAGCAAAAAGGGTCATTCAGTTGAATATAGATATTTCATACATATGTGTCTGTGTGTGTGTGTGTATATATATATATATATATATATATATATATATATATATATATATATATATATATATAAATATTATTGTAGTGGTATAGGAACATTCATTAATTACCTAGACGAATGAAGTCTTAGGTAGGTAGTCTACCGGGGAAACCTGCATCTTTTAATTTCTTTGTAATGAACGGTACTGTTTTTAAATTTCTATTTGTATTACATGTAACTAAGTAGTGTACAAAGTCTAACCGTATTTTATTTTACGCTCATTTTTTTCAGGCCAGCTCAGCATTGTCCTGAACGTGTACTGCAGCCACAACCCGAACGTGCGCTTCATCAGCGACCCTGGTGTTACGCGGTGCGGTACGCTCTGCCTCACGCTGCCCGTGCTCGACTCGGATGTTGGCGGAGGGCCAGCAGTCACTGGGCGTCCCGCTGGGCGGCAAGCACAACCCGCTCCCCGCGAGATTCAGGCGCGCATGTCTTTCGGGGATACAGAGATCAATGTAGTCGCCATCGATATGGTCACAGGAAGACTGGTGAAGGCCAGCATCGATTTTCTTGGTCGGTGAGGAAGTCAGGTATATGTTCAAAGGACATAATTAAGAGATAATACATGTCTTGTGTCCTTCTTTTAATAGATGATCTCTTGTCTATGCTTTTGTAGGTGACAAGAAGACCAGCATCAATTTTCTTGGTCGGTAAGGAAGTCATTTGTATGTTCAAAGGACATATTAAACATAATTATGAGATAATACATGTGTTATGTCCTTCTTTTAATACATGATCTCTTGTCTATGCTTTTGTAGGTGACCCAACTTTCAATAGTTAGGCTAGACATTTGGCATTTTAAACCAACATAAGCTGGAAAAAATATTCAATAACAATGTTCTTTAAATACGTGTGTTGTAAATGTTACTTTTTTAGTTTTATCAGCGCCTCTTATTTTATATAAAAGTACGTCTAATGCTCTCAATCTGCATTCTAAACACATAAAAAAAAATATTACTTCAAATTCAATACTATATTATGAGATGCATGCATGTGTGAAAAATTCATAGTAATTAAATTCGTGTATAAAATTTGGATTATTATATGTACACTAGTATAAAAAAAATCAACAATACCTAAGAAACTACATACTTGATTGAATATTTTGTAATGGACGACTACAGACGTCTATTGCTTCTAATGCTTGTTTTATTCAAACTTATAAGGCTTTTCCTTTCAAGTACGTGTCTAAAAATAGTGATATAGATTCATGCAAATAAAATGGACAAAGACTTTTTACTCATGTGTTCACCACTAAATTTTACAAGCTCTGTCTTTTCTTCCTCTCCTTTTAGTATTACATGCATATTAAGCATGTCATCTTGTGGCCAAGAATATTTAATCATTGAGCGAGAGATAATTCATGCAATAATTTGTAATGTGCGATATGATGAATGAGATTTTATTTGCATAATTAATGAATATTAAGAGGTGCAAAATCTTATACAAAAACATGTAACCTAAATATTAACATTATAAACTTACTCACGGCAATACTGCCTTTGTAAAATTTGGAACATGAAATTCTTGTAAGCGTCTGTGCTTGATAACCATCATCATTGAACATGTACATGTATAGGTCTGCCCTATTCTTGTATTCCGGTAAATACACTGCTTATTTGCGAATTTGTACCAACAATGCATGTGCATGTACATGTATCTCCCAAAAAAAAAGAAAAAAAAAGATGTCAATAATAAAATCTTATCTGAATACAGACTTAACAATGATTTCCCTGACTAGACTTTTTAAGCAAATGGAAATGCGCGCGTCATTTTCATTTAAAGCGTTACAGTCATGTTGTTGGACTTGGAGCCAGTAAACATTGATTTCTCATCATCAACGGATTCCTCACACAGTCTAAAGCTCTATACCCGCAAAAATTGCTACTGCTACTTGTACTTTTGTAGGCCTACATGGCTTGCTACTATTATGCCCAGGGTTCTAAATATGTACCCTTTATAAATAAATATTGTACTCCTCAAGAGAAACAACATTAAGTAGAAGCCAGACACATTTATGCACTTGTGTGTATGTTTATATATTCTTATAATTTTTTATCAGAACAGAAATTTTTTTACATTTGTCTATGTTATTAATCATTACATATATAGTGCTCTGACTTAAAAAAAAGTCCCTGTAGCCTTTATTTATTTTCTTTTTTTTCTTTTTTTAAAAAAAAAAAAAAAAAAGAGAAATGTTTATAATCACACAAAATAATTGTTAACTCAAATGAAAGCAGTTATTTCATGACTGCATTCATTTACTATGAAGTGTCATAACAGGCATTTTGGAAAACCTGCATGTACTGACTTTCCACACACTAATTAACAATCACGCGTATATTTTTTTGACATATATTTCATGTACGCTGTATATATTACTTTAAAGATGTGATGACCTTTCGATAAGCTTTTCGATATAGGAGTTGAAGATCACAAAATTAATACAGCCGTGGCTCCATGACCAGGCACAAAGTCAGTCAGACCAAGGAAGCTATGCAAGATGCCTTACACTTACACAGTTAAATTTTAGTTTCCATTCTCTTAAGAAGCAGCACCCTGAGTGATGTACATACTTTAAAACCTGTATAATGAGAAAGTCTGGATATCCTAAATCTTCAACAAAGTCAGTGTGTTAAAATCGATGACTTGTTAAAACTTATTTCATGTATAATCTTTACAGTTTACTTATCTACTTCGTACTTTGGTAACGGCCAAGAAATTACAGTAGACTTACTCAAAAGCTATTGAATTAAGTAAACCATCAGTCATATATCCAAACTTATCTTTAATTATTCGCTCAAATATAAAGCTAAATATAATTATTCCTTTAAAATTTCCATGGCTAGAGTCTATTACAGGTAATTCGTTTTACAACACGTGTATCCAAAAATATTCAAGTTGCTCTTAAAGAAGAAAAGTGATTTTTAGGATATTCATTAAATCTTAAATTACTGGTTCTTGTGTAGTTTCAAGTTAGCTCTTTGCTTTGCACTAATGAATTTCTGTTTCAATTGCTAATCCTTCCCCCTTTCCAATTACAGTGGAAACCTCAAAAACTGAAGTCTGATTATTTGAATTTCTCATAAACTGAATTTTGCAAGATGATAGTTTTTTTTTTTTTTTTTTTTCTGTCTTTGGCTTTGTTAGAATCGGACTCGTATTTCGAAGTATTTCTGATTTGATTCTCTTAATTCCAAGTCGATACCACCTCATAAGGCATCACAAAAGTGCTACATGCATCTCTCTAGCAGCAAGCAATGCCAATCACTGCCCAAGAAAGGCTGATCAGTGCGCTAACAAATCAAGAAGGGAGCAGATGCATTAACAATTAAGTGCCAGTAGCAAATCTGTACTGATACTGATAGCAACGTGTGATGGGGGAAGGGGAGGGTTGCTCGTCGCAGGCTCAGTAAACACTCACTCAATGAGTCTTAGTGTCTGTTATACCCATTTTTGTAATTCGAATAGTCTTAATTTGAAGATTTAATCCATTCCCATACAATTCGAATTATGAGGTTTCCACTGTACAGATTATTTTGGTGTACATAGATCTAGTAGTTTTACAATATATCAATTTTGTATTGTATACCAAATCCATTTGAACAATGAAGCCTGATTACATTATTATCTAGTCTGAACATTTGACCGATTCCTTCTCTTTGCCAGATCTGCTCTGCTGACACCCTCCTAAATTTATAATAATAAACCATTACATTTGATCATGAATTTGAACTTCCTACTTTCCTTCCTGTGTGTGATTTATGCCATATTATTTCACCAGAATTTGCATTAATCTTTGAATATCATAACAATGCTTCATATCTTTATGTCTTGCATAATGACTTGAAGACACTGCATCAGGGGACAAAAAACTTGAAAAACAAACAAAATTAATTATGCGAAACTTACAAAAGATTTTCAGCATCACCATTTTGAGTACACACAAGAAAATGTTTCTCTCTTAATGATAATTTCTGTGAATTTTTGAACTGCTTGCCCATTATTCTCTTTTCTTAACAAATTGTATTTTTAATGAAAATTCAGAAAAAAACTCTCTTGTGCAAACCAAGTTTGAAAATGAGCAGAAAGCCTTCTTTTCCCAAAAAAGAAGGAATCATGTCTAGAACGAAATTAAAAAAAAATGAAATATTTTACCTTTATAGTAAAAAGGATATCTCTATATGACTCATTCTCAAAAGGTGTCAATTTTTGAACTTGGGACTTAACTTTCATTTTGTATTTTTATACATAAAATGTATGTTCCTAGTAGTGTAAGCATCCTAAGGATGGAATAAAATTATTCTAAAGATAGTTGAGCATCTCATTTTGGAAAGAAAGCTATATTTTTCGAATATTGTCATACATACTTAGACGTAATGATGATACAAATTTTGTCATATTTCATAACTTTGTTTTATGAATTATATCCCTACTCGGTTTTCAAAAGATAAATTGAGTTAAATACTGTGTAATTATGTCTAAATATTCAACTGAAAATTAAAACATTGTTGTAGGGAAAGCAAACTTTGTGTCACTGTTACATTTAAGTCAATAATTGCTATAGAAGTTGTTTTTTTTTCAACAGTCATATTAATTCATTAATAAATGCTCATTTTGAGTACTTATTGTCAATATCTCTTCACATCATACAAAATTCTTATTTGAAACATAAAATAAACAAAATAAATCACAACTTTGTTCTTCAACATATTGATGACATAAATTGTGTCATTACATCTAAGTACTGACTAAGACAAAATATGGAACTTTGTCACTTAAAATCGCCCTTAGGTATTATTTAACATAGATCTAGGCCAACTTAAGTTATTACAAGCACCAAATTCTTATTTGAAACATAAAATAAACAAAAAAAAAAAAAAAATTTGGTTCTCAGACGTATTGATGACATAAATTGTGTCATCATTACATCTAAGTACTGACTAAGACAAAATATAGAATTTTATCAATTAAAATTGCCCTTATTAGGTATAATTAACCATAGATCTAGGCCTACTTAAGTTATTACAAGCACCAAATGGAAAAAAAAAAAAACTATCTATATTACATTATTTGTAACATGGATCTAGGCTCTATATCTAGATCTAGTAGATGTATTGATCTAAACTGCCTCATACACATTTAAAATAGTTATTATCCAAAACAAAAGCTCTCTCAACTTTAAAATTCCTTTAAAACCGCTTTTTAGATAAATCTTCTAAAGATGAAATGGATGAAATAGTTCTAGGGTATTGCTGGTCTTAGACATATTGCATGTGAGTGCATTTAAACAGAATGACACTAACAAAGAAATCTTCTTCTTGGAAAATTCTTTGCTCCTGCTTTAGCAGAAGTGGGCTTACTGAGTTTTCTATCCAAAGTAGAAAGTTCTGACAGCGTCAGAGAATCAAAATAAGCCTTGGTGAATCAGTGACAGTTGCGATTGTCTTATAGACATATCGCAATGACACAGGCATAGAATACTGAGGAACAGACCTTTATTTCCAGCTCAGTTGATATAGCATTATGCCAAAGTTGCTTCTAAAATAAAGTTTGATGCCTGACAACGCTGGTGAATCAGAGTGGATCAATTATCATATCTCGTAGGGTTATAAAAGGCTTTTATTTCAATGGACCATGATGACACAATGCAATACGTCTAAGTAGAGCAGGAAAATATGTTTGTCATTGCAAAATAGTGTTCCTTTCCTCATTGATGAATAAAGAATTACGTTCTTTAATCATTCCTTTTGTAAAATCAATTACCACTTTACTCTGAAAACGAACGAGACAAAAGCTGAAGGTCAGAGAAAATCATCACCCAAAAATGTAACAATACAAAAGCTGAAGGTCAGAGAAAATCATCATCCAAAAATGTAACAAAAATGCACAAGAAAAGCTGTGTTTTTTTTTGTTTTGAACATCTCATAAATTTTACAAGACACCCATAAACAACATGATATTGTTGAATATCTCTTTATTATATGTGCAAAGTGTAGGACTTAAAAAATGTAGACTTAAAGCTGTATTTTCTTTTTAAATCTAATATGTTGTGACTATAGTTGAAAAAGGCACCTTTTGAGAATGAGTCATATATAAAGAAGGCCATGATAATATCCAATTTTTTTTATATAACTCCATATATAAATACAAAATATGTTTAAGTTTGGAAATGCAAAATAAGTTGGAACAATAATTGCCAAACAAAAACTAATTTCCTGCATATGAAATTTGAATTGATTGAGAAGTCAAGACTGCTAAAAAGCACAGAATCACAATGCAATCTTCACTAGTTTTAAATCATGACAGTCTGATGAGATATTTTCTTTACTTTAATAAGCAGCATTTGTAACATATCTGACTTTTACGTGACCCAATGAAATGTCTGTAAAACATGAATAATTATATGACCATTTCACTTTTCTGGACCATCTCCAGTACATGTCAATATATGTAATAATTTATTGCAAGTGAAGAACAGCGCTAAAAAATTGATGATTAAATGGAGACTTAACTCACAATGACCATTAGAATGTGCTAGTGCTTTGAAAAAATTAACTGCTAGGATGGAGTCTATCAGTTCAAAAGTTGTCATTTTTTAAAGAAAGTATCCATTGTGAACATCAATACAAACTCAAAAAAAGGAATAAGACAAGGCTTTAATGAAAGCAAATGTCCACATAAATTTATTACCAATGGAATATGTAAATGAATTCTGTCTATTGTACAAAGTAGAGTGGATAATATATGAATATTTACATGTGAAAATTACTATAAATATTGTTCAAATTTAATACATCTGAAGAATAACATCCATAAATAAAGCATTAACTATCTTTTACTAACGTACAGACATAGAGCTCATACGTTCAACTTAACTACAACAACTAAAGACATAAATTGCTTGAACAAATATTTTAATAACTGAAATCACTTATAACTCCTTTTGATGTGCTTTCAAGAGAATGCTTCATCAAGTTCATCCAGCTGATATCAGTTTCAACAGTTTTAAAAAGCTTGTAGTTTAAGGTACTATGCACAAAATGAAAAGTTTGAAAAAAAAAATATCCCCTACCTTTCTTCTGAGAAAAAGAAACTGAAAATTTCCCTATTTTATATAAATATGTGATTAATTTTAAATTAGAGATAAGATTACAGCAAAAGTATTTCCTCGCAATTTTAAGAAATTTCTAACTAATGACTATTCATGGAGAGATATCAAACCTCAACTTAGAGATCACTCAAGACACTTAATGATGAGCAAAATTTTCCCAAATGTATTTTTTTTTTTTATTTGCAGTTAATAAATTAACATCGTGGAATACTTCTTTTGTTTTTAATTCAACTTTCAAATGCCTCAGAAATGGGACAAAGGTAATGACTAGACAATCATGTACATGTAATTGCATCTAAAAATTCCATTTGATAACAAATGATGAAACTGTGAATCAAAATAATTATTTTTCCTAAGATCTTTCAATGAACATATGTGAGTTTCATTTACATCATGTTACATTGGCCTCTATCTCTATTATCTTTTCATTTATAAAAATGTATTCTTTTTATGTACCAGGAAACTTTGCATCTTCAATATCACACCTCTCATTTGGTCCTTGATAATCAGACTGGTACGAAATATCACATGAATAAACCCTGAAAATAAAGAAAAAGCTTTTGTTTAGCAGCAAACAAAAAATAATAAGATTATTTAAAGATACAACTAATTTTAGACAGCCAAACCATTGAAAAGGGAAAAGGCCTTTTTTTTGTTTGATCTTTGAATACTCAAAAAGTAGTTAAGTCTTCATTTAGAAAAAAAACAACAAGGATAAAACAAAAAAAGGTCTTGATTTGATTAAAATACCAGTTGAGTGCCAAATGATTTTATCATCTCTCACTTTGGGTATTATCTCCTCCTCTCTAATAATTATCACCAACGAAAAGAGATTAAAAACAGTGAAAATGTATTTACATGATCATAAGTTGCATACTTAAATTTGCAAGCAACAACTCTTTCCAAGTTATTTGAAATTTTTAGATGAAGAAAAGAGAATTCTGTCACTGGGGATAAAAGCATAAAGAAGATTAAGAAACATGAGCCTAAGAGTGTTGAGACCAAATTTATTGGTCATTGATCCAAGAGTGAGGCAACATATACAGATAACATCACCATTCCATTTAAAGATAAATGAAAACATCAAGTCCTCACCAGTAAGATGTTGAAAATTTAAGTACAAAAAAAAATAGTCCAATTGAAAAATGTTTGAAACCAGAATTATTCCCAAAAACATAGTGGTGACTCTCCAATATATACCATTCAAAAGGTCTCTGGGTTATGATGAAAATAATGTAAAGTGCAATAAACTATGATGCAGGTGCCTGAGGACCTCTCCAGGTCTAATCTGTGATATCCACACTTAACGAAAGGCTAAAAAAACCCAGAAAGATAGGTTATTCTAGTGAAAATGAAAAGATAAAATGGTTAAAGTTGATTCAGATATAGACATAAAGAACCAAATTAAGTTCATAATTATTTTAATTTGAAAGATAAGCTCTAAAGCGTACCTTAATGCTGGTGACGATTTCTAAAAGACACAAGAGGAAATGAAACTTTGATGAAAGATGTCAACGTATTAAGCAAAAAAGAGATACTCTTAACACCCTAGTTTCACAAATGAGCATAGAAAAGTTTCCAAAAACAATTAAATTTAAATTGCCAACACTTTCAAAGAGTCACTTAAATCATACCCAAGCTTCAATTCCATTCAAGTTGGATCATTCTTATGATTCCTGTCTTCAATTCTGGTCCAATCAAGGGATTCAGCTGAGCAATAAATGTTGCCAACCAGCTGAAGAGGAAACAAAAAATTAAAAATAGATTCTTTGACACTTTATATGAACAAATATTAAAAAAAAACCACAAGAACTACAAAACAAAACAAAGCAAAGACTGTACTGCTTATAACATTATAAATCTTAATATTAATGTACATGTGAGTTTTGGTATAAAATAAATACACCGGAACCCATATTGAACAACACCTCAAATAGCGACAATCACTGCTATAATGATATAACTGAAAATCCCCCTTTTTTTCCACTAATTAAGTCATTCAATTTATTTCTGCAGTAACGAGTAACAATACCACTTCCTCCTGAAATAGCCACAACTAGATCTGAGGGTGCAAAGGAAAAAAGTACCAAATTTTTTCATGGGAACAAGATCTTGAGCAATTTGTCCCGCTTCTCCCCACAGTCCCTTCCCATTAAGTGTAGTCTAGGCCTACTATCAGTATCATCATTTTACACTCTGATATCACACGTGGCACGCAAGATCTATGCTCAGTACACCTCACTCACACTCACAGCAAAAATTTCCACAAACCAATTCAGTCTGACCGGAAGGGGATGGGGGCATCAGAGAGGGAAGATGAGGGGTGGGGAAATTTTTTAACACTGTCTTGGATCGAGGATGGGCTGTCAAGAGGGTAATGAAAGATTGGATCCAATCACAAGCACTCCTGCACACCTAGCCCCATGGAGGAAAGAAAAAAATGGCTGGGAGGGGAGAGAAGGAAGGCTTCTAGGCCTATGAACAAGACAAACACAGCCCGTATTTTTATGTGTATTATCACCAGCCAGTCCTCCCCATCCCTTGCAAACATAAGATACACAAGAGATTTTTGTATGATAAGGCCACAGGTTTTGATTTTGAGAGCCAGCCCATTCTAGACTACCTTGCTTCTTTACCTAACCGTTTACCCTGGTCTCGGTCTTTGTTACAAGCAAAACTTAGATTTCTAAGTTCTATAGATCTTCACTGCTCTACAATCTTAGTTTTCATTGTTAATAAATTGTTTTAGCACTGTACTGTAGTCCTCTACAAATTACATATTTCATCACAATCATGTCAACAATCACAACTTACAAGAGAAAGCACATTACCATCAACACCAAAGTAGTAAAGAAACAGGAGAAATCAAATACACAGATAAAGATAGTGAAAATCATTAGTCATTACTAATGTTTATCTCCCATTCATCAAAAATAATTCTTCCTTATTCCCTTTAGAAGGAATAACGACAGCCCTTGCTCTAAAGATACTTTATGAAATGATCAAGAGTTGCCGTTATTCCCTAGTTCCACTGTATAATTGTATCACAAGCATACTTAATTAATGTCAATTCGTTTCTAAATATTTATTTCAGAGTTCACCATATCCAAAAAAAAAGTATACATGGGGGCCAAGATTAATTTACTCTTGTTTCAATAACATTGCTTTGGTGTGTTCTCATGTTTGCAAATTTAAAAGAACAGGCATTTAAATTGTAAATACTCACAATATGTAACAGCATACAGCAGTGAGAATAAGGCAAATCTGGATGATTCTGAGAAAAGATGGAGAAAAAAAAATATATGATACAAAGAATCATTTTCAAGAGTGATTGTTTCAGAAAAAGTCAAGTTGAAACAGCACAGCATTGAATACAATCCAATAAAATATTGAAAATTATAACAGTTTTAAAGCAAAAAAAAAAACAACAAAAAAACTTAAGTGCATATGACTTTTTCTTCTCTAAGTAAACCTTTTAAGAAAATTCATATCTTCTTTTTTCCTCAATCAAATTTTGCCCAAACATTTATTTTTAATTTAGCTCTTTCATAACTTTTTCTTCACGATTGTTTGTGTAAGCCAAATGGTTTGTTTGACTTAAAGGTAATATAGAGGGACATGCTGCATGAATATTTCTAGGGTTTGATATTTTAATCTAATAACATAAGGCAGGAAGTCTTGTCCGGCTATTTATTTGAAAAGGGAAATAGAAGATTAAATTTTAACCCACCATATAGAACTATAAATAGAAGTGATAGACCCTACTATGAAGATTCTATGAAATAAGAACCAGCACTTTAAAGAGGTAATGAAGAAAAAGTAGAGACAAAAGATACAACATGGCCTCAAAATAAGTTAACTAATTTTAAATATGAATCATTTAAAACATTTAATTTGAGATCTATTGAGTTTGATGATGAGTCTACAGTATTTTAGATTATTTTAGATTATCTGAAAATCTTTGGAGGTCTAGATAAAACTGACTTTTCTATCTACACAAAAAGTTTTAAAATGTTTATATCCCTCAACATATGAGTTTAAGTTTAACAGTATTTAAAATGAGTTTAACAGTATTCAAATGAGACTAAGCAAAGTATTACTGAAATGCAAATCTCTAATGGTTATTGTATATATATAATTCTCATACATTATATTTTATTGGTAACAATTTAGTCCTAACAATTTTAACAATATTCAATTAAAATTTATATTAAACAAAATTTAAATGGTATAATTGCTAAAAATCATATCATGTCAAATAAATCACTCGATAACAATTTTTAAATTAGAGTTAGAGGGGGCATCAAATTTGCTTTTATTCACACTTACTGACAAAATGAAGATATCTATTAATTCAGCAACTTAAAAAGATTCAGAGTTTACAGAAGAATTGTAAATTTCTTAATTACACTAAACTTAATTTATATTATATGTCGAAAAAGAAGGTGCAACAGCTGAGAAAAAAAAAAAGTTACCCCACTGGCCAAGAATGTAAATTTGTAATGATTCAGGCTGGAAAATTACAAAACAAAGCAAAGGTCAATAGATTAAAACTTTAACAGATTTATAAAAAAATAAAGTTTATGATTAAAAAGCCTGGAGGTGACAACTTGGCATTACACTTACATCAGACTTTAACTTTTTTAAGTTAGCACACTAAAATCATACCCAAGCTTCAGTCAATTTTCAAAATGATTCCATTCATATTGGATCATTCTTATAAATGATTCAGACTGTCTTAATTAATGTTAAACTTAGTATAAAGATAGAGAAAGGCAGTTTTCTTTTAAACTTTTAAAGTCTTCTCTAGAAAGAAACAAATTGACAATTTCAGAATCTTTTTTACTTGAAAGATTTTAAAATACTAGATCTAGATCTATTTCAGACTCAGTTTCATGAATACTGGCTACAGTCATGACTCAACTGTGAACAAAAAATTTGCTGAAAAGTGAAATTTGTTCACTTAGTATATAAATTGCATCTCTTCAAGAACCTTTCTTTGAATCTATTTTAAAAAGTTTTACAGTTGCAGGCTTGCCGAAAAAAATCATGATGATGATGATAAATATCAATCATCTGTACACTAGCCTCCAGTAACTGAGTAATTATTCATAATTCTCATAAAAATGGACTGTTGTGTTACTGTTAGACTTAGAAGAGGTAAAATGATTTCTCTGTTTTAAAGTTTGTAAATCTTGAATTTTTTTTTTTACATAAATTGCATTAAGGCAACTCTCTTTCTAGATCTATATACCCATGAATTTATTTTCAAAACGAAGGTATCAGTCTCATAGCAAATTTATAGATAACGAATATTAAGATCCTTTAATGAAGTAAAACTTTCTCTAGATCTAGAGAAAGTTTTACTTCATTAAAGGATCTTAATATTCGTTATTTGCTATGAGACTGATACCTTCATTTTGAAAATAAATTCATGGGTATAGGCTCTTTTATTCTAAAGCAAACATAAGATTATTAACGGGTCTTTGATCTTACCCTTTATTTGGCGATCTTGCCATGAACACATTGATCAGAATGGGCAAGACTATGCCTATAAAAGCCCAAATGGCGGTCATTATACCAACGGTGACGCCTGTCTCTGCCATTTTTATGTCTAAATGTAGAAAATGTGTTTTTGTTTTTAAGGCCTTCAAAAAAAGAGCTTTCACTCTGAATAAAGCCTTTTAGTAAGTAACAGAAGACCCGACGTTTTACGATTATTATGATTATTTTGGTTTCTCACATGACATATTCATTTCCGGTAAAGTAAGAGTGGGTTCCCTTTGAGTAGAAATAAGTTCAAATAAGTTCGAATAAGGTCCTACAGAGATCGCATTTTTAAACTAGCTTAACTGACCGTGGTTTATCAATGTACGTGTTATTTAACATCTTTCTCACTTTGTCTCTCGCTATCCGCAAAATACAGTGTTACATCGCCGACTCAACAGATCTCCTCATGGTGAACACTTGCGGGCTCATCTTCAATGTTTCCTTTCTTTCAATTCCCCGTCTTTTTGCATACACACAAACGATACATAATATATATATATATATATATATATATATATATATATATATATATATATAGATATACACACATACATATCTGTGTGTGTGTGTGTAAACTAATAATTCATAGCAGTTGAAAGTTAACAAATTTGTGTTGATGTCTTTTATGATAAGCCTTTGCTCTGAGTTGCTCTCCGTCCTAGAAGTTTGGGTATGACTCTCGTATTTAGAACCACATTTCTGTTCCAATGAATCAACGTTTCATTGCTAATCACTGTTTATAATGCATTACTTTGGCCCCATAAAAGTTTTCACTATTTTAAATTTCAGTTCCTCCACTTGAATCATATTCTTCTAAATAATCCTGTACTTCACTTTCAATTAAAAAAAAAAATGAAACTGAGCGAATAACAATAACGGTCCTAAGGTTTTTCAAAAGCCAATTCCTTCTCAAATTTGAAAGCACAAAGACAGCGGAAGGCCTACATTAGCAGAAGGAAAAAACACCCAGTAACATTCATGATAGATCTGGGTCTGGAAATTGTTAGAAGCATTATGCCATTGATCTTAAATATATCAAAATGGTTTTATTTGCGCTTGAATTTTATATCGCATCACAAAAATTTACAGCTAAGACTTGAACAAGGAGACAATTCTGATACATTCGGGTTATAAAAGCTTAAGAAGTTATGCCAACATAGCATTTGGACTTAAAGAAGTAGTTATGATCATGACTGAAAGACATGTGATAGGCAAGACATTGTCTTGGCCTTTATTTTACCTGAGCCTGAGGAACTGGGATTCTTTTGTCTGAGATTATTGGTCCAAGGAGCCTAATATAAAAAATTAATATTACCAGGATTCTTCACCATTATCTTGATAGAATAAATTACAAATAAGATTATTGTTTAACATCTTTAGTCTCAGAAGTAGTGAAAGAAATTTCATTCCCATGACCGTAATCATTATAAAGTGATTTTTTCCTCCTCTGCTGCTTTCCTATTTTCAGCATAAATAAAAAAAACGAAAGCTTTTTAATGCACTATAATCCCATATTCGACCCAATCCTATACAAATATTACATGTACCATGTCAAGTTGTGTGTAGCATATACCCTTGTCTCTTGTTCCATGTGCAAAGCTTGCCTGCCATACTTTTTTTTGCTTTTGAAAACAATCAAATACTCTTGGAAGGCTAATTTAAATAACCAAATTATTTTGTAGTGACAAAATTACCTTAACCATTCCTTAATTCTCCAACCTATTTCCTTTATTTCATTGAAGTTTCATCAAATAAAAACCACTGTGTATGAGTTGATAGTAAACAAAGAATCACTGATGATTAGATATATCTGATACCATAAATAACCTAAGAGAGGCAGGTGATCATCATTATTGCCTCAATTAAAAAAAAATTAATCTTTTTTATATCATTTCCAATACTAGTGTAAGTGTAAATCTGGTAACTGCCTAGTTTCATGCCAGCTACCTTGACATTTCCACAAAGTAGTTTGACTTTGTCCTTTATCTATAATAACTAAAAAAAATGAAATAAAAAAATGAGTAAAAAAAGGATTCAGCATGAAAAAAGAAAAGGCCAAGGCACAGATTGTACAAAATAATGTTTATATGTTAATAATAAATTTAAATTTTTGTTTTTTGTTATAACATGAAGCAACATATTAATAACAATGGACAAATAAAATAAAAATGAAGTAGATATATAATACACCAAGTACCAAAAATCAATAAAAATTGATGGTAATAGAGAATATATTGAATTTACCCTTTATATCAGTCAAGTCAACTTCAAATAAAATTTTTCTTGTAATGATATAGCTATTAATAACAAAAAATGACAACCGCATTCAATACCAACAGATCAACATCCCTTCAACAATTTTCATCCCAAAGGCTTCATCAATACATATTTAAAGTCTCATGCAAACGCTCTTTATTAAATACAATTTGGTTGGGATGAAGTGAACATCACTGAACAAAAATGATTTGAGGGCTTTTAACACGACTTTTTAATTAATACACAAATAGAAAGAAAAACAAATTGAGACTTGATACAAGGGTTGATATTAAGCTAGAATTTCCCTTCAACAAGTTAACATTAAAGAAGTTCATTAAAAATTTAAATGCCACAAAACAGAAATACTGCTTAACCAAAATTTCACATCTGTCAGTAATATCTGTGGAAGAATATCTTAGTCCAGTGACTTGAAGTCTCCCAGAACAGCTTTTGCTGCGAGCCTGCCTGGAGATCCCATTACTCCACCGCCTGAGAGGTTTAAAAACAAAATTTCAAAAATTCATAAACAATCCATAAACAAAAGTATATATTGATATTTTAATGTAAAGCAGAAGAACAGTGAAAGAAAGCCTTTGATTCTTAAATAGAATGAAAAAAGCTTACAATTTAAACATTATTGAAAAAAATTAACTTATAAAAATTTTGAGTCTATCAAAAACTTGGAAAAAGAAAGTGGTCTTGTTTAAGTTGTTATTAAAAAAAAAAAGAAAGGATTAACAAGTGAAAAGCAAATAGAGCATTAAGAGTCCAGACTGCGGAGGAGAGATAAAAACTGGCCTCTAACTAAATAAAGTCAAACATTTTAAGACATTGAAACTAATGATTTTTAAAACCATTGATTTTTCAAATTTTCGTTTTCTTCTGTTTAAAGGAATAATGTGAAATTGCTAATGATGCTGTGACTGTTACTAAAATTACTGGTGCTGTTGTTGCTGCTACTGCTGCTGCTTCTGTTACTAATACTCATGAAAATCAATATGACATTAGACTCATTTACAATGGTCAGCAGCTATACAATTATTATGCAAGATGAGTCCTACCAGGATGGTTTCCACTGCCACATAGATAGAGACCAGGAACAGGGCAGCGTAGACCTGCTAGCCCAGGTGTTGGCCGAGCCATGTACAACTGATCCAGGGACATGGTACCATGGAAAATGTTCTGAGAGATATGTTGGACTTAAAGATTATTTTCGTTTTTGTAGAAACAAAAGCAGATAAATATGTTAGAAAAAAAAAGGCAATATATAATTATCAAGACTGTTTAAGTGTCTAAAAGCAGCATTTCAATTTACTTTTCAGGTGCCTGCCACACTCGTGACACAGCCCGTAACCTGAAAGGTTCATGAGATCAATGACCAGGCAGAACAGGATTCCCCTTTCCTTGCAACTCTAGTTGTTAGACCTAATATTCACACCTATGAAGAATTTAATCCCATACATTAAAGGAAGTTGTACAGAAACCATATAATTTGCTACATTATTAAACAATACAAACATATATTTTTTTTCTTCTTTTCATTAAATTGACAGCGTTATGGAGCAATTTAACAAGTACTTGTATTTTTTAGTTCATTCAAAAAATCAGTTCGAACAGTTATGTTGAGATCAAAAGATGTGTATTTGTGGCACAGCCAATCAAGCTAAGAATGAAGATGCAGCCTATGATAAAGATAGACCTGTTTGGTTCATACAACATACACCCAGTCCTAAATGACACGGCTTATTTTACACTTTCTTCTCTTCTTCTCAAATGCCCTGTCTGGAACAGACATTGGCGATCATGATTCTCCACCTGTCCCTATCTTCCGTCATCCGCAGTAAGGCTATGTTGTCTTTGTTGTTTCCTGTCACAAAAGAGCTCAAGCTATCAAGAAATGTAATCCTTTGTCTACCTCTGCTTCTTGTACCTTCTATCTTGCCTGTAAGAGATAAAAATTCCAGTCCCTTATGGCGACATATGTGGCCTAAAAATTTCAGTTGTCTTTTCCTTATTGTTTTTATGAGGGATCTCTCTTGATTCGTTTCTTCTAATATCGATTCGTTTGTCCTCTTTCCTTTCCATGATATTCTTAACATTCTCCTGTAGAACCACATTTCCGCTGCCTCTAAATTTTTCTTGGTTCCTGCAGTTATTGTCCAAGTTTCGCATCCATATAAAAGTAGAGACCACACATATGTTTTCAAAACCTTCAATTTGGTTGAAAATGATATATTTCTATTTTTAAGAATGGTGCTCATTTTTTGGAAAGAAGCCTTTGCAATGGCTATTCTCTTCTTAATTTCAGTCCTGCATTTACCGTCAGATGTCAATGTATATCCTAGGTATTTGAATTTCTGTACTTGCCTGATTTGTTCTCCCTTGCTAAAAAGCTTGCATTCTGGATTGTTTTTCTTCTTAGATACTACCATACATTCAGTCTTTTTTACATTTAGAGACAATCCCAGCTTTTCACTCTCTTCTACAACAATATTTAGAAGCCTTTGTAAATCCTCTTCCGATCCTGCTAATAGAGAAGTATCATCTGCATATCTTAGGTTGTTCAGATTTTCACCATTCGCTTTGAGTCCTTCACTTCCATCCAAGTTTCTTAAAATTACTTCACTGTACAAGTTGAACAGGTCTGGTGACATCACACAACCTTGTCTCACTCCCCTTTTAATATTTGTGTACTCACTGAGTTCTCCACCTACCCTTACCGCAGCAGTTTGATCCCAATAGAGATTTCTAAGCACCCTCAAGTCTTTTCCGTCAATATCTAGCTGATTCAGCATCTCAAACAACTTTTCATGCTTTACCTTGTCAAAAGCCTTAGAATAGTCAATAAAGCATATGTAGAGATCCTTTTGAACTTCAATACATCTTTCCATTTACATTGATAATGTGAATATTGCATTCCTAGTTCCTTTGTCAGGGACAAAACCAAATTGTGTTTTAGCTATCTCTGGTCTTAAGCTCTTGCGCATTCTAAGCATCAGTACTCTCAGTAGAACTTTGGTAATGTGGCTCATCAGACTAATTGTTCTATGTAGCTCACACTCGGTGGCACCTGGGATTTTTGGCAAAGCTATAAATACAGATTTTGCCAAGTCTTCTGGGATTGCTCCACTATCATAAATTGCATTGAGAAGTTTAGTTGTCATCCCTATACCCATTTCTTCTAGAGCTAGAATTATTTCTATTGGTATCCCATCGGGACCTGTAGCTTTCCCACGTTTCATTTTTCTTATGGCTGCCTCTACTTCTGCTTTTAAAATTGGTGGGCCATCTGTGTTTTTCTTTATTGCAGGTCTCTCTCCTCTATTGTCTTTGAAAAGCTCCCCTATGTATTCTGACCATCTGCTCAAAACATCTTCTTTATACATTAGCACTGTTCCGTCTTTAGATTTAATGCAGTTTGTACTGGTGCAGCTCTGCTTTCCACTTACTTCCTTTATCTTTGAATGCATATATTTACTGTCTAAATGTTGATTTTGCTCTATTTCTTGACATTGTTCATTTATCCATTTTTCTTTTGCCTCATTGCATTTCTTTTTCACCTCCTTGTTTAGCATTTTGTATTTTACCTGATCTGATTTAGATTTCCTTCTTTCTTCCATTAGTTCAAGAATTTCTTTGTTCATCCATTTCTTGTGTTCTTTTTTAGCTTTCTTCGGTATTCTTGTTTCCATTACCTCATTGATTGAGTCTTTGATATTAGCCCAAATTGTTTCAGCTTCAGTGATACTATCAAGAAGAGCAAACTTGTTTTTAATATCAATAGAAAATTGTTCCTTTATCTCCTGGTCTGATTTGAGTAGTTCGACTTGAAATTTTGAGTGGGCTTTAGGTTTCCTTATTTTCTTAAGTTTGACTTGAAGCTTGCACATAACTGGTACATGATCACTGTCACAATCTGCACCTGGCATTGATTTTGATGTTTTTATGGCGTTTCTAAAATCTGTCTTGAACAAGTATGAAGTCTATCTTATTCCTAGTTCTGTCTCCAGGGCTCATCCATGTCCATTGTCTTCTTGGATGGTTTTGATACCAAGTGTTTGAAATCATGAAGCCATTTTCTTTACACCATTCAATTAGTCTCTCTCCTCGCTCATTTTCTTCACCAATGCCCCAGGGTCCAACGATATTTTCTACTCTCTCTGATCCTACTTTTGCATTAAAGTCCCCCATGACTATTTTTATGTCCTGAGATTTCAAACATTTCATGGCTTTATCTAGATCTTCATAGAATTGTTCAACTTCTTCCTCTTCTGCTGTTGATGTAGGTGCATACACCTGAACTATACCCATGTCTAAAGGTTTCCCAGCAGACTTAGCAACCACTACTCTATCTGAGACCGGACACCAACTTTTCAGGCTTTTCTCTATTGACTCATCAAATAAGATACCTACTCCTCTTTCATGTGTGCTTCCTCCTGAAAAAATAAAAACTTTGTTGTCTATTTTGGCCACTGCTGCTCCTGTCCATCTGGTTTCTGCAAGACCTACAATATTCAAATTCATTCTGTCCATTTCTTTGATAACATTCTCTATTTTTCCTTCCTGATATAATGTTCTGACATTCCATGTAGCGATTTTTATTGATTTCCTTCTTGTGTCTAATCTTGGTTTGCAGTCAGTAGCTGGATGACGACCGGGTGCCACCTGCTGCACCGTGACCTCCCTGCCGAACGAGGCGTTCAGAGCTGAGTCTTGAACACCCTGAACGTTGTAAGCTTTTTTCCGTAATTTGTGTGTCATCATGATTTTTGCTTGGGATTGTACAGCAGTAGTTTCCCGTTGCCTTCTGCCGGTTTGTCTACAGTTTACTGTCATGGGGACTGTGCAGAGCCCGAGGGTGGAAGAACTGTAGTACAGTCAACAGCCATCTGCATGATCCCTGCTGCCTTGCAGGTCAGTGTTGGAACACTTTCTTCTCTAGGATTCACAAAAGTGACTGCAAGTCATTTTCTCATGGACACAAGAAGCTTAGTTTTAGTTAAAATCCTCAATTTGAAAAAAAATTATTTTCCTAGCAAATGATAATGTTTATTGCTCAATTATAACACAAAGATAGAAATAGTTCCACATCTTTAGACTATCTTTTCCTAATTAATCTGATGATTGAGAGTCCTTGACCATTTATACTTTCAGATGAAGCTTGGTTTTTGCAGTTTGAAACTACTTCCTCTTCTCATCATTACTAAATCTCAACCTATTTATCATTCATCAATATCTTCTTCAACAAGATTTTAAGCAGAGACATATTGACTGTACGAGATCACCTTTTCTACACATCTCCTTCACACTTCATTTTCTTGTTTTATTAAAGATTTTATTGTTGAGTAGAAGGATTTGCTGAGCAAAAGGTGTACCTCTCTATTTATGATTTTTTTTCTTTCCAAAAAGTGAGAAAGTATTTGAATACACTAGATGTAAAGTTATGCCCTGGAGCTTATTTTGTTTGATAATAATCCCAGTTTGAAAAAAGCAAATTTTCATCTTGAATTAATTCTTTAGAAGATTTTAATATTTTTGGACAAAAAACCCTGTTAGCTTCCATTTACTAGACTGCCTTCTTTTTTTTTCTAGAGAGACTATAAAAATCCAGTGGTCTTAGAGTTGTAAGTATCTTTTCTACCTTTGAGCAGAAATAAAATACTTGTTCATTTTAGGCTTGAAAAAAAAAAATTAAAAAAAAACATCACATATTACAATGACAGTCCACACATCATCATTTAGCATGAAAACATGAGGAGAAAAGAAAGGTAATAATAAGTGATGAAAAAAAGACAGACTGACCCCGCCTGTAAGACCAAAAGTTTTTTCCAAGTCTGGAGGAGTAAGAATGTCTCTTCCAATCACTGAATCTTTGAATCCTGGAGCGTACCTCTCTATAACATCAAATACTGAGGAAAATAAAAACATGTCATGCTAAAAGTAGATTTGAAATTTCTTCCTACAAAAACAAAACAAAACAAAAAAACTCGAGAAAATTTATGGATTGATGCATGAGGGTTTGTGCCATTCATGACTTAAGAACCTCTCGGAAAGAATATAATTATAACATAGACCATCGCCTTGTGAATAAATGAAAAAGAAATTAACATCAAGGAGAAAAAAAAAGTTCTAAAACATAAAAAGACAATTATGTGTGCCCACAAAAAAAGTATTTCTTATTTAATTGATTTCATGCTATTAAAATAACATTAATTTGCAGATTATTTTCCATTTTATTATTAATTTATCAGAAGCAGCTTACATACTGAAAAAAAACAACAAAGAAAAACAAACTTAAATGACCTAAGAATGTGCCATAGACAGTTAGAGGATACAGCATCTTGTGAGTGATCGTTCACTATCATGGACCTACATTTGAGTTCAGGTTGTGCTTTTACCTTAAGGTTTGAGTATATATATATATATATATATATATATATATACACAGCTCTTTCTCTCTCATTTATCTTATTGAGGTTGTATTTTATTTACAACTTACTCACCAATGTCAGCATATGTGTTCCTGTTTTGATCATCCCATTCTTCACCTCCAGCCAATTTGTATGGAGTGAACTGAGTAAACAGTAGCACAACATGGCTTCCACTGGGTGACAGGGTAGGATCCAGACTCGATGGGATTACCATCTCTATCATAGGTCTAATAACGAGAAGAATTGTAAAATGGTTGTATACACAAACTGAACATTATTATTATTACATGGCTGAAATTTGAGACACTATTTAGACCAAAATAAAGCTACTAAAAGAAAAGTAGGAAGGATTGATATTTATCTTAAGATCGTTGCTGTTAACAAAAGAAGGGTAATATTTTGACACCGCATATGAAAAAGAGAGAATATTAATCAAAACATGGCATAAAAAATAGTATTTTAAAATAATCTTTCATTTAGCCTGTGAGAATTCTTTAAATACAAAATTAGGCTATAATTTTTGTTAGGTGTAATCTTTCTTTGTACTTTAAAGTAAATCTAATGAAGCGTATTTTCAACATGAATAATGTAATGCAACCTCTTTGTTATTTTGCCTTGCTGTGCATCAAGGTAAGAGTCATGGATAAGGCTGCTTTCCTCACAATTAAGATGAATGGTGCACTGATGGTGAGGCATGGGTTCTGAACCCTTTGTGTTAGGATCAGCTGTAAAGTTTGGTAACCTGTCCACAGCCACTTTAAAAGCAAAGAGAAAACATTTAGTGATAAACGACAAATTAAGTCCTTTTGACAGATTTAATTTATTTTATTTAATTCTTTTAATAAATATTGTGAAATCTATGTCATCTTCTTCAAACAGCACGAGAGTTGACATTTGTACAAGATTATTTACTTGTTACTATCAGTTCTTCATTACTCAAAATCATTTTGATTCATCAAAAAATAAATTGCATCAAATAGTTTTTCAACTAAGACACACAGAAAACATAAAAAAAATTCACAAAACCTTTGACTGCACATTAATTTTAACTAGTTGTAAATGTAAATTTTCTCTTTCAATTAACTAGAATTAATAATTGCAGGACAAAATATGTTTAAAAAGTACCATTAATTTTTGTCACAGGTGAAGTATAATCAAACTGTTTCAACTGGTCAACCTCTTCTTGTGCAAGTGTTTTCTAAAAGGAAATGAGTTGGTATTGATTTCAGACATAATCACATTTAGAATAAAAGAAAAAAAGAGATGAAGTAAATTTTGCCTCGTTTCCTAATTTTATCACCATTAATAGGAACCAAAAAGTAATGAGTATAAATTTAGGTTTCAATCAATGAATATTCAGTTTAAATTAAGAATTTAAATAACAAAAAAATATATTTCTGGAAACATAAAATAGAAAAGAAAAAAAAAATATTTCATCATAATCTATATTTTGAAGTTGGTTGATCTCTAAAATACTCTAAACAAAATAGCTTAAAAAAAAATATAAAAGCCAAAGAGATGGACCTTGTCTTTTTTTTTTTTTTTTTTTGCTGTCCTGTGCATTGGTTGGAGAACTTTTAAGCATTCCTTTCAGCATCTTTTTCATTCAAAGTATTGACATTTTCATAATCATGCACTCAAACCTCAGGAAGAAGATCCAAGTAGGTAACTTTTGGGGTTGCGTTTGATAAAACAACTTTAGCTTTAATTTCTGTTCCATCAGCTAAAACCACACCCTGAGCTTTATTTCGGTTTGTCAAGATCTGTTTTACTGGCTAGAAATGGAAGATAAAAGAATATTTGGGATTTAAATAACATATTTAAAAATGCAACATCCCTGTCCAAAGTTGCAAACAAATTAAAAGACTAAAAAATTACCTACCATTCGTTCTACTAAATGAGCAAAGCAAAAGGTGAAAGAATAAAAATTAAATTTAATTGAATTAAATTGATACTATTCTCCATCATTTTAAAAATTTTACAGATGAAAAGGAAATCACTTGTTTTTAATTTTCTAAATGGAGATGCCCAACCTTATCACAGAAGACAGATGCTCCATGGTCTTCAGCACAATTAGCTATAGCCTGTGAAACGGCACCCATTCCACCTTGGACATATGCCCATGCGCCTTTTATTCCTTCTAATTCACCCATAACATGATGAAGCAAAACATACCTCAAAAGAGAAAAGAAAATTTAATATGCCATTAAAACACAATTACTCAATTAATAAAAAGCTGTCGCAAAACCAGTCTTGAAGAGTTCAATACCAGAAAAAAAATCATGAAAGACTTGGCATCCAAAAAGAACATTTTTTTTTTGTTTTGTTTTTATTTTTTTTAGAGTGGAACACTGCAAACATCAATCAATTTCCTACTGAAATATTCAAACTTAAAATATTTCATAATGAATAAAGTAAAAAAAATAACTTCACTCAAGATTCCCATATCTCCAAATTGTAACACCTTAGTCATTAGGACCTGATCTCAAGATATTCACAATTTTTCATAAAATGTGGCTCTATAGTTAAAAAAAAGAGATGTTTTCTAAATTTCCATAACTTCCTAGGCATGTACAGAAAATTTGTACATGCTTACTGGTGTTATAAGTAATGCTGACGTAAAAAATTACGTCATCATTTAGTAAAACTTAACTCTATCTGTTGCAATGATGGTTACAGGAAGGATAGATCTTCCGTTGACAGAGCTTATGGAAGTTTATTAAAAAGAAGGAGAAAGATGAAAATTGTCAAGAGACCTTGAGGTGAAATTTGGCAAAGGCCGTACTCAACTCAGAACATTCTAAAAAGAAAAGCAGAGGCAACGGCAGAATTTGAAGCAGCAGCCCCTCCAACAAAAAAAAGAGGAACTCAAGGCCAACTGGTAATGATTGTATCAACAAACTTTGCAACAAATGGTTTTTAAAAGCATCAAACAGAAAAGTCAACAGGAGTGGACAAGAGAAGGCTTTGCAATTGTGTAAAGAGCTTGGCATCTTTCCTTTTACTGTTTTCAACAAATGGCTATAAACCTTCATCAAACAGCCCCAGGGCATTTATAACATGGGTGTATCAGGTCTTTTCAGCAGACAAATTGTTCTGTTCCACTTATTCCGTCCCTTGAGCCCCTGAGAGCAGCTCAATGGCCAACTGCTTAGTCCCATGAGCCAGTGAGAACAGCTTGATATTCTAATAGCTCTGTTTCATAGCCAAAAGTATGAAACTACCACTATTTGGCACTAAATGACTCAATATTCTTTCAGCTTTTTTCAAACCTAGCTTTGCAATAGTTCATGTTTAGATTGATGCTCTGGGAAACATTTGTTTACAACTATCTCTCAGATCGCCGTTACTACGAAAACACAACAAGGCAGGTCTAACATAACAGGCTCTACGAATATCAGGTGCAAAAAATAGTTAGCAATTATGATGTCTGAAATTGAAAAAGATATGAGCACAAGTACAGAATTGATGAAGAAAGAAACTATTCTGAACGGCGTGTACTGGGTGGCATCAGCCTGGAAAGAAGTGAGAGAATTATCACTATCAAGAAATGCTTTAACAAAGCAGGTTATGGTAATTGATGCGAGCCAGACTGCATGCAAGACTAAAACTTGTTGGTTCCAATGCCTCCTATATTTGACAATTTCAGCCAATCACCCCTAGGCATTCCTATTGATAGGATAACTGTCATTGTCGATTTTGCTATATATATATATATATATATATGCAACATACAAATTACAGATTGGCCAAAACCTCTAAACTTCTAAAGGAGTTACACATAGATGAATACAAAGACACAGAAAAGGAGCATGGGGAAGAAATGGAAGATAAAAACACTGCTCCACCTGTTGCGAGACAAGGTGCACTCTTTCACCTCAGCGCACTCAGATACTACTTTCACTATCAATGTAACTTAGAAGGTTTGGAGTGCATGTGAGGCATTGATAACATTCTGTTGAAACTGACTATCAGTAATTCCAAACAGCAGATTATTCTCAATTTTTACGAATGAACTAAATTCAGAATCCAGAAGAAGAAAAAAAATATTAAAAAAGGCAAAATTAAATTAAAAAAAACAACAACTCTCCCCCTCCCCCCCTAATATTTTAATAGCCTTATATGTAATCCAAAGTGTACAGATCAACTACACCATGTTGGAAACTCAGACAGAAATGTTTTTTCTTCAGTTTTGAGATAGAATAAGATTTTGAATCAGTAACTGCTAGATCTCAAAATTTCAATAAAATAACTTTATAGAAAATTAAGGCTCTAATGCTAAAGTTATTATTCATAAAAGAAATAGAATTGTGCTGAATATATAGTGCACAAAATTAAAATAAAATTATTTACATCAAATTCTTACCCACTGCCTGGATGTTGTGGACTGGCCATTGCCCCTATTACAGAATCTGTGGCCAAAGTTGCTTTCAGTGGTTCAGACTCAAACCATCTGTCTAAAATCTAAAAATTAAGAAGTTTCATTTTGCTTTTCGTTAGTGAAATTACATTATTTTAAAACATTTTTCCTTACATGAAAACAACATCACTAATATAAGAGCACATAGCCAAGTTATTCCCAAGACCTCGGATTTGAACTTCATATTTTTCTTCATTTGCAAGAATGCCAAATAATGTTTATAAAAAAACAAAAAAAAACAACAGCAACCATTTCTGGTGTTTGATTTATTGCTTTCTCCAGTAAAAATTAAAAAAGCTTAGAGATAAGATCAAATGATTTTACTTTGCTAAAACAAAAAAACAAAAAAAAAAAACGAAAAGCAAATCAACAAAAGACATATGATTATAATATATGGCTTTAATTAAATATTTTCATATATCCACAGAAAACGAAAAACACATAATTTTTGTTTTAAACAAAAAAAAAATAACCTTCTGCGCTGGTGCAGTCATCAGCTCATAGAATGCTTGCATATCAGATCCCATAGATTTCACTAGGAAATTGAAAAAAAAATGAGATTTGAAAATTGATCAATTCCTGAAAATACTAATATTTTAATCTAAATTATAAATATTCTGATAAATCACAGGCTTGTGTCCTCTATTGATACTAAACAATGTATACACTATTTCAAGACAATTAAAATAAAAACCACTTTTTCAGTTTTGACAAAAATTCTTTGCACTTCTCTTAGCCTTTTGTGCTAATGGTTACTCGTAAGAAACATCCCACAGAATTTAATGCTTGTTATCATGTCATCCTGTCAAAAACCTAACTTAGCAAAATTCCACTATAAAGGAGTTCCATCTAAAATTTGAGCTGTGGAGCTCATTTGTGAAATAAAATCAGAGTAAGTTTTTCATATTTTAAATGAAAGTGCCTTTTGCAAAAAAGGACAAGAAAAAAAAGAGCTTAATTAAAACTCGAATATTTTATGTGGGCTCTAGCATATTTGTACACTGCAATAACTCTAAGAACCTGTGATTGGTAAGCGGAAATACAAGATATGCTACACTTATGGGTCAATTGGAGTTAAGTCCCTGTTTTGTTGGAACCCCCCATAAATTTGAAAAAGTGATCAGCAAATAAACTATCAATAAAAAAGGCAATTCTCAGAATGAATCAATTCTATTTCCCATAAGCAATGTTACTTTGTATTTACCAGATCCCACCAAAGCGCGCACAGGTTTGACACTTGACCATTTATCCTTCAGTGAAGAGCTCATGACTGATGGTACTGAAACTGCTGGGTTGTCCAGAAGAGGATCTATGGCAGACACAATCCGCTCCAGTTGGTGCTCATACTCAGAAAATGCCTGCCACAGATCATTCTTATTAACTTATCTTTCAACACATATTCAAACATATCTAATCACATAAAAAATACATTTTAACACATGAATATTGACATGAAAAGGCTTCCAAATTATGAGGACACACAACATGATAAAAAAATTGAAATTCAACTGCCTGCCTAATGTTGTGAATAGAGAGAGACACTCTGTAGAAAAATATCACAGATTTAATGCAAATGTATTTCAAATACCAGATGATTATTTAGGCAGAAAAACAAATACATCTTTTATGAGTCCAATAAAACTTCACAAAAGAATCAGTTTCATCTCTAGCTCACTTTTGCATCTTTCTGTGAGAACTGTGCAATCTGCTGGGCATTTTGTTGTCCATCTCTCCCCAAAAGTAACGATCTTGCTTTTCCATCCAGCCCTCCTGGCTCAGCTAGTGGAGTGTACGAGCTTGGATTACGCAGGTAAATTTTCAGTCCATATTTCTAGAGGATTTAAAAAAAATTGGTAAAATAAATTCACATTTGATGTTTATGCATGTTCATGCATGTAAATAAATGCATTTAATGAAAAGAAATATGTAACTAAAGAACAATTTTATCTTTGCCAACATTTACCATGTACTAAAAATAAGCTTACTTTATGACACTCCATTCCTGTTAATTTATGACAGTACTAGTACTTCTTGTGGAGCAAAAGACTTTTACCTCTGCCATGTCTGTTATACAATATACATGAACAAAGTTTATAACAGGAGTGATTACTTATTCTGAAGAAATGTATTGTATGTTGCTACCATCCTTTCAGCTTTATTTGGGACAAAAATATTTAGCTCTCATATAAAACTAAATAAACAAAGGTTAAATAGTACATTGGCAGAGAACGATAGTAATAATTCCCTTGACAAAATGTCTTTGAGTAAGACACCAATACTCACTACAAAAGAGATAAAAAAGTATTAAATTGATGCTTTGAATATTTTGGTAAAATAGCTAAAAAAAAGGTGGATTTTGCACTCATCAGAGCATTGAACATTTTCAGACTGAGCTCATCAATGCCCTATGATCTCCTAGCAATCCTGAACTCCTAGTCAAGGGCATTGAAATTGAATATTTACACACTTGACCTGATCAGCAGCTAGACACATTAGATGAAACCACTATCAGTAATAAAAAAAAGAGCATATTAAAGTACTAAACTTTCAAAGCAAACATTGACCTATGAGTGCATCATCAACAACAAACTGTGCTATTTTTTTTTTCATTGATAAAAGGAATGTTCAGTTGTTGTAGCAACACATTTATAAAAACAGATACATTCAAGGTAAAGAGTCCATTATTTCCGCAGATATACTAGCCACATATTCCTTCATACCTCTTTGTGTTTCTAACTTTAGAAGTGGGTATATTAATCCATATAATTACATGCATCTACAAAAGAACAGAAATAAGTTTCATGTTAACCTACAAGATGCTAGTTTACCTTGAGCTGAAGATCCTGCATAATCTGAGGTCTCATAAGACTCAAAAGATAAGAAGCTCTAGAAAATTTGAAACCTGAAAGAGAATTAGTATTTCTTTTCATATACAATTTTTCAAAAGCAGAGCAAATAAGTGATTTTCTGAGGAATCAAAGACAATCATAAGGATCTTGGAACTAAGAAGTTAAAAAAGAGAAACAGATTCTGTTATGCTAAACTGCAGTGAAAAAATTGGAGAGAATCACATGATGTGCTTATAGCACTATATTTCATCTAAATTTGACTAAAATGTTAACTACTTACCAACCTGGTACTATTTCCTCTGTGACTGCAGCACCTCCAATCACATGCCGCCTCTCCAGCACACACACATCTAGACCTGCTTTTTGGAGATAAGCTGCCTATACAAGAAATATGTCCGTAGTAAAACATACCGTTAGATAAACATGTCTCTTTGCCTACCCAAACCCCAACTCTGTCTATCTGTCTTTCTCTCTATCTCTGCCCATCCAAACAGATCTGTTTTCTAAACCAGATGACCAAGAAAATATTCTGTTATTATAGGCCACTGATTCAAATGGTTTGAGTCAGTTTTTGACAGTCTTCAAACTCATGAAACGACAACAAAAAAATTGTTTTACACACAATGTAAAATAAAATTAAAGCTGCTAGATATGTCATGATTTGGTAGTATGAGCAAAGCTTTAAGTGCTTATTCATTTCATGAAATCAAATAAGATGTCAGAGATTATCACAGAATAGAATAATACCTTACTATAATCCTTCTACATTATAACACAGACAATGAAATTTTACTTCTGTATACAATTTTTTTTTCACTTTTACGTCACAAATTTCAAAAGGCATTCACCCTACTTACAGCAACAAGGCCATTGTGTCCTACAGGGAAATCAAAAAGGTAAAAAAAATAACTGAAATGCACAGAATTGTCCACATAGTAAAATAAAGATAATCCGGGTTGAACAATATTACTAACAAGGAAAGAAAAAGTCAAAAAAAAAAAAACAACAAAGAACAACAAAATATTGAGAGCTGAACTCATTGTTCATCTTTTAACATGAAACATCTCATTATTTCAATAAAAACTATTAAATTGTACTATATGAAAAATTCGATGAATTTGTACTGTCGAGCAAAATGTAGAATAAAGATAAGGCTGAAATTTGATACATAATAAATTTTTTCTATCACAAGGCAATAGACATTCAAAAGTGTAATAAGGTACCATTTTCTCTGCTTGGTGTAGTACCTTCTTTATTTAAGCACAATTAACAGATCTAAGATGCTAAAAAAAATTGGACACTACAACTAATAAATGTCTTTTCATTGAAACTTTAAATAAAAAGATATGAATCTTCCGTCTTGTAAACAGGACCACCTGTTTCCACTATAGCTAATTTGCTTTGATTACCATAGGTAGCCTAGAGACCACTATCAACATCTCTTTTTTTATATTACTACATGCTTCGTCATTTCCACCACTACAAATAGCTGTGCCACTAATGTTTCAATTGTCATAGTTTAAAAGATAGCCTGATGAATATCCCGATCAACTTACCTGCACCGACTACAACAGCATCATACTTTGGCTTTAGCTGGAGTCCTCTATAAAATGCCCTTGCGTTTGATGCAGCACAATTAAGCAACTTTGCCTGACGTCTACGAAACATCTTTCAATAAGATTTATGACATCTGATGAAAAAGTAGGAAAACATGCAGTTTTAGAAAGAGAGAAAATATTTGTACATCTTAAAGTCGAAGTTTGAGTGGTTCATCATTAAAAATGGTTATTTCTTTTCTTCCCAGCACAAAGGTTCGTGAGATAAGACAATATGGGAATCTTTTACTATGACCTCGAGTGTACCATCACCATTGAATGAGTTGGGGTGTAAATTGTTTTCAAGACCTTCAACTCCGTATTGCCTCTAAAATACCGCTTCCTCTAGACTTTTTATTTCATACAATGTAATAGAAAATACGTTGAGTTTCTCTAGATTATCTCTATAAATCTCTGCCTATAGTCTGATCGTATATTTTTCTATTTGCCAATCAGCTTTAAACATTTCTTTCGTATGTGATTCTGTCGAATTGTTCTTTCCTGCTTTTATCGTTCTGGTCATTCTTTTTTCTTTATCAATCCCTCTGTCTTTAATTCGTATCTTACTCATTTACAGGTTTTCTTCCCAACTTACATAAATTGAGTGTAAAAGTGATAGCAGTAATAATAAGCACAGATTTTCTCATCCTTAGCGAAATCAGTTATATGGCTCGTTCAATATGCTACACTTAAACGATAAGCTGAAATAGCAGGTAAATTCGGGCAACTACAATATAAAAGTTTTTTTTTGTTTATTCCGTTTCCGCAGATAAAGTGAAAATCCAATGCTAATTAGTCACAACGTTCTCATGCTTTCTATTACACTGTTCTCAGTAGCTACACAGTTTATGAAAGTAACTTTTGAAAAGTATAATAAATGAATGTTGTGCGAATGCAATATGGTCTAGCTTTTTTTTTTTTTTTTTGAGAAATAGATGAATCTAGAATCAAGTGTGACTTCAATATAAACTATATTCATTCTCATGTCAATACCGAATGAGGCTTCACAATGAGTTATGCACAGATCTGTTTTTAGTGTTTGATGGCACATTGATCAATTAGGCCTATAGCCTGTGCATTGTGGACCACAATCCGTTAAAAAACGCAAAGACTACCACTAATTTCTTTTTCTTTAACATTTCGCTGTAAATAAAAATATTTGTGCGTGCGATTCTGAATCGAGGTATAACTAGGCGTATCGAATTTTGTTCTAACTTCTACTCATGTATTCCGAAAATACTTGCACCCGTTAATTTGTTGCCCGATCTTAGACGAAATAGTTATCATTTGTGGGGTCCATGTAGTATATAAAATTGGTAGTTTTGGAAAATTCTTACTGATTCAGTTGAGTTTTTTCCCATATCTCTCTCTCTCTCTCTCTCTCTCTCTCTCTCTCTCTCTCTCTCTCTCTCTATATATATATATATATATATATATATATATATATATATATATATATATATTGCTTTACAGTGCTATGTTTTGCGTGGGTCTATTTCAAGAAACTATAAGGTGATGCGAGCAAATCAGTTTACAACATTTTAATATGTCCGCAACTGCTCCACCTTCACTGAAAGTTCGCGAAATAGGGTTTCAAAACAACGTACTGTTGACAATAACGTAGATAAAAAAGGTCGACGAACTGATCTTTAATCATTGTGGGTAAAACAACGACTAAATATGGGACGAGTTTAGAGAACATTTTATGAATAAACGGTAATAGAACGCAACTTAAGCAAATTAATACTTAAGCTCAGCATAGGGCGACGGTGAGAACAAACTAAGGTACAACAGAAGACATCCTACTATCAGCATGAAAAAAAATCATTAAAAAATGTAGGTCCTTAAGTCATGTAAAAATTAAAGATTGCTAATGTAAATCTTGTAAATGCACAGCGAAGATAAATTCGGAAGGTTTCGAGAATGTGGTACGATCATAGGGAGGCGGATTCCATAATCTGTAAATGTAATTCGGTATCACATGTGGGCCAAAGGTGGACATGGAACATGCTTAAGAGACAGATCTCTCGACATAGTGGTCATGCAATTGAGTCACATAGGAATTAGAATAAGTAGGCGGAGCTCTTGACCTTCGGCCACATCCCAGTAGGTTTCGACAAGAGAGTGCAAGTATTTCTATAAATAGATTCTCGAGGAATGCCAGTTGTAGTCAAGATTTGGTTGGTCAAAATCAAAAGCGTGTTGTTCCAGTTGAAGCTTCCAAAAGGTCAGGCCTATAATTTGAGCTTACACATGATTTACATTATCGCCAAGGTATCGGTGTGTACCGAGAACTTTACTCAGGCATGAAATATGAAGTAAGGAGTTTTACTTTGGGGTCACGTTTTCCTAAACATCTAAAAAAAGAGGGAAATAAACATCCATCTTTATTTCCTGATTGGTTGATGAGGTGCAAAAGCAATAATTCTGTCACTAGAAAACATAAAAAAAAAAAGAAATGCATTTTACGAAGCTGTCGGTTTATTGATATACTGTACACTTGTAATACACGTTTTAAAATAAAAGAGAAAACCGGAAAATACAGCATTTTTAAAAAGTTAATTATGCCTATCACAACGTAAACTCACCGATACTTTAATTAGGAATCTCGGGAGATGACAGCCCACGCTAAATTATCTTTTTTGTTGCAGTCGCAACAATGCAGTTCGCAGTAAAATCCCACAGACAGTCGTGCAGCTATAGTGGAAATGACCAAGACGAATAAAACAACCAAGAAACACCAAGTTTTGACCTTCGCATGCAAGCTTGACACACCCGCGCCTAATCTATACACACTGAGTTTCACACTGGCCAGTTTCAGTACTTTCACACCCCATCGAACCAGTTCTATGAAAATAGTTAAACGTCTCCTAAGTTTGTCGAAGAATCGTACACGAAGTTCCCCAACGAAGCCGATAGATAGAGACAAGACAAAATAAAAGTATTAAAAGTAAAAAAAAAACTATTATTGTTAGATTGTCCCCTCTAACTTATTGAAGTAATACTGCTAGTCATAGATGTCATGTTTATTATTTGTAAGACTAACTGCTGCAAAATTATGTGATGAAAAGTATACATGCTTATCATAAAGTGATCTTCTGTTGAGAGATTCTGATTCGTGGAACATTAAAATCCGCTTCATCGATAACTAAACAGATTTTCCACAGTGAATGAAAAAAAGCTTATTAATGATTGCCTTAAGACTCAAATAAACCAACCCTGCCAAAGGTGTAGGCCTAGGGTTGCCACAGCACTGCTTCACTCATCACAATCGATACAAATTACAATGCATTTCTAAGTACAAGTGAGCTATGACCCACTGCCTTTGATTAACTAGCAGATCTAGATTAAGATCTGGCACTTCATCAGCCCATGCGCAAATTGGAGATAAACAACATGCAATTATAAACCATAACATTTTTCGTTACTCAAATAAAAGAGAAGTCAAAGTATCGCACCTCTCTCGACTCACAATTGTCAGCTTTAGGAATAAAGGTGATGATTGTTTCTGGTTTTGCCGATCTGACGCCACGAAGTGGAAGATGAATTATCTAGCGACTCCAATGGAAGAGATTTGCAGTTTCTAGTTTTATCTATATCAGCTAGTTTAAGAAAATGGTTGAAAGTCTTATTAATTCAATTCAGAGAAAAGCGCTCAAAATATCGCACAAATAAGCATAGGCTAATTATATCAGTAGGCATTGGTTTAATGAGGGATGCGCAAACATGCTTTTAATTTTAACTGAGGGAAAAAATATATATGTTACAGATTGGTACAATACTCATGTAGACCATGAATGTATTGAAAAAGCTTTCGTCATACATGCACCAGGGATGTCACTGAAAAAGGATCCATTCGTGACTTACACTTAGTCTTTCTTTTAATTCTTCACCTCCATCAAGTCTCTCTCCTAGTCCTATCTAATTCTTGAGAAGTTGAATGCCCCTTAAGTTTCTCGAAGAATCTTTTGCGGAGGCAAAGAAATGTTAATAGTGGTCAAATGGAGGGGATGAAAGCCAGATTATCCATGATCTAATCCTCTTTTCGCCGTGAGGAATGTTTTTCTTGTGACAATCGGGTCCCCTTTTTTTTTCTAACACGCAGCTAAATGAGCACACCGGGTAGAGTATGATTTGACAATATTCTCTCAAAATAAACCAGCTGAGGGGGAGGAAAGTTAGGTTTCATAAGATACAGGATGTAACAAGATATAGCGGTGAGAGGAAGTGAATCTAACGTTGAAGGGTGAAGGAGACAAGAGCTTATTTTTGTTATGTTTTGTGCTCGGGAGGGGTGAGATGGACGAAGAAATCTGGGAAGGGAAGAAGTGCTATCAAAGGCAAACCAGACAGAGGTTGATCAGGTTGTAGAGGGAGTTGGGGGGAATGAAGGACTTGAAACTGAAAGTGAAGTAGGAATAAGACGACGACCAGGATTGCAGAAAGAAGAAAAGGATGAGCCTCTGTTCATAAGATAAGTCAAAGCAGATGGGAGGGTGGGAAAGGAGAAAGGAGTTACCATTCAGAAGAAAAAAAAAAAAAACCATTCTTTCCGTTTAGCCATTCTTCATGTCAGAAAGGACAGAGGAGCAAATGGGCCAAGCCGGAGAAGAGAAAGAGGGTGAAAATTAAGAGCTGATCTGTCAGGACAGGCGGACACATCAAGAGAAAAAAGAAAAACAAAATTAACTAAGACTAAGTTACGAATTAAATGAAAAAAAAAAAAAGAAAAAAAAGGGAAAAGTAAAGATGCAACATGCAAACAATGACTGATAAGTACGAAAATGCCTCCAATTCTACAAAACAAATCCCGTTAAGTGATTCAAAACTTTTTTCTTAGCCCAGCCATCGCAATTAAACTTAAAGTCATCATTAATTTAACTTATTTTGAACAGACCCAATCTATCAACAAATCCTTTGAATCGGCCAAGGACGTGTAGACACAAATAAATAATGAACAGCTATGAAGTCCTCAGGGCAGTGAGAAAGATCTTTAAATAGGCTGGGGAAGTACAGGATTAACTATAATCTTTCTATTTTTATTCCTCCGCTAGTTGTCCATGAGGACAAGATCCCAAACATTCATGCTCGTAGCAATCAGGCTACCCCCACTACTACTCTTATTTCCCTAATCAATATTATTATTATTATCATTATTATTATTATTATTATTATTATTATTATTATTATTATTATTATTATTATTATTATTATTATTATTATTATTATTATTATTATTATTGTTATTATTATCATTATTGTTATTATTATCATTATTATTATTATTATTATTATTATTATTATTATTATTATTATTATTATTATTATTATTATTATTATTATTATTATTATTACTATATGTGTCGTCTAGATCGTTTCCGACATGTACCGGTGATGATATTACTACTGCTGCCTTGATTTCTAGGTATACCCTTTTCCAGACGCCTCATCTTTCATTACTGATATCTCTTTCATTGCAATCCCTGTCATCATCTGTACTGAGCAGATTCGTCCCATATTTCCGAGAATTACACTGTGTTTAGGCACTGATTACTAGCATTCTATAGCTGTCATAGATCATAGAATCCCCACAACCGATTATCTTGTTTAGACAGATGGATCGATGAAATTGCCGGAGTATTGCTTTTCTAGAGCAATTACAACATAATATGAGCTCCCGATCTAAACAATATCGACAAGATATAAGATCATATGAGGCTCATGTTATGTATAAGGGAGCATGTAAGTTGTATGAAACCAGTTGCAGATTTTTTTTTTTTCCATTTGATTCACTGGGGTGAGTATTGCTTGAAATCCTGATTTGTGATTAACATTGTCAGAACAAATCCCAATTCTTTGCTCCATACTTTTATAACCTGTGATGAACGATACTTTTTCATGCAATAACCGTAGAAATTAAAAATAAATATTGGGTTAATTTTCTTGTCTTTACAATCTAAACAGAAATCAATAACATACTATCAATTGATAAGTTTATCCAAATGTTTTCATTTCAAGGAATAAATACCTATTCAATCTGTGTGACTGTTCTCGACTTTTTTAAATTCCTTGCAGCTGTTGGGATGATTTTAATGTTTGAAACATTAGTAAGGTATCTTTCAAGGGTTCTCGAATTTTTTACAGTGTGTGTGTGTGTGTGTATACACACAAAAACAAAGAGAGGGGAGGTTGAAGAGAGATTCGAAAAATTCCTCTGGCTCTTACTTTTCTTACTTTCAGGAGGAGCCATATATTATGATTAAAATTATTTTTCTTAAAGCAAATTTTAAGTCTTGCCTAGATTTACTTTTAAACATCTGCATTTGCAATCAAACCAACAAACTTATATTGTCCTTTCGGCCTACTCCTTTAACTTAAAATTTTTTTCCTTCTTTTTGGTTTTATATATTATATGATATATATTTAAAACAAATATTTTACATAATTTATATTGTAAATCAATGCTAAGAATAAAAAGGGACCAACACTTTAATGACTTTGATCATTACAGTTCTTCAAATGTTTTAGCAAAACAGGCAGGAATATCACATGGAAGCTGTCAGATAAGTCATTAGATTATTTATAAGAGCAGAGCACACACAAGCAGACTAGCATAATATTAAATAAAATTTACTATGCTTCTATGAAAAATTACTTAAAATCTGTAATTTCACAGTAGTACCCAGTTTTTTTTTAGTGATTGCTCACACATTTGAGAGGAACATGGTTATTTCTACAAATATAGCTGGTTTCTTCTGATTCTGGAGTTATTATTATTACCAGGCTGACTTACATTAATTACAAACACAAAAACCGTCAAAACAATGTGCACCAAAATAGTTTAATATTTCAAGCACATGTATTTAAGAGAAATGGCTATTATCAAGTAATAAATTGAATTCTATGATTTTTTTGATTTTTTTTCACAGGCTTGAATTATTTAGAATGTTATTTTGTTTTGGAATAAACAGATGCTTTTGTTGTTGTTTTTTTTAAGATTAATAAACATGTTACATATATATATATATATATATATATATATATATATATATATATATATATATATATATATATATGCATTTAAACTGCATTCAATGTCAAACTTTTTAAATCTCTTCTTCACTCCTTGATCTTCACATTCTCTCTTGCAATAAGTACTCATTCCTTGGATTTATGAGGATAAAGAGAATAATCTTTACTCATACAATTCCAATGCAACATATAAATTTGTAGATAGTGTTGGGATCTGCATTTGCAAGATCTCAAGTGTCTTAAGAAAACACTAAGTTTAAGGCGGGTGCGTAAGTATCAAGGTGCTTGTGGACTTGCTGGCAGCAAATATCCCCAACTGCATTGTCATCGTTAGTGATATTTCATCGTTGATGATAGAATTATCATTTACGATTTACATACTTTCAGATTTAGATCTATCACTCTCCTCTTAATAATTGCAAATACCATGCTGAGTAGTTGCTTACTGACCAACCGTATACTTTCTTAGATCAATTAAATTTTAGCCTTTAACTTATTCTCCATTTTCTTTATTATGTCCAGTTTTAGATCTACTTGGAGTAGGGGACATTTGATGATAAGTAGGATTTAATCTAGGCTAAGATGATAGAAATACCACTGTTGGCATTAGTATTACCGTAAAACTGGTCTTTCTTTGATAACCTATACAGCAAACGACCACAAAACAATCATGAGGCAATGATCCTTTGTTGTCTTGCTACGTACCTCCTTGTTCTTATTGATCAATGCATATTTGTTTCACTAAGTTACAGTACATTGGCATAAATATATCAAATTTAACTTTAACAGATGTGCACAACCAATGTCTTATCTACGTTAATATAGATCTAGACTTAGTTTTATATGACAGTTTGACACCTGAAAAAATTAAATCTTAAAAAATAAATTAATTAGCAGTTATTGTGCATTTTGGCGGACTGTAGGCCACACTAGAGTGCTGCTAATGATACCACAGCTCTTGTGATTGAGGGTGTGTGTGCGTCGGAGCGTCCGCTACAACATGCCATTGGTTCTAGGCACTGCTGTGAAACTAGGCAGATATACCGTAGATCATATTCTAAATGATTGCATCTGGGGAGAATGTTATTAAGAGCGTTAAAGCGCTTATCCAAGAGCTAAACATTGCTGTTGAAAAAACCACGATGACTGCAGTTTAAGCAATCCTGTCCCACTATGGGTCTAAGAGTGCCAAGGATCTGGCCTAATCTGTTATTGTGCGAATCCTAACTGATCGATATTCTTGGTCTGTAATAAAACCTCAGTAAAATAAAAAAACATAAACATAAAAGGAGGGTAAGGATCTGGATATGAAGCTAATTTAATTTCTCTAAAATAGTAAATTGGACTCACCGACAGTTACTGTTACTCTTCGAACAGACAGTTTACGTGTTTTGGTAGCCTACATTTGTCTTAAAACTAAAAGTGAAACTAAAACTGCAAGTACGTACTCAGATTTTTATCAAGATGTTGTGAGAAAAAAATACAATGAGATCGAAAAAGGGGGGAGGGGAAGGCTAACAAATTTGAAAATAGTATCACCTTCTCCAATAATTTTATTCTAAATTTCTGAAAGTAGATTACATGTCATATAACTCTAACTGAAAAAAAAAAAAAAAAAAAAAAAAAAAAAAAACCCCCCCCCCAAAAAAAAAAAAAAAAAAAAAAAAAAAAAAACAACAAAAACACTTCTTATTCAAACATGATGTGGATTTGGTTATGAAGGTATTTGCTCCAATGAATAACGCCGACCGATCTGTGGTGAAGGCTACGATGCCTACCTCTTAGTCAAAGAGTCCCCTCTAATGTGGGTACACTCCTTCTTAAATGTTAATTTTCATAGAATTTTATCTAAGTGATTAATCATGATCAAGTATTCCGGTACTGTCGATATTTTGTAGTAAATAATTAGAGCTGTGGTTTCAAGTTAAAAAAAAAAAAAAAGGAAAATTGAATGTGAGTCTATTTCATTCTTTTCTCACCGAAAAAAAAATTCCTAGATGATTTTATCTAGAATTCAACTAAATATATATATATATATATATATATATATATATATATATATATATATATATATATATATATATCATTTCCCTTTTCCGACCTTTTCGATATTTAAAAGTTACCGAATTATATTCTGTAATGTTTTGCTGGTATCATATTAACAGAAATGTCGAGAAAGGAACACGACTGAATTGAAAGATCCCAACCTGACCCCTAGCTCGAGCAGAACACATACAAGCAGACTAGCATATAACATATGATATGCTTCTATCAAAAATTATTTAAAATCAGTAATTTTACAGTAGTATCCAGTTTTTTTTGTTTTTTTTTAGTGGTTGCTCACACATTTGAGAGGAACATGATTATTTCTACAACTATAGCTGGTTTTCTTCAGATTCTGGAGTTATTATTATTACCAGGCTGACTTACATTAGTTACAAACACAAAAACCGTAAAAACAAAGTTGGGCAAAAATAGTTTAATATTTCAAGTATTTAAGAGAAATGGCTGTTATCAAGTATTAAAATAGAATTCATCAACCTGACATGAATGCTACTTTAGTATTAATCTTATACCGAAAAGATTCCAAGGTGTTATGGCTACATGTTGTATAAATTGATTATAAATACGATGGGGGATGAGATCATTTCATTCATTTTTCTTGAACACATGACCCGGATTCTCAAGCTCACAATGAAAATCTAAGGATGGAATGCTTCCAGCGTCTAGGCAAAAACGGACTGCCAGAACTATACAACGAAGGCAATTCATGACTTTTTTCTAATGAGCCTCACCATTGTCAGTAAATTTAATGGCACACTTATTTTAAATTTAAAATAATCAGCGAGTGAAATTTAAGTGAGGTAGTAGACCTAGCATACTATTGCTGCTCTTTAGGCTAGTTTCTCACCCGGATAAACTGGGATTGGTTATAAATCATTTGGCATGCTCAGCCGCTAGGACAAAAGCAGTGCCGTGGAATCAAGGAGTGAGGTGAACTGAGCAAAATATAACCATCTTATTACTCCATGAAAGTACTGAAACAACTTATATTTGTCATGCCTTTAATATCAGAAAGCTTTTTCGTAAATCTATTTTCGCTTTATACTTCGCAGAGGAAACATTCATTTTTTTTGCGAAGATTGCATTCGGCTACCACTCGAAGCTTTAACTACTAGCCTATCCCACGGTTGTCTTTCTGGTTCCTTAAGTACAAGAGCTATAGTAAACAAGGAACTAGGGAGGTGTAACTTGAAACCAGGAAGAAAAAAAGATCATGAAACTCCAGAATGTAGATCTATCTAATCTATATCTTTGATTATCTAAGAGTCAATAAGTCTATTACAAAAATACAGCATATGAGATGACAACCAGTTTATGCAGCTAAATTTATCTTGTAAAACCAAGAGGAGCGAAACAGCGCTTCTACACCGAGAATCCAAACAAGACTGTTTTAAAGTAGAAATATAGATCTAGATTAGAATCTTGACGATCTCATCCACACACTCACGAAGCAGGCACTGAGGTAGGCCCCTATCTGTTATTATTTTTTTCCTAAGATCAATCCAAAATGGATTTCTTTGATCAGAGAAACTAAGCAGGTAATGTATTTAAATAAGGAAGATATGTATTATTTAGATCCAGACACTACCTAGATTTAATTACATGTGGCAAGTGTTTCTTTTGATGTGGCCAAATTAAATGTTTAAGTGCCTTATCAACTGATGTCATTTTTATAAGATTATTAAGATAAAGAAGGAGAAAGGAAGATCTTTATCAACACTGATTTTTGAAAACTTCTCCCTCTTTTTGAAATTTTATTGGTTGTTTTCTTTGAACCTGTGCCCTGAAAAGGGTGCTCAGTATTATAATTGTGAAGTCCCCCTATCCCAGGGAAGTTTTACAATCTTAGCCTATGTATTGAGGCAGCTCACTATACCTTAGGCCTAGTGAGCCACTTGATAAATGAGGAAATGGATCGACTCAGCAGATATAGGCTACATAAAAAAAAGTTACTTGAACTAACCCAATAACGAGATAGGGATAGCAGAAACTGAGAGAAAGGGGAAGAGGCATAGTTTACACTTCATGTGTGGCAGTGATGGGAGAGAGTCTTTGGTAGCAATCAGACATAGCTGGACATGCCACAAATCACTTTTAGCGAGGATGTGATTGATTATGATTTCAAAGGTATACTGTAGTGGGATGAGTCAGGTACTGTTGAATTTTTTCACTTTTCAGCACATGGTCTAGGCTAGTTCTTGTCATAGGCATGTCGATAAAGTGGCTTATATTATGTAAGAAAATTTTTAGTAATGATATTGAAGAATAAGTTTGGAAATTCGGTGACATGTCAATCTGTGATAATATCGTATAAGTGGATTATACTTTTACGCCTTATGTTTGTTCCTGGTTGAAAAAAAAAAAAAAAGCGAACAATCTCAGCTATAGGCCTTGAGGTATTATAACACAATCAGAAAAAAGCTATTTTGCCAGAACATATCAGCCACCTTTACTGTGTATACACAGATCAAAGGGTGAACTGTCGCTGCAAAAATTTTGATAAGAAATTTTGGGACAAACACACATAACAATGTTTCATTTTGTCATTGCAAAGCTTAAATGCATCTGGGTAACAGATCTTACTACATTGATTGTACTGCCCTACATGGACTGAAGGGACCAAAAGAAAAACTTTCCAAAGATGAAAGCTTAATCTAGGTCCATTTTTTTTTTGTAGATTTTAAAATATCATATAAAGATGTGTTTGATTATATATTGACTCATAGAGTAATGCAATACTTAAATGGGGGTACAATTCTCCTAACAAAATGCTTCAAGCATCTGTACTAAAACTATGAAAGACTTTCCTTGAAACTATATATATATATATATTGAAAATGCCATAATACAGAAATTGTCCAAGCAACAGCAAGAATAGGAAGCGGCTTCTTTTGTTTCAATAAGCTAACCAAATTGTCATCTCAATATTTTTTTATCTCGAATTTGGTTTCTGATGTTTGAGAACTTCCTTAGATTTTTTTAATTTCTTTTCTTATTAACAGTTTAAGCTTTATTGAGCGATTGATTTCCTCTTCCAGTAATAAAATTCAAATGTTATTCATTAATTTTGAAGATATTAATCTTTTATTTTTAGGCATGAATTTGATTGCCCAGCATATCATTTATTTTCATTATGTAATGAATGAGGTTTTTAAAGTGAAATATATTTGTTCTTTGTTTTTGTTTTTTTCAAACATTTTCTTTTATTATTAGAGTAACTCATTGAAATTTTATTTTCTGAGCAAGGAGCATTAAAAAAAAGGTAGAAACAAACAAAACTAAATATGTTTTTTTTTAACTTAACCATCTCCCCCAAAATATAGAAAGCTTTAGAACAGTTTGTTTTTTTTCAAAATCAATTTTTTTTTAAAGCTATCATAAAATAACAAGAATAAAATAAACATGTCTTTTGCGCCAACAAAATGAAATATTAAGCCGAATTGAAATCCGTGACAGCCACGATTTTTATGCAATATTATTTTTGCACTTGTTTGTCGCTGTATGTAAAGGTCACTTAATGGCAGCGCTTTGTTTAATTTTGTACTCCCTTTCGCCCTTAATTTTGTTAGAAGTTTAGCAATGGAAGAAAAATCAGAGGTGAGCGTGAACGGAAGCTTTCAAGTTAAACAGAATATTACATTGCCTATCGATATATTTCTTGCGTCAGTCGAAGTATAAAAGAGCAGGGGTTTAAATATAAATATTTGAGGTTGTTAAATATATATAGCGAAACATGTCTTCACTTGGTTGAATGTTACCCTGGCATCTTAAATCTAAAAATAAAAATATCTCCTTAACATTGCAACTGGGATATCTTTCACGTCAGTCTTTTTTATGTTTTTCTGATAGTTGAATGATACGTAGATCAGGCTAATCAACCGCAAAAGGGCTGTGGAAGATTTTGGCACTGTGCCTCTCTCTCTTCTTGTATGAGGAAGTAATAACTAATAACAACACAAACGTGAATAAAATACGCTTAGAAGGCAAGATTGTGTATTGAGAGTTAATATGAAGATAAAATATGAAAAATAAAGTTTCCCGCGCAAGAAAGAGATTTTAATTCCAATGTATATTGTTATGATGGTAAAACAAGATGCAAAACGCTGTTCGCTATCCTAGTATTGATTTCCTGAACCGCCTGATTCCCACTAAATCCCAGATGTAGTCGCTTTCTTAGTTATTACATCCTATTGGTAAATGATGTAAAAAAAAAAAAAAAACAGTTTGACTTTTTGACGTCTTGGTTTCCCTCTTGTAGCTAAATGTGATTAGTTTTAAGAATAATATAAATTGATAATGGAATTATAAAGAGATCAGTTGACTCAGAGAAGAAAACTCCGAGATCACCGTTAGTGGTGCATTGGGCTTGTAAAAGACTTTACTAAATCAAATAACTCTATTTCTGTCTGTCTGTCTGTTTATCTCTCTCCCTCTGTATTTGTGTGTCTCTTTTTCTCTAGTTCTGAAAATCGTACATGCAGAGAAGATTACAAGAAGGACGTTTATTCTACCTCTTGAACAATGAAGCAATACTCAGTCTAGTGCGACCAAACGAAAGTAAGCCTAATTGTGATGCAGATGTTTAAAAGTAAAAAAAAAAAGAAAAGAAAAATTACCCACTTACGCTAATAAAGCTGGTCTAGCTCAAGGGTGAGCATCTTGTTTTTAAGAGATTTCAAGATGCACTTAGCAAGTCAACACTAAAGCCTTTGACCGCTTGACGGGCAATATGTGGGGACTCTGTGGCCTGAGGCCAAGTCTAGCCGGCCGATGTCAATTCTGTCACTCATTCATCAAAAGAGAGTTAATTAGTCGAGCGTGTCGACCACTGGTTCTAGCCCAACACCTTTTTCTATCTTGGTAGAGGGCAATGGTCCAGACCTATAGGGTTACATTATAGACCAAGAAAAAGGTAGGACAGGAGGAAAGAAAGTGATGTTAGAAACGAACTCCGCCTTACTAAAACCTCATTCGCCTTCTCTCTTCCGCCCAATTTGGTGCACCCACTTTGCTAGAAATATATACGTCAGAGTTTTTACCAACGTTATGAATGAAAATATCCTGGAAAGAAACTGCGTCCATAACAAGTGGTTCAAGCTGAACATTGTGATTGGTTTCACTAAACCAATAAACGTCCTTGTTTTATTTGCGTGTAAAATTTTATTTCACAGTCAAGCTGAGGGAATGATATTGTGATTTTGTATCGAGCCTAATTATAAGAATACTTTGCAACCAGGAACGAAAAAGTTGATACATCTAGGCCTTGATCTCAACTTTTGGTTGATGGTAAGTTTGTGTAAAGTTGACGCGTCAATCAATCACAGCATATCTGCTGTAACCAAAAGCTCCTCATGTTTTATGTTTTGAAAAAATTGATTTCGGGATAGATTACGTTTTACTAAGAAATCAACGTTCACGCCGTGTTTGGTGGTAGTTTTTGTTTTTTTTTAATTTTCTCACAATTTTTAAACAAAACAGACAGGCCTACGATTAGAGATCATTCTTAGTATAAATCTAGATAAAGACCCAACCCTTAATTTAAAAAAAAACAGCAAAAAGTCTTTACAAATTTAATTTTTTACATTAATCCTCACTTTAGTAAACATGTCGAATTTCTACTTCGCTCATAATAATGATTATATTAGAGTATAATATGTAATAAAGGTTTAATATACCGGTACTTTCATTGTCAAAAGCTTAGTACATATAGAACTTCCGGTAGTCATGCTTCGGGACGCAAAAGAAAGCCACAAAATGAAACTACTGATTCTATTGTTCATTTTGGTTACTTTCGAACTTGATGTTTTGGTGGTAAAGACATGAAAACATTGAATGAGATTTCTTTCTCCCTGTGATAATGTAAGTCGTAATTGTGATGTGTTTTATGGGAAACATTTGACTTTATTCTGAGTTGAGGAATTTTCGAAAACCTGGAAAGAAACCCGAAACGATTGAACATTCTCCTCATGGAATTATGATGTGTCTAACGCAAATATTATTTTGAAAATTTAAATAGTTATTCTTTTTTCCATTTAAAGTTGTTAGCATCTTTCGTTGACAGATTGATTTCTCATCCTATACTTGATTGTATCCTTTTAAAATTTTTCAATATATTCAGTTTATCTGCAAGTTCTTAAAGATATTCATTATGAAACTGCTTACGACTCAGATCTTCCCCCGCCCTTCTCTCTCTGTCTCTGTCTGTCTGTCTGTCTGTTTCTGTCTGTCTCGGTCTGTCTGTCTGTCTGTCTGTCTCTCTCTCTCCCTCCCTCTCTCTCTCTCTCTCTCTCTCTCTCTCTCTCTCTCTCTCTCTCTCTCTCTCTCTCTCTCTCTCTCTCTCTCTCTCTCTCTCTCTCTCTCTCTGTTCAATACTTTCCAATTTTTCGCGACGGAATCGATGTTTGTTAAGTAATATGCCCTGAGATATATACGTTATTATACACTTGCTATAGGCATCAAGTTGAGGAAAGAAGTTCATTTTGATATTTTGAAATTTTAATATTCTTAGTACATGAATGCTAATTTGTTAGATAGCAACATTTCCTCGACAGAAAATAGTTATCACCGATTGCAAGAGGAAACCATCTTATAATACAGCATTCGAACAAACGTTGAGCACTTTAGAAATAAATCACCACTACAAATTCGCTTCACCCCATCTTCACATTATCCAGTTAACAGTAATGTATAAGAATTTTCACCCCCTGTCACTTCATATGTCAATCACGCATTCATAAAGCATTCCATAGTTTTAAAATAGAATTATCTTATTTCACTTTTTTTTTCAGAGGTTGGAAACCACTATATCGATCACAGCTGAACAAAATTAATCCGAGTTTGGGATCATTTTATAGCAAGCATTTGATTAATGTGTGAAAACCATTCGACTACATCGCTCCTTCCCCTTTAAATAGGCTATATCTGGAGGTGCTACGCTGTTTACTATATTTTGTTTTCCCTCATAAAGTTGTAACTCTGTATATGTGTGATACTTCTTTTTCTTTAAATTAGCTTTTATTTCTTGAAAAAATTAACTCCTCTTAAATCAATATCAAAAGGATGCCTCGACTGTTCTTATCTAAAGGGACGCTCGTGTGTTCATCATGAAAACTTATTCGAATATTTAGGTGGCTCAGAACAAGCAAACAATTTATATTGTGAGAGAGGCATAAAAATAACACGTTTTTGAATTAACATAATGTGGTATAAAATTTGGCTTTTATCAAACACTACATTATGCACAGTGCAGAGCGCCATTCATTCATATTTCATACCTATCAAAATGCTGTAGACGTCCATTCTTAATTTTATGCTATACATTATATATTTCAGGTCTTTTTATTCACTCAACATTTTCTAGAGCCGTGCTGTGACTTTAAACTCGATTAAAGGGCCACCTTATCAAGATGCCTTCCCAGAGGAGGCCTCCGCCCCCTCCACCGGTAAGTTTTACTCAACATGTAAATTCAACGCCTTCATCTGGCTGGGAGAGCTTGACATATGTCTGTCTTTTAATTTCTGGCTTCGCAGCAACTCCAAATGTTCACTAAATATTCTTAGCACAGCTTAGGTTGTCGCAAGATATTCTTTTTGAATTGGTTGCATGCAGGATCGAGATTCAGCCCAATTCGAAATACCGAATTCAGATTTAATAGTTATTTCTTTTTATACAAAAAAAAAGAGATTTGTTGCTTTTTTAAAATGAAAATTAAATTTCAAGCATACTGTGTTTTTGACAGAGAAAAAGCAACCATGAATATAAGGGGGGGGGGGGGGAAGAAGTAAAATACACAAATACTTCGTATGATTAAATACATATGATGAGAGAATGGTTAGCGGTCGATTAGCATTGATTCTGGAATCTCAAAAAGTCATTTCATAATTTCAAAACGGTTTTCGAAAAGTTCACTATACGCAGGATCACTCTGTACAGTTGTTTTGTTTTTATATCTAGAAGAAACCTATGATATAATCTGGACACATAAAATCTTAACAGACCGTTTTAATCGTTGCATTTAACAGAGGCTTCCGAGTTTTATTTTAAACATTTCTATTCTGTCATGGATCCTCTGTTTTTAATCGATACTCCTCATTCTGAAGGAACTTTTTACTAAAAAAATGTCTCAAATTTATAATTTACACGAATAGTTTCTCTTTACTAGATAGTTTTAAATTATTCCAAACTAATAAATATTAAACTTTTTTTCAATTTAATAAAAAGATGAACGTCCCAAATACAAATTGTTAGCGCTTGGATTGCCAGACTTGTAGGTATCAATGGTAACGAGACTACGGATATGCAAGGAAAAGCAGTGTCAATAAGAGTTATTGTTTTACACATCATTTAAACGGTCTCAATCTCAACCCTAACTCAATAATCATGTCATTTCCACCAGGCATTCCGAATCAGGAAATGAATTACGTGAAACCCTACCAATCTAAAAGACGAAATTGTAATGCCCGTACATTGCATCGATTGCACATGGCTGACAAAAAATCACCTGCTAAAAAGTGATTAATTACTGTTTTGTCGTGCTTATGATAGCATTTATCCCGTCCTGTATGTTCTAGTAGAATGTGCAGATTTCATGCAAACAAGAAATAACTTTCTCAAGGCGAATGACGTCAAAAGAGTTATATAAAACCGTTTATAAATGAGTCACTTTAGCACGAAACTGTCCCCAGCAGCTTCAAAGAAGCAATCGTTCGCTTTTGAAGAACTTTTTGACCAAAATTTAGATTCTATTGACCGTGACATTTCTCAAACTCGCTTTCACATGACCTTTGGAATAGAAGGTATTGCCCGTGTTCAATTCCTAGATTTTAGTTAGGCAGTAGACTAAAAAAAATAGAGACAAACAATAATCTTATACTTTTGAATTTAAATTTGAATTAAGGATTGCCCCGGAACCTGTATCGAAACAGTCTGTTCTTGATATACTCAGTCACTAACAAATTTTTGCTATAGGGCCTTTCCATTTTAAGTGCCAAGTGCCATTTTGAAACATTCTGCTCAATGACTCATTACCATGCTTTAAGTCCAGTTTACTGATGCACTTTTAAAACAGTCGATAGTAAACAAAATAAAATTTTGCATTCCACTTAACTCATACGATGTACATTAAACACTCCATATTTTTTTGTCTCAAAATTTATTTTAACACTATAGTTACAGCGCAACGAAACGTTTCCAGGGATACCAGACGCTAATTTTATGTTTCATTATTTTAGCAATGTAGGGTGCTTTCACCTTGGCGAAAGGGGAGCGCTTTAAACATGTAAAATATTATTATTATTATTATTATTATTATTATTATTATTATTATTATTATTATTATTATTATTATTATTATTATTATTATTTGCTATTAGTCGTTTTTTTTTAGTTATATTCATAACCAAGAAGGCTGAGTATTTTTTGAGACCTTTGTACCGTTGCGTTACCTAGAAATCGTCAGTTTTTAGTTTGCCCATCCAACTTACAAAGAAAACAGAAAATATGCCTTTTTACATCCGTTCGTCCTTTTTTAACCTACTGTGATTGTTTTAAAACATACGAAACAATAGTTCTGAATTTTGAGAGGACAATGTCATCACAGAGACAGAAGCCTTGAGATAGCTTATGGTGCACTGGGCTTGTATTAACTTTCAAATAATCAAACCAAACCTTCTCCTCTCTTTTGAAGTGGATCTCGATGTTGTAATTTTCATTAACTGCTATAACTTTCTAACATTTTCGACTAAGAAGGGAGCGGACAGTTTTTTAATGTGCCTTTCCCGCCAATGTGGAAACATGTGTGCATGGGTCGAATCATTTGTTCTTGTGGAAAAGTTCTGACAGCTTTTGCGACCTAAGGTAATGATAACAGGAACAAGTGTTTTGACACGGGCGACTTGATTGTAATTTTCTATGCTGGTAAGTTTCTATTATGCTCATTGACTCGTGTAGGCGGTATTTGTGTATCACCTGTCTTTCCCTACTTAGATTCTTGCTGTCGCTCCTGTTTTATGCATGAAATCAATCTTTCAATCAACCATGTTTTATTTAAGTTATAATAATGGTTTTACTGTCGATCTTCTCCACAGCCTGCTGGCGATAGCGCACCACCTCCTTTGCCCAACAGAGTCGGCGCCGTTTCTTCCCAGCCGGTATATACTCTTTGTTCAGTCACGTCCGTGTGAAAAGGTTTCTTAAATTAGATCTTCTACATTGACGGTTGTCCGAAATTTCATTCTGCTATGCAGAAGTTTGTAAAAGATAATGGCCTTTTTTAGTTTACGATTATTTTATATAATGTGTTAATATGAGACTTATTGGTTCAAGTGCGCCTTTCTTTCTTTTAGATACAATCATATTCTAGCTTTTAAAAGACATTCGATCTATTGGCCATTGGTCTCCACCATAACGTGAAAACTCAACATCCTCTTTGCTCATATTTTACCGCCATAATACTGATAATGCAGCAATCACTTACGTTAGCATTATGACGCGATTAGTGTTTTTTTTTTACTGTACGGCTACTGCTAATGTTGTTGCTGCTGCTGCGATTACTACTACTCTACTACTGCTACTACTACTACTACTACTACTACTACTACTACTACTACTACTACTACTGCTACTGCTGCTGCTGCTGCTGCTACTACTACTACTACTACTACTACTACTACTACTACTACTACTACTACTACTACTACCATTACTACTACTACTACTACTACTACTACTACTACTACTACTACTACTACTACTACTACTACTACTACTACTATTACTACTACTACTATTACTACTACTACCACTGCTACTACTATTACTATTACTACTGCTGCTGTTGCCACTACTACTACTACTACTACTACTACTACTACTACTACTACTACTACTACTACTACTACTACTACCGCTACTGCTACTGCTCCTACTACTGCTACTACTACTACTACTACTACTACTACTACTACTAATACTACTACTACTGATGCTACTACTACTACTACTACTACTACTACTACTACTACTACTACTACTACTACTACCACTACTACTACTACTTCTACTACTTCCTACTACTACTACTACTACTATTACTACTACTATTTCTACTTCTACTTCTACTACTACTACTACTACTACTACTACCACTGCTACTACTATTACTATTACTACTGCTGCTGTTGCCACTACTACTACTACTACTACTACTACTACTACTACTACTACTACTACTACTACTACTACTACTACTACTACTACTACTACTACTACTACTACTACTACTACTACTACTACTACTACTACTACTACTACTACTACTACTACTACTACTACTACTACTACATATCATCAAGACAACTGCATCTACATCATCTTTACAATTTTAAAAATATCTTGTCCTTGTATTTGTCAATAACCATATCTTTACAATAGAATTTTTTCATTTCTTCTTTCTTCTCTATTACTAGCCAGCAGAACAAGCCCCTCCTCCTTTGCCGAACAGGGATAATTCAAATGGCTCGGTGAGTCTCTGTTTACAATAGAGCTCAAGTCGTAGATCAAGTTCTTAATATTAAATAATTTGTGAAAACATTTGACACCCCATTTTCCTCTGCATGATAATTGTGGAATATTTTTTTTTCTTCTTAAGCCTACATGCATTTTTTGCCATCCTGTTTTTCTTGTGCAGAAAATTATTTAGAATGTTTTATTTTAAAAGGGTCGTTCTTTTCTTTCTTTTATTTGAAGAGCCTGGTCCACCCGTAGTCTTACTATTTTATTGCCTTTGGTACCTGACATAAATACTGAAATATAGTGCAGTAAGCCTTTGCTATTTTTTCTGGAAAATTTTCTTGGCCTAATTCCACGGAACTCTTTGAGGGGCCTTTATTTGCATTCCTCATTTCTTCTTGTGTGCTTATAGCCTTTCGTTCAGCTGTGACCTACCTGTTTATATTTGAATTAAAAAAAAATGACTTAATTGAATATTTGTCATAACAGAAATTAAGTTGAATTTTTTTAATATTGGGGAGCATATTTGGATCTATTGAGAATTTGATGTTTTCGAACATTTAAGGATTATATGTTAAAGTTAGCTGTTTTTTATTCGTTTTAAAAATGTTATCCTTTAAAAAGATATATTCACAGGAGACAATCATGTTTAATAGTTTCATGAAGTTGTTTTGATGAAGGATTATAAAGTCCCAATTAAAAAAAAATATTAAACACTTATGTTTTTTTACAGTGTTAAATTTCTGTTTCCAAAATGCACAGCATTTATAAGTTTTATATTTGTCAGATGTCAGAAAATGATTGAATAAATAAATATTTCTCTCTTTGATGAACAACAGAGTCTCAATGCTCCAGCTTTGCCTGCAAGACCTCCTCAATCTCCTAAGGTATTTATACATGTTTGTTTCTCTTTCTCTGTCTGTCTTGCTGCCTGTCTCCATCACAGTCTCACACCTTCTCTCTATCTATTTTGTTCTATCTTTCTTCCTCTCTAATTATTCTCTCAACAACTTTTTTTTTTACATTTTTTTAATCTCTTTTGTCTTTTTCTGTCTCTGTCTCTGTCTCTCTGTCTCTGTCTCTCTGTCTCTCTGTCTCTCTCTCTCTCTGTGTCTCTCTCTCTGTCTCTCTCTCCCTCTCTCTCTCTCTCTGTCTGTCTGTCTGTCTCTCTCTCTCTCTCTCTCTCTCTCTCTCTCTCTCTCTCTCTCTCTCTCTCTCTCTCTCTCTCTCTCTCACGTGTACCTTATTTATTTTACCTCTTAGAATTTTGTTTTCCACACCTATTCATATCTCTCATTTCGCGATACAGAGTAATTTTATCCCAATATACCTTTCAAAAATTTAATGTTTCCAGTTTGCTCAAGATCTTCTCTGTGAGGAAACGTATCTTTTGCCTGATCAAGAGAACCAACAGGTAACCACAGCACAGCCACTAGCATCCCAATAATGTATTCTTCCTGCCGCACACAAAGTTTTTATCCTTTCATCTTTTTTCCCCACCTTTTACACTCTCTTCACTATTCATATTGTTTCCCCATGCCCCCCCCCCCTCTCTCTCTCTCTCTCTCTCTCTCTCTCTCTCTCTCTCTCTCTCTCTCCCCTCCTATCTCTCTCCCTCCATCGCTTCCACCCTCCCTCCCTCTCTCCCTCCCTTTCGCTCTATAATTCTCCCTCTTTCTCCCCCTCCCTCTCTCTCTGTCTATCTTTCTGTCTGCCTCTCTCTCTCTCTCTTCTCTCTCTCTCTCTCCCCTCCTATCTCTCTCCCTCCATCGCTTCCACCCTCCCTCCCTCTCTCCCTCCCTTTCGCTCTAATTCTCCCTCTTTCTCCCCCCCTCTCTCTGTCTATCTTTCTGTCTGCCTCTCTCTCTCTCTCTTCTCTCTCTCTCTCTCCCCTCCTATCTCTCTCCCTCCATCGCTTCCACCCTCCCTCCCTCTCTCCCTCCCTTTCGCTCTAATTCTCCCTCTTTCTCCCCCTCCCTCTCTCTCTGTCTATCTTTCTGTCTGCCTCTCTCTCTCTCTCTCTCTCTCTCTCTTCTCTCTCTCTCTCCCTCCATCGCTTCCACCCTCCCTCCCTCTCTCCCTCCCTTTCGCTCTAATTCTCCCTCTTTCTCCCCCCCCTCTCTCTGTCTATCTTTCTGTCTGCCTCTCTCTCTCTCTCTCCCCTCCTATCTCTCTCCCTCCATCGCTTCCACCCTCCCTCTCTCTCTCCCTCCCTTTCGCTCTAATTCTCCCTCTTTCTCCCCCTCCCTCTCTCTCTGTCTATCTTTCTGTCTGCCTCTCTCTCTCTCTCTCTCTCTCTCTCTCTCTTCTCTCTCTCTCTCTCTCTCTCTCTCTTCTCTCTCTCTCTCCCTCCATCGCTTCCACCCTCCCTCCCTCTCTCCCTCCCTTTCGCTCTAATTCTCCCTCTTTCTCCCCCCCTCTCTCTGTCTATCTTTCTGTCTGCCTCTCTCTCTCTCTCTCCCCTCCTATCTCTCTCCCTCCATCGCTTCCACCCTCCCTTCCTCTCTCCCTCCCTTTCGCTCTAATTCTCCATATTTGACCCCCCCCCCCCTCTCTCTCTGTCTATCTTTCTGTCTGCCTCTCTCTCTTTCTCTCTCTTTGCCTCTCTCTCACTCTCTCTCTCTCTCTCTCTCTCTCTCTCTCTCTCTCTCTCTCTCTCTCTCTCTCTCTCTCTTTCTCCATCCCCAAAAGACGTCTTTGTGACTCTCATTCTTTTTATTTCAATTTGAAAAAAATGAACGTCATCAGAAGTTTGTGCAAGAAAATCTTGTTGTAGAGGACGAATACTCCTTGCCTGATCAGGTATTTTACACCACAGCTTTGGCGTTTCTTTAAAAATAATATTCTTGGTTATATTTTAAACATATAAATGCTGGTGAACTCTAACTGAACTTTTTTTTATAGCAGATTTTCAGTCGATCCTAATTTTTCTTTCTGCCTCGCCTCATCTTATCACATTTGACACATATCCTTTATTTTTGCCTTTTTTATGATTCTGCTCTTCTAACAGGTTGCCCATGCCAAGTCCTATTCTATCACCTTTCAAAGTCCCTTATTATATGTCCGTCTGTCTTTTTAGGTCGCCTAAGCCCTTTTAAGATTGCCAGTGAAATATATATATATATATATATATATATATATATATATATATATATATATATATATATATATATATAGATATATCAAAATATATGTATGTCATAATTGACATAAAAAGTGAATTCGAACTGTTATCACCTAGCACAGCTATAGCATTTCTAATTCTAATAGTTTACTTCGCAATAAGCACAACCTATAAAATTGTCCACTACGAAAGTTTTCTTTATCTGTTGTTTAATTTCATTCCTTTAATTCTTATACGCAGCTTTATCACAATAACATTCGGTACATTTGCTTTCATTTTGCCATTATGTGATTCTACATAGATCCCCTATTCCTTTGTATCGCGCCTCCGTCTCCTTTTTTCTCCTTTCATATCTCTTGTGTCTTTCACTCTTCCTCACCTCCTCCTCTTCCTTCTTTTTCTTTTACTGCTTCTTCTTCTTCTTCGCACACGCCAATCCCCGTACAAAGTTGCTTAAAAAAAACCTCTTTCAACCACAATGGCCACTTCTACCCATGCTTTCCCGCCTCTTCCTCCACCCCCCCGCTTCTCTCTCTCTCTCTCTCTCTCTCTCTCTCTCTCTCTCTCTCTCTCTCTCTCTCTCTCTCTCTCTCTCTCTCTCTCTCTCTCTCTCTCTCTCTCTCTCTCTCTCTCTCTCTCTCTCTCTCTCTCTCTCTCTCTCTCTCTCAATCGCTCTCTTTTTCTCTTAATTGTTTATGAGTGTGTTTCATTTCATTCGATCTCTACATTTCTCCTAGTTCATTCATTTTAATCGTTGAACTGTTATTCGGAGTTTTACACCACAGCTTACATGGAGAAAAATAATATTCTTGGTTATCTTTTAAACATATAAATGTTGGTGAACTCTTAAAAGGTTATTTTTTTTCTAAGGAAATGAAAACGATAATCCAAAGAGTATTTTCTTCGCCATCAACCTTTTCAAATTAAGAAGTAGTATATTTAACTAATAAGAGTGCTGGCAGATGTATTGTTCTTTTCTTTTTTTTTAAATTGTACACATTGCATACTAAACAGCTTTATTGTTCTTTCAAATCAGGAGAATATATCAAGCTTATGATTATTTGACAGCTTTATATGCTTGTAGCTATGGGCGAAAATATTTAAAAACATTATGTTTTTATGGGTTATATCAAAGGAAAATGAAGTATTTCTTAGGGAGAGGTATGATAAACGATTTTCATATTGACATAGGTAAATATCTAGAAATTTGCAATTTTAAATTTATGCTTGCAATTGTTTTGTGTTTATGAATAGACATTAGACCTTTTAAAGCATTGAGACTAATGAAATTTGTTTCTTAATATTAACTGCTTTTTTTTTTTTTACTAAATCTTAGGTATCATTGAAAAAAATTTTTTTTTAAGTTAAAAAATATAAACTACTTATAATTACATTGCAGGGCAATACTAAGATATACAATATTTGTATCATGTGTAAATTTTATATTTCAAAAAGCTTATTATTAGTTGATTGGGCATGGTTCTTCACGACAATATGATGTGTCCTCAATATCTACTCCACGGATTTGAAAGCTTCTATACCTTTTTCCTTAAAGGCTCAATTTCAATGATTGAATTTACAAGGAATATTTTAAAGCAGGTCCACATTAAGTAGAAAGATTATATTATTGCACTTTGCCGTTTTATAATTTCAAAGGAGGATGAAGTTTATGAAGAGGTGTCGAATCCAACACTTCATTTTAAATCGACGAACCGAACAAAACTTGGGAAGCCAGAGGTAAGGACATGTGCGACATCCCCTCATACATAATCATGTATACAGCCGTTGCCGCTCTTTTCACATTACCGGTGTGGGATTTTCAAACCCGCTTTTAACTTTCGCCAACGTGTTCAGAAATGTATATTATAGTCCTGCTTCCTTAAAGTAAAAGTACTAAATGTTCTTCTTTTATAAGGAGGCTTTATTTATATGAATTAATCTCGGGAAAAGCGATGATGTATACGATATATATATATATATATATATATATATATATATATATATATATATTATAATACTAATTTACCTCTTTTTTGTAGCACTATATTCATTGAATTAGTTTCTCACCAAGATTTTGATTTACTTGAATGCCGTAACAATCCCTAATTGGTTAAAAGTGTAACTGTCTCCACTCGTGGCTGGCACAGCCTTTAATCCACACTCGGGTGGAGCATTGTTCAGCCCTTTTTGCTCTTTGTTGTTGACATTTATTTAGTACTTGACTGGTCTATTTTCTTCTTTTAAATGGCGGCCTCTATTTCTTTCAATTCTTTTCCTTCCTTGTTACATGCCCCATGAGTTTCTGAGGGATTCTTATTATTATTACCTACATAGACATAGCGAGTGCATGTTACTTAATTTTATTTTGATGACTCCTTGTCTGTTCATGCTTTTTTTTTTCAAATTAAATCATTAGCGCTTTTAAAAACTTTTTTTTTTTTTTTTTGGTTTAGCCGCAGTTACTCTCTCACGCTTTTGTGTATCCTGCTCTGTTCTGTCCAATAACTCATCTACAGCGACTAGTTTTTATAACCAAGAGTTCATTATCTGCAATCATCATATTTATTATGTAGTCCTCACATCACTTAGTGATTCATAAGATTAATGGAGTAAGAAAAAAGCAACAACTTAGAAACGTGTTAGTTTAAACGTTTTTTTTTTTCCTCAAGACTTTTCTCTTCGACAACACAGGGTTGAGTGTAATTATCTTTGCCATATTATATAGGAAAATAGAGATCTGTATATAAACAATAATATATCTTACACGAGGTTTCCTATGATATTAACTTTAAATATAGATTTTCTTTTAAACTTTATCCCTTTTCCCATGTAAAATTTTCTTTCCAGGATATTTGACATGAGGTATTATCTTCTTTGTGTCGCTACAAACCCAGATTTTTCTCTGCATGTTTAGCAAAATCGCAGGATTTTTTTTAAGCTACATTATTTTTTATCAAGGTGGTTAAGTAAAGTTAAGTGGAGGTCATAACTTGAAACAATTAGATGCTGAAACTTTCGTTTGATAAATTGCGTGAAGAAGTTAGAAAATCGAATTTGATTTTTCCAAAAGCAATTATTTCCCTTTGTGTGCATACGCTATGTGAATATTTTTTACCTTTTATTGGGTAAATTCATTCTCAACTTTTTTTTTTCACTCGGGTCTGTTGTCCATTTTGTTTAGTTCATTTCAGAGCCACAAAAACGGCTGAGAATTTTGTTGTACTCAAATTAGACTATTGACTTCTTGCCTTAGTGTCCACAGAGAGACAGAATGCTTTGCAACTCTCTTTAACATGTATCTCTTAAAATGTTTTTTTGCAATGAACAGTTCCATGTGTAAAGGTATTTTTTGGATTTTTTTCCCCCACAAATTTACACGCTACTTTTCTCAAAACGAGTAATAGAAGCAGCAATGGTTTACATAAAAGATAACATCTCGGCCGATCATTACACTATATTTATATTCCTTTCTTTTGCTCTTACACGAAGAAACACATCTTCTTTCAACTGACTTCGGCAATAACTGCATTGGTTTCATCTCGCTAAGACCGAAGCAGTTTGGGGTCCTTATTTTTCATTGATCCCGAACGGACTTTAGCTTTTCTTTCTGGCGCATTTCGGCCCCCTTGATATTTGGGATTGAACATTCATGTGCACTCATGTCTCTGTCCCAAAGCCAAAGGTCCATTCCTCATTCTTGAGCCACTTGCTTGCCTTGTAGGATGAATTATACGAAGAGATGTCAGCTCCAGTCCCCAACCATCCTCCCCCGGTTCCGTTCAAGCCTCAGGTGCCGTTACCACAGGTGCCCGAGTTATCTCGGAAGCCAATCTTACCCCAGGTGCCACAGGTAACGCCCACTTGTCTGGTCTTTGTGGAACCTCTAGATTCACGTGCCTCAAGAAGAATACACAAACATTACTGCTTGTCACACTTCTAGAAACAAAATACTTATAGTTGTTTCTTATGCGTCTTCACACCTAGTCTGCAGCGGTATTGTCACTTTCTCCAAGCACCATTTTACTGTTTTCTTGCTTTCAATCAAAGCATGACAAATTCAATACTCTTTAAAGTATTTCTCACCCTTTTAACCAAGGGAAAGAAACTGTACCTCTCTTGCTGAGCATTGTCTTGACTTCTCATCTAAATGCCTCTTAAATCATAACTGGATTGGAAGCTGGTTTGTGTTGGAGGTTCATTTCGCAGTTGGTTTTTATCATTTCTTTTCATCAAACCATTATCTCAAAAAGATTTATATTTAGACTGGTTTTGTCTATTTTATGCATCATTTTCTTTATTTCGTAAACATATAAACTTGAAAATGAGTCAGCACATCATCATATTTTAAGGTTCAATATCTGTCTTGAAAATTTTCGTAGTTTTTTTTTTGTCCGAGCGTTAAAAATTCACGTTTATTTCAGTCGCGAATATATCTCGCTTTCTTAGCTAAGTTGAATATTTTTCTGTTTCTTTCCTCATATTCTTCCTGTTTTTACTTTGATATCCCACATACCCCTGTAGAAGATGTTCAGAATGATGATTTTTGCTCTCACTGCGTCTGAACAACTTTGAAAAAAAAAAACAGCTTGCACCCAATGATGCCATCCCGCGTGCTTCTCTAAACAGTATTGTTTGTAGGATTGATTTAACTAAAATCCACATTCTTGACACTTTTCCTTTCTGAAAAGGAGTAAGAAAAGGTTTGAAGTAATGCAATGAAAGAATGTAGGTATCATTTCTTTTCTCTCTACTTCATTTTTTATATGAAAAATGGGGCCTGTTTCAATTTATATCAATTGTCCTATGAATTCAGAAAGCATAGGACGGAAGTTTTCTACAGCAATGGAATCCCAGACACGTGACCAATTTTAATACCTCCTTATTAGATTTTTTTTTTGGGGAAGCATAGGCGACGTTTAACTTCTTACAGAATAATTCTAGTTGTATGAATTTTCTGAGCGTTCATAGGATTTTTCAAGTAGAATTTTTTTTTTTTTAGCTTTTAAGCTTCTTTTTCCGGTAAACCTGTCAGCTTCATTGAATTTTCTAGGAGGTCTGTAGTCCTATATTTTGTTATAAATTTTAAACCTCCCTTATTCTTAGCGCAAGGGGATATAATTATAATTTTGAAACTAAAGCAAGCTGCCTATTATATGTGTAATCCACCCACTCTTCCTCTGATTGTTATAAATGGCTGAAGATTTCCTTTGCTAAACATTGGCTTTAAACGCGGAATCAACCTTTCACACTTTCACAGCATCAAACCTTCGTATCGGTCTTCCCCTATCGGACTGAGTTTTATTGTTTTATTTTTTTACTGTCTGCCAAAGCCATGCTTTTGCATTTTGATCTCTCAAAACTGTTGCAAAAGGACTCCAAAGCTTCTTTCCAAATAAGATTGGCATTTCTTTATTTCCGACAATTGTGCCATATCTTTCTGTGCAATAACATATATAAATAAAAAACCCAAGTGTAGTGTTGCATGCTATAAATTTACCCGAAAGACCTTGCACTTTTTGGTGAATGATTACGCTATGCATGTGTCATTTGTGATATTCTTTTCTATTATTCAGAAATTTTTAAGTAAATTTACCCGTTTATAAACGATGATGAAATCTTAGTGTTTTGATTTTTAAAGTTGATTGCTACAGTACAATAATATAATAATTATCCTGAATATTGATTTTGCTTGCTCCAAACAAGATATCCGTGAATTTTAGTTTTGCATTTATAAAATGAACTAGATATCATAAACATTGAATTGTCTTGTTAAAAAACGAAAATGAATTGACTTTTATGCTGATTTTGCAAACTCAAATCTTATCTTACTATCAAATAAATTTTATTCATCCACACCACAACAATCACTTCCTACCCTTTCGATCTTTGTTTATGCCTTTGTCTCCTCCCACGCTCCGTCTCTATCTTTTCTAGATCTTTTCATATATCTATATCTATTCTTCCTCTCTCTCTCTCTCCCTCTCTCTCCCTCTCTCTCTCTCTCTCTCTCTCTCTCTCTCTCTCTCTCTCTCTCTCTCTCTCTCTCTCTCTCTCTCTGTCCCTGTCTCACTCATTCTTTCTTCCTCACTTTCCTTTTCTAACCGCTTCGGTCTCAGGCTATTCCTTAATTTGAAGTCTCATCAACATTACATACACACACACACACCTACACACACATATACTAAAGGAAGCACAAATCTAAATTATAGTTGCCCTTTTCAACAGTAGATTTTGTGTGGTTTTTGAATTGCTTATATCTCCAACGCCTGTGAACTTTGAAGGCAACGGCATTGCCTCCCCTGCCGCTGCCTATTGAGAAAGAAAATCATGGCAAGTCAAAACAATCGTTGAAGCCGTGGAGCTCGTTCCGTGAATTGATGTCTAGACCCAAAGTGTCACAAGGAGACGATAGGAAGAGGAAAATTAGCGCCCCGGCTAAACGGAATAATGTTGAGGAAGAGATTTTGAACAAGGAAGAGGTAGGCCGGGAAATTCTTTACGCAGATGATTTTGTTTCTCTCGAGCTTTTTGAATAAGACCCGCATTGACTTTGGGTCACATGTGCTAAGAAACTTCCACATAAACCTGCCGTTAATACCATGCTCCTGCACTTTTTAGTCGATTGCCTACCCCCCAAAAAAAATTGTTTTTTCAGAGAATAACTTTTATTTTACTTAATGTGGATTTCTTCACTCGATATAGATCTTTTATCTTCTCTTTTCTAGTTCAACCACTAAGACGGCGGATATTGCACTGATTGTGTTGCACCCGAAGGGTAAAGAATTGCACGTTACATTTGCCGATAATTTTTTTTGTGTGTGAAATAGTCTCCCTTTTTAATAAGGCATGTTATGAACAGATGATCCAGTTTCAATCATGTACTAATATCTCTTTTTCCAACTTGCTCATTAATGTGATGTCAAGCTGCTGGATTGTAATACATCCACCCCTGAAACTTTGTTTTAATGCCATTTTTTATTTGTATGTTACAGCTCCTTTTCTATATGTTGATCTTTGCAACCCTTTGACGAAATGAAACTCGTGTTTGGTTGTTGAGACCAGTGTTTACACACTTACTGATTTTCATTTTGGTTCTCTTACTGCATTATGAAATGTGGGCTTAGCTTAAAAATGAGTCTTTTTGTGGATTATATTGTATCGGGAGTCTTCCAACTCCACCGTGTTTTTCTTTCTTTCTTTCGTTTTTCTTTTCTTCTTTTTCTTTTCCTTACCTTTGGTTGATCGCAACCCAAGAAGTGCAATATCTTTACTTGCTATTGATGATCGTTACTTTTGTAAGGATTTTTATTATTATAGGTGAGGCATTAATGGTCCTTGAGTCTGTGTAAATGGAAGTTATATTTCCTAACCACTTGTATTCTGACGCTATCGCTATGTATTCCTATTCCATAAAGAATGAACTTAAATTTGATCTCAGGTATCACATTTAGTAGAAGTGCTGTGACGAGCTTCGATACAATATTTATTGTTTTTTTTATTTATAATAACAAAAGAATGCTTTCCTTTGGTGTCTTACCTTTGCTTTTGCAAATTTAGAAAAAATGCATCAATATGTTTCTTTTCTTATTATATCCATGTATACCAATGAAGGTTAAAGTTAAGAAAGATTAGTACCCTTTATAATATCGAAGTGCTATTATCGATTTTTGTAATCTTGATTTTCCTAGGCTAGAACAAAGATTAAAGGAGTAAGCATGGCAGGACATAAAAAAAAACAAAAAAAAACTAGTGCGTTGAATAAGATAATCCATTGATAAAAACCCGTTAAAACTTCTCTTTCACCAAATTCATATATGATTTCATTTTCGAACCTGTTAGTATTCGAAATTGTATAGTACAGTGAATTGAACACTGCAACTGTGATCACTTTTTACTAGCACTGTTCCTCCCCCTTCAACTAATAAAAGAACTAATTCTATAATTGTATATAGTAACTACTACTACTACTACTACTACTACTACTACTACTACTACTACTACTACTACTACTACTACTACTACTACTACTACTACTACTACTACTACTACTACTACCACCACCACCACCACCACCACCACCACGACTACTACTCCTATTACTACTACTACTACTACTACTACTACTACTACTACTACTGCTGCTGCTGCTGCTGCTTATTATTATTATTATTATTATTATTATTATTATTATTATTATTATTATTATTATTATTATTATTATTGTTGTTGTTGTTGTTGTTGTTGTTGTTGTTATTGTTGTTATTGAGATTTTCTTCTTCTTCTTCTTCTTCTTCTTCTTCTTCTTCTTCTTCTTCTTCCTTCATTTGAAAATTTGTATATATTTGGAGGTTTCTTTTTTCGTTCCTTTTTACAGACGCTATGAGATCGAGCACACATTTCCTTTGAAAGATAATAAAATAGGTTAGATTAATCTAGGGACAGGCAAATTAACATTCTCGTCCATTCTACTACAAACAATAAAAAAAGTGGTTAAAGGGAGGGGAAGAGGAATTGCACTTTGCCCCGATATACTGTGATCATTCCAAAACTCATTCACATCTAAAATATTTTTGTATTATTATCAATTTTTGTATGATACATATTTTTTTCATCTAAATAATCATATTTAGCAGAGGTTCCTTAATATGTCTAAACAGTATTGTTTTTTTTTTTAATAATGTGTGTTTGTGGATACGTTGAATGTTGCAGCCAGAATCTCCAGGTGTGTACGAGATGCCCGAGTCGCCTCTCCAACCCCAAGGGTCAACGAATCACAGGTACACATCGGTCATGGTCAATATGACAAGACTGACTTTTTTGTGTGTGTGTGTTTTTCCTCTTTCAATCTCTTATCCTGAAAACGCCCTAGACACAAGAACGACAAGGTAGCGTAATGAAAATCTATTCAATAACTTCGCACATATTCCCGTGCATTTTACTCTGAAAAACACATCAGTGATAGAGACATGCGTTCTTTTAGAATGAATACTTTCCCCAAAGAGATGGTCCATTAAAAATTCGAAATGAATCACGGGCCCTTTGTTCAATTGGCTACTGTGTGGTGTGGCTACCCGCATTGAAAGTGGTGGGAGAGCCAAATGCAGAACAAGTTTAGATTAAGATATCCAGCCCTGTGAGCGGATTTCGTCATGGCCCATATTATTTTGCTTCCCATTCTATATATATCTCGAAGAAGAGAAAGGGAAAATCACATTGAAAAGAAAACTTGTGGGCAAATCATGCATAGTCAATAACAAAGCGAAGGAAAAAAACAGAATTAATAATAATAATATTGTCATTCTTATTCTGATTTTTTTTATCGTTATATTTTCTTTGTTGCTGCTATTACTGTTATATAAAAATAATTGTACACATTTCGCATTTCGGAAGAAGCATACCCGAAGAAGAGAAGGAAAGACAGAGAAAAGTATAGCGTGAGAAAGGCGGAAAGTAATTTGCGATTTAAGAGAGACAAAGAAGAGAGAAGGAAAAAAATCTGGAAAAGTGTCATTGGGTTTAGTGCTCTATATAATTATGTCATTTATTGCCGTCATTGCCGTCATTGCTATGTTTATTGTTCATAATATAGTTACTATTATAATAAATGTCATTTTTGTTGTGATTATATAATTACAGGCAGGATACACTGTCGTATATTTAAGATTGTGCGTAGGTCTTTTCTCTTATCTCATCAATGGGTCCATTAAGATTAACTATGAATTTATGTCAATTTTCCGTAAGCTGTAATAGAAGAATGTCGTGTTTTTTTTGTTGTTTTTTTTGTTGTTTTTTTTGGGGGGGGGGGGGGGGGTGGATAGGGAGGGAAACCCCATAGACGAGTACTTTGTAGAGTAGGCGCATCTTTTCCATTTTGCTCCATGAGTAACAAACAAAATTATTGACTTGCAGACATGTTTAAAACACTTGGATGGTTAATGATGTCGTAAAGTAACAAAAAAAAAAAAAAAATCCAAAGCAAACGCGTCACAAGCACTCCTAGCCTCTGTATTTAAAGGATGAGCCTATCGACTCCTTATACGAATATTCCCTTTTTAGATTTTTCTACGCACAAGTACAATATTTAAAAAAGTGTCAGCCACTTGCTCTTCCTGATAGAAGTGAGTAACGAAAGATTACTGTAACAATCGCATGTAGTTTGTCATGATTGTGCGTCTTTATAGGACTGCAGTCGTGCGAATTCGTGCTGTTATGCGTCTAGTCTGTCACGTCACGAAGTTTCGCAAAGAATCGAACGCTATACGACGTTAGTGACAAGCCATTCTATCGAGTCACTCGGCGCGAAGGCCGGAGACACTGTTCGATGTTTTTTTTTTTTTTTTTTTTTTTTCCATGCTAATCTACTGTTCAAGAAATTCTTGTGTCTTGGGGAAATAATTTTTTTTTAGATTAAGATTTTATTTATTCACATGAAACATTTTGCTTTCAGTTAGACTATTCATCTTGCCATTCTTGTGGCCTCTCTCTCTCTCTCTCTCTCTCTCTCTCTCTCTCTCTCTCTCTCTCTCTCTCTCTCTCTCTCTCTCTCTCTCTCTCTCTCTCTCTCTCTCTCTCTCTCTCTCTCTCTCTCTCTCTCTCTCTCTCTTTCTCCCACTCTCTCTTTCTCCGGTTCTCTCTGTCTGTCCGGTTCTCTCTATCTCTCTTTCTCTCTCTTTCTTTCTCTCGTTTTCCCTTACTAACATTCAATTTAATTGTTGTTGCTTACTATTTCACATAACTCAATAGTCATAATTCTGACTGTTTTTAAGTGAAGTGCCTAATTGACCAATTCGCACGCGTTTTGCCATAGTGCTTAGGCTTCCAGCCGCCATAACTGTAAATTCATAAAATTGTGATATCCTTTATCGCAAATGTCTCCACGACCTTTTACTTTTACATTTAACTTTTACATTTAACTTTTTCATTGCTCTTGTAGAAAATTCGGATGCATATACTCTGAAACTAATTTATATTTGCAAACTACTATTTCTTTCGAGTTGTTTGACTGTCGATTTTTCGCATAAAATGTTAAATCCGTACACTATCTGTTATCAGTGGATTTCAAGACGGCGGGTCGTCGGATTCCGAAGGAGGTTGGTCCGACTCCGAGTTTGACAACAAAGACGATGATGTTGCTGATGGGGTACAAACGTTTGCTTTGCTTCAGTTTTTATGGCATTTTGAAGTGTCTGCGCAACCTTTTTCTTCCTTGCAGAATGATCAATGCTTATACTTAATGGCGTTATTATCATTAAACTTTCCCCATTTTCATGCTTATGGTTTAAAAAACTCTTCAACTTCCGTTTACGTTCTAACTGTATCTTCCATTCATTGGTTGTTTCTCCGTTCCCCCCCCCCCCTTTTCTATATTTTATCCCACACTTAAGCACGAGGAAATCAACCTGCGTTATTTTGGGGGCTGAAAGATGACACTTTCTAAAGCAAACTCGTTGAACGACGATGTTTTCTGTTGTTAGCGCTGATCCGGCCCTTATAATTACCGGTCTGGTTTTATTTTTATAGTCGATGTTTTTTTTTTTTTTTTGTTTGTTCTTTTTTTTACGTTATTTTGCTATTATCAAGATTAAGTTCTTCGAAATCTGACCTCACAATTGAACTTGTTAGCTCATTCTTTTTAAGGTGCAATAACTTTCGAGCTCCATTCCCATTTATTTTTCCTATTTGGTTTTCTCCTCTCTTTATCACCCCCATTTTCAGCCCCTATTCTTTTCTTCTGGTTACTCTCTGTCGGAAAATCTGTTTGTTTTAATTGAATCAAAGTTTTCCAGCTTTAACGGCGTCGCCTGCTTTTGCGAAGAAAAAGGCGAGTGACTTCAGTCTTTGTCTAACAATTAATATATATCATTTTCATAATTTTTACCACAGACTTCATTATGAAGCTTTGTTACGCCTTTATTCACAAAGCTATTGCGTGATTTTATGCTTTATGCAAGTCTCATAATATATATCTTGTTGTTATTGCACATGTAATGTTTATCCACGCACGCACACACAAAAATGATGAGTAAGTTTGTTTGTCTTTTTTTCATAACATTTTATTAGTAGTTGTAAAGGAAAATTCCTTGTCGGATTTTTACAATTTTTTTCATTGAAAAGCTATTGCAATGTATTTTAAGGGTTTCTATTCAACTAATGATAGAGCAGCCTTATTTGTTTTTGTTTTTGTTTTTTTCTTTTTCAATAAATACTTTTTGAGAAGACTTAACATGATATTTATGCCCTCAGTTTTCATCTTCTCACCACTGCCAAGAATGAAAGATTTAAAGACAATTTACCGACATTAACTTTTCACTCCTGCATAGCTTCAGTTGTTTTTTTTGTGTGTGTGTGTGTTTTTTTTTTTTTTTGAATCCTCTTTTGCTTTTGCACGAGAATGCTCATGCTTTACTCATCAACCACTTCTTTTAGTCTTGAATCACTTCTGTATACTTGCGGTCTTACACATAATATATCACATGCTTACTTCATTTTTTCATAATAATAGACGGCACTTAATTTTTAATCTTATTTTCATCAAGGTACAGAAATAGTGCACATTCTCTTTACTATTCGATGTGTGGCAAACAGAAAATTATCCCTCTAGCTTTGCGTAATCTTTTTTTGTCTAAGCTACATGCATTGAACTTTAAAAAAATGTGTGCAATTCCATACAAGTCTATCAATATAAATATTAAAAATGCATATCATTTGAGTAGCATTATTTTTTTGCTTTTGTTATGTGTATGATTTTTAAAATATGCGAAATAGTCCATATCCACAGGTTTAAATTTTTACGGTGTTTATGTATGCATTTGATAATTCCTCCTTCACAGTTTTCATTTTTACTTTATCTAATACTATGGATAGTATGACGTGTCGTATTCAGCTAGATATGTCTTTCTCTCACAGATAATAGTCCGTCTTAACTTAGCATGTATAGAATGGATCCATAATTTTTGCTTCAATTATATCCTTATTCACGTTTAAACGTCCTTATAAATTCAGTTCGGCGACATCACAACATTTGCTATTCTTTAACTTTCACTATGAATCAATTCATATTTTCAATAAAGTATAGTTCTAAGATATGAAGACTATTTTAGTGAGGGGATATAAGCAGACATTCAACTTTTTCATTGCTCTTAACTTCTTTACTAAAAGCCATTACTGGAATATTAGTTTTAAAATTTGGTACACTACAGTATCCATTTAGCATTGTTGTTAATATGCTATTTTCTTCTCCTTTCAAAACAATCAATAATCTTGAGCTCATTTCTCTCTGCTTATCTCTTTCGTTCTTGTTTCAGGGTGAAACAAATGGAGGAGCTACAAGTAAGTCCATCTTGAGTATCTTTATAAAAGTTGCTGCTTATGGAGTGATATACTATTAATCCACATACATTTCGAAGCAAATTTCACGGACTTGCCTAAATTTTTTTTTTATTTTGAGGGTTGGTTTAATATATTTTTGAAATTTTTAAATCTAACTATTTCAATGTCAATTTTTTTAATAACACCTTTTTCTTGCCTTCAACATTTCAACGTAATGAAGAACAATATCAAAATGACTTCTTGCCAAGTAAGCCCTCTGCGTTTAAGTTCATCTGTTCATGACTTCACTTTTTGACATGTGTTAAAGTAAAAACTTACCTCTACATTTCACTGAGAAATTCTAAACTTGTATTTAGTCTTTATTCTTTTCTTTGATTTTATACCACTGGAAGTACTAAACTCTTTTCAATTAGTTGCAATCTAACAAATTTTTGGGCACAGTAATATAATTACAGCTGAAGTTCTGAGAGGGATTTTTTTCTCGTCTCAAGAATGCGTCGTTTGGGAATAAATCCAAATAGAAAGCAAAAACACCATACTTTGAGAATAAATTTGTAATTATAAAGGATCCAAAGGGACGCGTGTATGTCTATGAATAGTATAATGCAAGGTCTAAAAGGAAATGGGCACACGACTTTATAATTACGGGACAAAAAAGAAATAGCATATATACTGACGAAGCTTACAAAGTTAAACGTTTAAATGTTGAACCGATAATAGTTTTGTTATTTCTTTTTTGTCCCGTAATTATAAAGTTGTGTGTCCATTTCCTTTTAGACCTTGTTTCGGAATAGAATCTTGAAATAGTTAGTGCCCTCCCAGAAAGTAGCTTAGTGTAAACAAGTAAAGCACCTCAATCGTCTTAACAATCGATGTTGTAACTAAGTCAATTTTAACCGTAGCTGTCTAAATCTCAGATGGTGTGTCAATCAAAGTGGTGCAAAAAAAAATCCTCTTACCTCACACAATGAACATGAGTTATAGAAGTTAATAACAAAATTAGTATTCACCAGAGTCGAGGAGAAATAATGTTCAAATCATAATGCATTACAAATAGAATCTGATACCCGAAGAATGTATTCATTTTCATTGCCACTGCCCGCTTTTAGATGGCTGAGCATGAGAAGCGCAAATGTATGTTTCCTCCTTACTATTTCTCTATAGTTAATAGGTGTTGAACCAAAGTGTCAAGGACGGGATGTGAGTGGTAGTTGTGAAAATCCTATCTTATCTTCTTGATCTCTGATTGGAAGCATTCTTGCTTTTAATTTTTTTTTTTTTTTAGCATTTCTTCACATTAAAATGAAACAGTAATCCTTAGGCGACATGATTAAATTAGAGCTTCATGTACAAAATATAATAAGGCCTACCACAACCAACCATTGATTTTGACAGATTGACCAATCGGTTGATTTTTTTTTTTAATTATTCTTTTGCAAATTTCTGACCATTCTATCTAAAGATGAATTAAATATAAAGGTCATATAATCTACAACAGACGAAAAATAAATGCTGATCCCCTTTACTTCTATAACTGATTCAACGTGAAACTTATCTCCTTTTTTCATATTACATAATAATAGAATTCAATGACGTTTTAGTATGGTCTTTTACTTCTGTAGAATTGTGAGAAAAGTAAGTAAATCATGGCCAGCATGAATAAATGTGTGAAACTTTATGAGGCGTCGTAGCCCATGCCAAAGGGGTTAGCTTACGATGGTCGGAAAGTTATTTTTTTGTTTATAAGCCCAGCCTTAAAATCGCTTCTGATGTCAAACTCAGATCTCAAGGCAAATGTAGGGCGCGTTTGTTGTCTATTGCCGAAAAAATACTGGTAGTTCACATGAAGTGAACGAAAAAATGCCCAGTCGAAATCTAAATTAATAAGGTGAAGATGCAAAATTTATCTTTCATCGTATAAGTGTTTAGTCATGTTATCCATCTGAATTACAATGTGCATTGGCCTCTTTGTCCCTCTATGCTCGTCTCCTCTTCATTGAACTCCTTCGAAATCCATTGTTTCCGCTCTTGCCAAGCTCCAGACCCTGACCTGTACCTGACGCCAGAAGGGGGCTCTAATGTGGGTGAGGTAGGTCCACTTTCACAATCCTCGCAAACTCACATCAATGATAATGTCTATGCCCAGGCGCAAAGCATTGATTATATAAAACTTTTTTTAGTAGATGTAGGTCGAATCTTCATATGTAGAGTGTTTTACTCTTGATATAATATGCCATTGTGATCTTCTGAAAAATTCTGTACATGTTTTTGTCGCAGCGTTGGTTCCAGTTGTTCAAAAAAGATGTTGCCTTGGAAGACAGTCCAAAACTGAGATCGATTCTAACTATCGACCATTTGTTGGTTTGTTTATACAAAAAATGTGTATGCTGGTCGTTTTTCACAAGTTTCAAAGGAGTATCTACTTTATCGGCTCTTAATGTATATAATGTTAACAGGAAGTCCTAATAAATCTTTAGCAATTGTTGTACCCAATGCTTTGTAAAACAACCACCGAGTGTAGCAAACTATTATTTGAGGTAATTTCCCGGGCACAAAGGCATGACAGTGGATGTTAGATTAAAGGTTCAAAATTCTTTAAAAAATGTGTTGTTAATGACACAAGTATTCAGTTCTATTTCTAGGCATTTTGTGACTTAAGCTTACTTTAGTAACTTTTGTTTTTATTTCTTTCAGAGATGAACTTTATTTCGCCTTCATTTTTTTCCTGTTGTTATAATTTTTTCTTACATAGTTATATCGGCCTAGTGGAAGGAAAAAAAAAACAAGTAGAATACCTGTATATTTCAAATCGCTTCTAATAGATTTGTGGGGATTTTTTCAACGGTTATTTTTGTTTATGTTGAAGAAAATGAAAAAAAATGATGATTGATAAAGTGTCAGATTCAAGTGCCTTGTTAGGAGCAGAAATCGGTGACCAAGACTCTCCATTTCCCATTGTCATCTACAGCATGTATGAAGTTTTTGTTGCTGATGTTTTTGGCTTTGGCCCATTTGTTGAGGCCTTCAACGTAGTTCAGCCGTTGCCTTCCTCTGCCCTTTATTTTATCATCCATTTTTCTTATTTAAAGTGTTTAAGCCCTCTCTTTCTATATACGTGCCCCACAAATTGCATTTGCTTTTTTCTATCTGCCTTCATCAAAGATCTCTCAGTGCCAGCAAGAGCAAAAACCTCCTTATTTGTTTCCTTTTCTTTACATGATGCATGTATTTTCATTATCCTCTCTTAGAACCACGTTTGTATGGCCTCTAGTTTCATGTTAATTGTCCAGTATTCACATCCATACAATAGTACTGACCAGACACTTACTTTCAGAATTCTCATTTTAGTATCAATTTTTCTATTGGACTCAATTCCTTATGTGAGTCTTTGTCGATCCCAATTCTTTTCTTGATTTCTGAGTCATTCCTGCCATCTGTTGTTATCTTGTAGCCAAAAACTTTGATTTGAAAAGGTTGAACTGTTTCACAGTTTCTCCTTTTCTTTCAATTGTGCTTGGCAGTATTTTTGATTTTTTATTACCAAATTTTCTGTGTGATGTTGAGTTCCAGACAATTTTCTCTTCTTTCTTCACCCACAACACTCAGCTTGTATTTGAGCGTCTCTTTTTATTCTGCAACAACTGCTGGGTCTTCGGCGTATGTAAGATTATTCAGGTTTTGCCCTCAATGCCTCGCTCCGTCCGATGCTTGATGCCGCTCAGTATCATCTATACTGATTGAGAAGGTCTGATGACAATACGGAGCTTTGTTTTACGCCTCGCCTAATAAGTTTAAACTTCTAAGTCCATTATCAATTCTTACTGCTGCTGCTTGTTCCCAGGAAAGCTTTCACAGTAGTCTCAGACCGTTACCATCTATATACAACTCTGTTCGCATTTTGATAGGTCTTCGTTCTTTACCTTGTCAAACGCCTTAGATTAGTTATAAAACACAGGAATAGATCTTTCTGTGCTTCTATGCTTCTATCATTCAACATTATTTCGGAGGATGAAGATGGTATAGGAAGTTTCCCTATTTGTCACAAATCCGAACTGTGTCTCTGATATTTCTATTCAAATTTTACCTCTCATTTTTTTCTATCGAAATTCTCAGAAACATTTGCGTAGTATGACTCATTAAGCTTATTGTACCATGTCATTCACATTATGTTTTACCCGGCTTCTTTGGTAGTGTGATGAAAATAGATATCCTCAGATCTTTTGGTGTCACTCTTGTTTCATGTATGGTATTCAGAAACTCTGGCATTTGTTCCATTCCCCACTCGTCCAAAGCCTCAAAAATTTCAACCCGAACATTACCAGGTCCTACTGACTTCCCCCTTTTCATAAATTTGATGGCTTTTTCTACCTCTGTTTTGAGGATGGGTGATCCTACCATGGGTTTTTTCTTATTTCATTTCCTTCCCCCTTTCATTTGAAAAAAAATTCTTTTGTGTATTCTGACCATCTTAAAACTACATGTATGTCTTACCTTCCCATGAGGATGTCCCCAGACCTTGATTAAATACACCGAATTTCTACCTGTGATTCTTTGTTTGAAACTTATTTGATCTTTTCATGCATGCATATGCCATTGTCTTTTTCTCCTCTAATTCTTGACTTTGTTAGTTTATCAAAAATAGTGTATAGCCCACATAAAACTGAATAATTCAACAGAGGGCTCTGAAAATTTTCAAGATATTGCTGATAATAATAACCAGCATAATTATAATTATTTTTTATAGAACTTTTATATTTGTGTCTACTAAAAATAAAGACAAACAAATAAGATGAAAATTAAAAAACGAAAGATTTTTGTGTTCTTGAAGATAATGAAATTTTAGAATCTCATTTTGAAAAAAGACATTTAACCCAATGAATCTGTTCTTGAAGTGGTTATCTTAAATGAGGTGGGCAATTTTCTTTCAGCAATTTGACGAAACGTATGAGGCCCCTGTCTCAGGTATGTGCCTTTTTTCTCATCATTGTAGGCTTGAAATACCAATGTCCCGCAAAAAATAGCGCCCAGTATTTTTTAATTGATAATTTAAGCTTCTCTGAATTAAAAACTTTCTGTCGCATTTTCTTGCTGCACGATTTGTAAAGGTGTCACAATCCTGTTTTAGCTCCAATCTCACGTGGTGACGAAATCTTTTTATACTTCCCACTCTTGGTGATCATTTTGCCTTGTGCTTGACTGCTGAAAGGCAACGAAAGCAAGCTAAAAAGGCATTTCAACTATTCTTTTACCTTTAATTGCTGAACCCATGAGCATTTCATGGAAGACTGGGAAGAAAACTAGGTGCAAGCATTTCTGGAATCACACATCTATGAAATAGACTCACCTAGATGTCTCTAGATCGACATCCTTACACAAGCATGATTTTTTTTACAACAAAATTTGATTATAGATCACTTTAACAATTAGAAATTGCCTTTTTTATCCAGAAAGTTTAGACTTGTGTGGAACATGAATTTCTGTTTTTTTAAACAGCTTGATTTGGAAAACATAGACATTGTAATAAAACAAGTACATTTTTAAATAAGTCTAGGGACTACATAATAACAAAATTAATTTTAAAGCTTCATTTAACTGTAAATCAAGAATAAAAAAAATTATTATATTTAGCAGTAGATTCAAACTTGAACCTAGTACTTGCGTCTATTGCTTTTTCCGAAACCTTTAGTAAATTTATTTTTTTTGCACAAACTCCAAACCTGACAGTTGGGCTATGATCGAAAATAGATCCTAAAAGGTTAGATGGTAGATGGAATAAGAATGTGGAACTATTGGGATAAGAATAGCTATATATATATATATATATATATATATATATATATATATATATATATATATACATATATATAAATAAACATACACACATACATACATACATACATACATACACACTCACATTTATTTCAAGATGGATCAAATCGATGCTCCCACATGTTCTTCCAATATTTTTTTTTATCATCTAAGCAGAAAGATTGTTTGATTAAGATTTTGCTCAATTCTGAAAGTTTGGCAGTCAATTCACTGAGCAGTCAAATAAGGAAAGCTCCGTCTTTCTCAATATTTTTTTTCCATTAAGTTTTTACTAGGTCGCGTACAATTGAAATAAAAGTTCTACGAGATGGAGCATATATTATAGGACAGTCAAATGTATCGATAACAACGTAAATAAAATAAGAACCGGCTAATTTTTCTAGTCATTTTCCTATCAAATGTGAACATGACTGGTTCAAATGTGGTGGCAAGCTTAGAGCAGTCATAACAATCTCAAATAGGATAAAAGTTCAAATATGAACACAGAAGATGCAAATGTTCAAGGGAGTATGTTCAAATGTGAAAATGTATTCAAATATGACCGAATTCAGATTCAAAAGAAACATCGCAAGATATAATGTAACAACAACGTTATAACTTTAGAAATTGATGAAAATAATTATTATGATGAAAAGGAATACACTCAGTGAGTACGGTGTTGCTGCTGTGAATCTGTTATTTGTTACACTGATATGTTTGAACTTCGCAGTCTGGGAATCGTGTCTTCTAGGCCGAAAGTGCAGGGAACTATGCCTGCATTGTGGAGAACGTTATAATTGTTGTGCCTTGTTCAGCAAGCTGTTCTAATGCTGCCATTCGTTGTTGGTAGTCTTCTCTCAGTAGCTTATTTTTAACCTGTCTTAAATGTTTCTCTTCCATCAAGCATATGCGTTTCGCAGGTATTTGGAAATCGCGAATATGATTTTTAGAGTTCCGCAAGGTTTGCTGGGAGGGCGACCTACTACCTGGCGGTGTAACATGTATACCGTGCCAAGACCTTTGTTGAAGCGCTGGCCGGTCATGCCTCCCTCCGTGAGGTCGTGGTGGATGAAACCATCGACAATGTTCACGGCAAAGGGCTTTTCGAGATTCACCCGTCTGCGACCTTGAACGGCATGTAGTGCTCCCCTTCCCTGTACTGCGAATGCGTTTCGTCGAGATGTTTTTCCGCTTTCTCAAGATAAAATCATTTCAATTCTTTGCATTTAATGCATAAACCAAGTGGCGTAATCAAGGCTCAAGTGTTTTGTGGATCTGAATTTCTCATCGCTGGCGCATCGTGTGGCTTTATGGGTCTTATGAGTAGCCCGTCCAGAATAACGGTGGCAGTGTTTGGCTGAAACCAGGCGATTGAGGTAGACGCACACGCAGTTCTTTGTTGACCATGCAAATGGTCAATTCATGATGCCCCTCAAAGATATCACAATACTGTTACACACAGCATCAGTTACCTTGGCTACCTCTGACCGCTTCGACGTCTTGTGATCTCTTCGTTGTGCTCCTCTGCTTGCTTCACAATGTTCTAAGATGTTGGTTTCTTTATATTCAGCATTTGTTTTGTATACAATACGATTCATAGATTCATCTCTTGTTTTCTGCGTTAACCTATGGGTAGACTGGAGCATTTTTTTTTTTATTCCGTTCTCACTTGCTGCTTTAGAGAAAATGACCATCTTCTAAGTTACTCGGTGATGTCACATTAAATTTGGTATTTGTGATCTATTTGGTTCTGCCATATTCACATTTGAAATTAGCTAATGAATTATAATGAACAAGCTGAAAAACCCATTTGTACAATCGGGACCCTGTTGTCAGTTTGCCGAGGCTGGCGTGCGTGTGTGTATTTAAAAAGGCTTACAAATGGTCTTTTTATCTATCCTTTTACTTACATGATCCAGATAAAATTATATGCCTCCACCTATCGATCTTTATCTAGATCTAGATATCTCGATAATTTCAATGCTAAACACAAAATTTAGATTTAAAACTTAATTTCTTTTGGAATAAAGGAAATCGAATAAATATTTTATTCTTTCCCATTCTGTTTTTTTTTCTTTTAGATCATTTTAAACGTTTATTAACATCCTTTTTTTTCGCGTTAAGTGCACTGCCTTGTGGTAATTCTTAGCCACGCAGTCATTTTAACTATCTTAGATCTATATCTCAAGTCGATAGAGATATGCTTCCGTTGACAAAGAATGAAAAAATGGCGCGCGAAATTGGTGATCGTAAGTTAGCCTATGTTGACGAAACAAAGAATTTGGGGGAAATCGAGAAAAGCAGTTTGCATTGATTTTTTTATGAATCCCTTTCACATTTGAATTTGCTTTAACTATCACAAAAAGTTTGTAATGTTGCATTTCAGTATGCTGTGTCACCTTTGAACCTGCTATGTTCACAGTGAGCGGGAAAAAAACTATATAAAAATATATAGCGGTGCCCATGTGTGCAACATGTTCCTCTTCACGGTATTCACTTTAATTATTACTAATATATTCGCAGTTTAAAACTTTCCGAACTAGATTTTTTTCTTCAACATTCTCTTTCTTTGGGATTTCTAACTCTCCTTTGTTTTTATTATCGAGGTGTTGTTTTTTTCCTAATCAATATTAGATATACTTTACAGACATCTTGTTGTGTACATTGCCACCACTTTTTTCTCATATTTGTGATCCACCACCTATTCATAATTTTATCTTATTATATTCTGAAGGGAAGCCAATTTTTTTTATACAGCGAATAGAAAACCCAGGTCTAACTTGAAAAGATGCCTTTTGATTTGGAAATCGCTAAGCAATGGTTAGCTTAAAATACATTCCAATAGGGTCGTTCATATTCCATGCAAATGTTGGCGGTCTTATCCGCACCATACTAAATTTATGAATAGGATATATAGAAAACTTAAAGGCTTAAGTATGGATGTTAATGTAAATAATGATTGAAAATAAAATGTTGGAAATTTTTTATTCATAAAATCTTATGGATTTTCCCTCACCTTTTCATGACTTGATTGCTCAGGTTAAATTGTTGTAAGGGGAGGCTAGCAAATTAAAGAAATCTTTTATTGACTTTTTAGATTAATTTTTATCATTATTACATACCTTTCTTCGCTTTGTTTAAACTATTTTTATTAGACTTATGTCGAATGATTATTTTCTTCCCCTTTAATAATTTGCGCTGTTTCCTGTTATCCATTCCTGCCAATATTAAGGCTTTGATCGTGTTCAAGAACACAGCGTGCCACCTGCCGTGCGAAAACCACCTGTGGCGCAGCGAAACCAACAACAGCCCAATGCTAAATCTGTGGTAAGTCAAGTGGCGCAAAAAATAGGGATAATTGTGAAAGAAAGCAATCAAATCTGTGTTTTTTCACCAGTTGTTTGAAAATTTCTAAATATGATGCTTCACTGATTCCTTCTGGAGGAATGCTTTAGAATGTCTGTTAAATATCAACCACAGTAAATGGGAGGAACCCGGAGAACTAGCCGTTGCCATTTCAAAAAGTATTGTTTGATTCTTCGATTACAAAGTAGATCATGAAATTTCAAGCATTTCAATATATGGATACAAAAAATTGCTATGAACGATATAAACCCTTAATGAGAAATGGGAGTGCTATAAAATGTATATCATAACAAGATGACAAAGGAGAGGGAGAAGAAGAAGATGAAGAGAGAAAAAGTAGAGGAGGAGGAGGAAGAGGGAGATGAGGATTGCTATTGTTATGTGCTACTTCAATTACTAATCAATGCTGTTAACATGTATTCACATTGATGATTTGTGAAACAAGCTTACACTTCACGATTTGCTGTTTTCCTCCAGAGTGTCTCAGACAGAGTGAAAATCTGGGGTCAACTGAAACGTATGTATGAAATCTATTTTTGGGGGAAAACTAAGAAATGTTTATACTCTCTTGTTTGTGCAACTATGCTAAAATATTGTTATTCATGATTGCAATTGAATTTTTTTGGCCTGAACAAAGAGATTAGTTGAAAAAATATGTGGCTTTAAGTCTTTTACAGAGATCTTTACTCACAAAAAAGTGTTTTCACTATTTAGTTATTTCCAAAGAAAATCTAGCTGAGACTTAAGTGAATTATGTGTATGTTACTGCTGCCTTTTTAATGGGTGAACTGCATATCTTATTGTTGAATTCTACTTATTGATACCTTTGTCTTTTAATCCGTCTCATGTTTATTGAATATGGGAGATTTTTGTTATCATTGTCTTGATAAAGTATTTACCTTTTTCAGCAGCATGTGTCCTAGGTGCATAATAATACTGATAGCTTGGAATATTGTGTAGTATCCCTCTTTTGGTCCTTCATGAATTGGTGTTTCATATTTTTAAAAGATAATTTAAATTTTGCAATTTTTTATTTTTTTTTTATTTTGCATTTATGTTGTGCTCTATGTGCCCTTCCTCTTTATTTTGCCTGCGAAATTTGGTTTAACCACCAGCAGTTTTAGCCACAAATATTGCGCCTAGTTTCTGTCTCTTCAAATAATTGCAACTGAGTATGTCAAGGATTCATTTCACTTTGTCACAAATGTATAGTGAAAACATCTTTTACTTATTGGATTTCTCTCAAATATGAAAGGCTGCTTTTGTGCAATGTTCAAAATAACTAATTGATATTTCTTCCTAGCCTTGGTTGTCATGTTATCCAATTTTGAAACGGGTGAATAATTGTTGGTTTTTTTTTGTGGATGGCTCCAATATTGTGTTTTGTACAATTTCAACAGCACCCCCCAGCAGCAATGAAAAAACAACACCAATCGCTAAACGCAACTTATCTACACCTCCCAAGCCAAAAAATTTTTTACCAGATTCTTCCACAAGACCTAATCTCCCAAAAAAACCACAGGTCCTCAATAATGTAGGTAAACAAACGATAGCACCCAAAACTGACAAAACACCCCCAAATCCCTCAAACAAGCCCCCAACCTTGCCACCAAAGCCGACAGAGGATGCCCCTCCAGCACTTCCTCCCAATCACCCAAAAAGGGATGGCAACAGCGATGAAGGGGGCAGTGCTGGCTCAACATCTTCCGGAAGTGGAGGGGTTATGGTTAACCGTGCTTTCAAATCGGAGCTTAAAGAGGTCATTGGCTCACAACTTTGCCTGCGGAATGCTCAGAAAAATCAGGTCTTAGGCAACTGCACAACCCTCATATATTCCTTGAAGCACCAACTTTTTGACTGAATGCTTTGTATGAGTGATTGTTTCCTTTTCTTCAACCTGATTTTGATTTGGCTTTCCTCTTACGTAGTCCAAAAAATGTACTTCACAATTAAACTGAATCTTAAATTAAGAAACATTCTTTAAAAGTAAATTGTACACCTGGGAGTATTCCCTTCCATCATTTTGGAATGTTAAAATATAAATTGTAAATGAAAAATAATATAAGTAAAAAAGTAAGTTTAGTTAGTGTGGTATGATTGGTCCATGAACTTAAAAATTTGCTTCAGGTTGAACTAGGGAGGCCACTTCATTGGGTTTTTTATTCTTTTTTTTTTTTTTTGCGGACCTCAAAAATGCTAATAGCCAGCTGAATGGGACATTTGAAACTGATCTCAACATTAGCCTCTCATTACTCCTGCTTCAAGCATTTTTTATGTGTTTAATCACATTAACTTGCTTTTATTCTATCCCACATATGTTTAGCTTTAAGCTGCGCACATAACTGTGATATTATGAACATTTTTTTTCTAATTTATGTCATTCATAAATATTAGCCTAAGCTTTATGACTTTTTGCATGACTTAATTTCTTGCTTCTTATATTTTGAAGTATTAGCCTACATTGTTGCTGTTACTTTCAAAAGATCCATGTGTAGATTGTCAAGATTTTGTTCTTGCCTCTTTCGGCAATGTTAAAAAAACAAGAATACTTCATCTTTGAGGCTTTTACTGTGTTTGGCTTCATGGTTTTTTTTTCTGCAGCCTCCACATTTGAGATGACCTTCTTTCTCAAAATTAAATTTCAGATAATAGTTTTTAGAAACGTAAATCTTGATTACTTTAGATGAGGGCATCATTGCTCCCCTTTTTACATTGGTTCTGTCAAGTTTTAGTTTTTTTATTCTTTAAAATAATTGATCTTTTCTATTAAAACTGGTTAAAACTCCTTCCATGCCAGTTCGACCTTCATTTAAGTCCACAGTTTTACCCTATTTCATTTAAGTTCAAAGTCTTTCGTAGACAGTTTTACTCTCTTTTCTTTCTGCCTCGCTATATTTTTCATTGTGTCTTCAAGGATTTGGCATCTGTATTGGCTCCTATATTGGTCAGGGTTGTTCCTTTTCTGCTGTTTGGTTTCGTTTCTTTTGCTTCACGTATGCTTGATATGTTGATCTTGCTTGCTGAAACACAATCTATGCCTTCAGTTTGCAGATTGACAAAAACAAGCTCACATCTTATTCTCAGCAGATATTTACATCGTTAAATGGTTGACTCAATCGGATTCTTTTGAATAATCAATTAATAAAACTATTTGTCTGCATATCATATCAAGCTTCTGCTTTTGAATAATGAAAAGGTTGTGAGCATCATATTTTGTTCCCTGGCCCAAAAAGATGTTACATTTTGTAAAATAAAATATGCGTAAGCCTAGTTCTACATGCATGTATTTGGAAATCAAGTCAAATATTTTGTTATTCTTAACTCTATTTTTTATACTTCTAGGTTTCTTGAGATCTGATCATTATTAGCTTGTCTGTGTCTAATCGGGTAGTAAGTTTAACTTTCTTTGAATTAGGAGCTTTTGACACTCTTTTTGGGATCACTAGCTAAAAGCTCCTTGACTTTCTTCAAGCAGTAATAATTCAAGAGACATGTATGTGAATACAGAATGGGCATCTCCTGTCCCATACATTCTCAGATTAATCTTTTACTATGACATTCCAGTGGATTAATTTCTGAAAACTTAAAATTAATACTGGCCTGATGCCTTTTTTTTCTGCTACCTCAAGGCAATCATAAAAAAATAAATGGATTCAATGATAGGTCTGTCCTGGTTTGCTTTCAGCCTTATTTAGATCACTAAAGGCAAACAGTCACAAGAGCCGCCACAATGGAGGAGTGCGACCTCCTGCACCATCCACTCCTCCCCCTCTGCCTCCCTATCCCACAGACCTCCCTCCTGACTTACCCCGTACACCTAATGGTGAGGAATTTGGGATTTGCCAGGATTTAAGTTCATGCCCTCCTTTGCCCCCTCGGCCAGACGATTTGCAAGAACTGGACACACTGTGGTTACCTCCCCCTCCCTGTGACTTGGTAATAGCCCTTGCAGTCAGCTTGTGAAGTTTCCTTTTATTTTCTCTCTAAATAATTATGGTTGGGAACTGGTTGGCCTCACAATCATCTTACGTATCCTACTTAATATTATTATTATTATTAATAATATTTTAAAACATCTTGGATTTCTGTCTCTTGCCTTTTTATTGCAATTGATTGGTGTGATGAGATTCTCTGAGCATTATCAAAATTGTAAAATTTGGGGTGCAAGAAAAAATTACAAATTACTGGGAGACAGTTGATTAATTTGATAAAAACTTCTCATTTTAAATATTTTTGCATGGTTAACTTCATGGGATTGATTTTAACATGGTATGCTCTTGAATAATACTATGTCAATGGGATGTGTAGCTTTTGCCTCTTTTATGATAACCGTTGCTTGTGATCTTGCTGAAAATAACCTTACATTTTCTCTTTCTAACCAATAGAGTTTCATTCTGACACTAAAAGGTTTGGTCTGACGTTATCCTCTCTTCTAGGATATTATAGCCTAGCTAACTATATTCATTATCATTTTCTGATTTTCATTATTTTTTCAAGTATGTTGGGAAGCATTATCTTATTAATAAGAAAAAAACAAAACATAAAGGAAAGGTTTTTGTTTTAGTTAAAAAAAAATGTAGAAAAACCTGAAAGAAGTCATAGATAATGTCTTTTACAACCAATAACGACGTAATTTCCTTACGTAAAATAATAATACTTACAACAAATTTTTGGTCAAGAGGCAATGGTGGAGTTTGTTCAAATTAATATCAAGCTTTTTTACTACATGCTTTACCTCCCCCCCCCCCCCCTCCTTTTCCCCCTTTGCATGTAACATTATTGTGCTTCATATAATGCTATGGCATTGTTACTCACTATTCAATTCAGTCAAAACATTTTAATGCTTTTTAAGTTAACATATCAAGGAATAATGTTTTAAATGACTGTTATGTTTCATATCCAATTTATTAAAAAGTATAATATCTCTAAATCAAACATGAAAAAAATACTATGATGAAAGAATTATCTTTCAAATGCTGCATTTATTCACAATATATTGAAAAAAAGTTGTTTATCATGTTGCACTAACTGAAGAAATTGACCATCTGACCCACCTTATCGACTTCTGTCTTTTTTTAACAAATGTCTATTATTTTTTTTTTCCACATTAGATGATCAGTACATTTTTCTCCGAAGCATATGAAGGCATTGTAAATTTTGTCATTCTCTTTTTTTATTTTTAGTGATAAAATAAGGTTTTCTTAAGTTACTGAGTAAAATGTTGCTTTGCTCAATAATCTTATTTATTTACTTTACTTCTTACAGGTTATCACAAATGTTGCAAATGGGGATGATGAAATTTATGATGATGGTTCTTCTGTAAGTTCTTTAAACTAAGATATTTGTTGCCTTAGCTTCCCTTTCTTAAGCCTACTCTTTGACTGTTAATTTATCGTAACCTAATTTTGTTATTAATAAAGGTTCTATATTATACTTGCATTTAATTTATTTTTTTAGTTACCTTCATTCAGATCATTTAAATTATCAAATGATTTGCTCTTTAGTACACTTTTTTTTTGCAATCTTTCCTTTACTGTATCTCAACACACATGCCCCCACCCTCCACTGCCATGGAGCAAAATTGTTTCTTTCTTTATTTTGCTGATAACTTTCTTAGTTTTATATAGATTAGTATCAATTATAGAAGACATCTATTTTTTTCATATTTGTTTACTCTTTAATATAGTTCTATTCTGTTTTCATTTTGCACTCTTTGTAAAACTTTTACATGAATTGGGTTGTAAGGAAAAGGTAAATCTTGAAGACCCATTTTGAACATTTGATCTGGAAATGGTTTAATAAGGATTTTTAAAAAAAAGATGCTTATAAATGCAACAACTAAAGCTTAAAAATGCAAGGTTACACTTGAGGCTACAACTTAATCGAAGCCACATTTACTCACGAAGGATTGACATAAATCCAGTGTACATAGTTTTCTTTTCCCAGTCATGCTTTTGATTTTATCATTCTCAACAAAGTTACAGTCTAAGCTGACAAATGACGCAGGGACAAAAAAAAAAGATTGTATCAGTCAGCTCTGGTCAATGGAAAATGTAAATTCATCATAGAGAGGTTCAGAGGTGTTTTTAAGATGGATTAGCTTTTTTGTATTTGTGATTTCCTTTAGTTATGAATGGCAATTTGTTTGCATAACCTTCATTTCATGCCATTCATTATAACAATAAGGCCAATGCTTGTTATCACAATTTTTTTTTGTAGGATTACCAGTTGTTATTAAATATATTTTTTTTCATTTATTTATTATTCGGTAATGAGTCCAGACCTTTTCTCTGTGCAGGTTGAACCTATGCATCCGTTATCAATTTATCCATGGTTTCATGAGGATGCCACCAAAGAAAATAGTGATATGAGGGTGAAGCGAATAGGGCAGGTGAGTACCCTGTTTTATCTTTTATTCTGCTTTCCTTACTTCAAATTTGAAAAAAAAAATTGCTTGATACATCCCTTCTTTTTTTAGATGTATTGAACTATAATTTTAGAACTCAACTGTAAACAGGTTATAGGCATTTGAAAATCAATCAATGTAAATAAGAATTGTTTAAGAGTTAAAGATTACATTTTTGTTCCTCAGTGATATATATCAACGAAGTGCAACAAAAAAAATTGTCACTTAAAGGATGGAATATCTAATTTGAGTGAAGAAAGAAAAAGAGAAAGATTTCAGTGATACATACAGCAAACAATGTCAGTAACAAGTGAAGAATGGTTAAAAATGCATAACATGCTCATAAATTTTCAGGTGGAAAGTGTTAAATTAAAGTTAAAATAGATGGGATATCTTAACATCTCTGATATAGGTATGCCAGTTATCTAAAAGAAATTATCTCTTTTATTTAGAGGAGATAAAAATCTAGGATGGTATGGAGTTAAGATTTTTCTTAGAGCATACAAGAATGTTTGGATAAAAATATACCTTTACACTGTAATAGATACAAGCTTAGAGAGGGAGAGGTGGTGATACAAGAGAGAGAGAGAGAGAGAGAGAGAGAGAGAGAGAGAGAGAGAGAGAGAGAGAGAGAGAGAGGGAGGGAGAGAGAGAGAAAGAGAGAGGAAAAAGCAGATTCAAAGAAAGAGTTAAGAACGATAAAGATAATGATTAGAACAGAAAAGAGGGAAATGAAAGAGAAAGAGGAGGTGGTAAGATAAAGAGGATAAGAAGTAATGAAAGGTGGATGGACAAAGAGAGCAAAAAACACACAAGGATACAGACAAGCACACAAAATTGGAGGGAAAGAGTTAATGTAAATGGAGTAATTCTATATCATATAGAGGACAATTTGCAAGTAATCAACTTCTAATTTTAAAATTACACTCATGTGTTTTTTTTATTCAGTACAAAAACTATCAACTTTTTCTTGTAATTCAAATTACTTTAAAATTTTTTCTTCTAGGAAGGTGCATTTCTTATTCGCAAGAGCAGCCAAAAGGATTCCTACACTTTGGTTGTATATTCTGGGAACGATACATATAATATGCTCATAGCTCTTCGGAAAGATGGAAAATATGCTATTGGCAAAGAAAAAACAGATGAAAAGGTACGAACTATCTTCTCTGAATACTATTTTTGCAAGAAGAATTATTTATGTGATGGTTGATTGTCTTATATGCTCTGCTCACTGCAGTCTGACTGGGACAATTGATCAGTCAGGGTCAGCTGTTTGATAACTATATCCTGTGGATTTTAGTGTCAAAGTCAAATGGAAACACTTCCTGATAAATGAATATGTGTATAAATGAAATGAGTGATTCTCAAAAAGCAATTAAGATAGTTGCATGTATAAAGTGAGAGACACAAGCACTCAAAGGAATTTTATTTGACTTTGCACTTGATGATATAACAAACGATAATGTATCAGTAACAACAGCCTCTGAAGCTGTAAATATAAGACATTTATAAAAGCCAGGCCAGTGAGTTAGAGATCTGAATGTGAAATTGATTGTTTTCTTAATTCAATGCTTCAACACACTATTTGGCCACTTACACAGCAAAATATTTTATAGATTGTTTATGGGAACCTTTTAAACGTCAACAAGGAGATACCCTTGGCAGATCAATTTTTTTTGGGAAACAAAAATAACTACTTCGATCTGTCAGTCCCATCACCCTTCTTTGCACTGCTTATGAAGCTCATTGCTGTTCTAACTCAAGGCTAATACAAACACCAACACCGAGCTTTCCGCTCATCAAATCTTGAAAATACTTTTCTTATATTTGCAGTGAAATATATTTCCAATGTCTCTAGATGTATCTTATTATCTCCTGCTTCTCTTTTCTTCACTTCCTTGAAATAAATCATTTACTTAATAAGACTACACAGTGATCATCTCTTTTGCACTTTCTTCATAATATTCCCTTTGCTAATTTCCTCTTTGTTCTCCTCCTCCTTTCACCCATTTCTTCTCTTCTTCCTACTCCTTCTTCTGTTCTTCTTTTCCTTCTTCATCTCTTTTACCTTCCTCTTCTTCTTATTCTTTTTCTTCTTTTTCTTCTTTTTTCGTCCTTCTTCCCTTCTTCAATTCCCTGTCCTCCTCTCTATTGGTCTACTTTTCTTATTGGCAATTTAATGTTCACCTTCAAAACCATTTCAAAAACCTATCAATTATCAGTCTTTACTGCCGGAAGAAAATAATGCAATAAAAAAAGAAATTGGATTTTTTTTCTTTTCATTATATGATTGGAATTAATTTCAAGATTAAATAATGAAGATAATAAAATTTAATGAAGCAGTTACCAAAGGATATTCTTGACTTTAAGTCTCATCGTTGGTTGAATTTGTAAAAATATTAAATCAGTCAATCTCCTTTTTTCCTCTTCTTCATGATATTTGCTCAAACAGTTGACTTTAACACTGTTTTTATTTTTTTTTTAAGTTTTGCTCTTTCTCTTTTTTACATAAAATTTCTTTGCATCGATATTGTTGTTGGTTATGTTGAAGTTTTGTTTTTTTTAATCATTTATGTTATTGTTCTCTTTTATCTTTTCTAAAGTGTTCCTTTTTTTTTAGCACCATATTAATATTATTATAATATTGTTGTTCTCATTATTATTCTTACTGTTCTTTTTGTTATTGTTTGTGTAGTTTAATGGGTTATTTTCTTCTTTCTCTTTTTGAACTATAATTAATTTATATATGTAATTGGATTTATTTTTTATGATGCTCCTATTATTTTTTTTCCTTGATTGGGGGCCGATAAGGTTCAATGCTCAGAGATGGATACGGAGGCCATGTGTGTGACCATTAACCAAACCAGACCTTAGGTGATAAAGTCCAATGATATCTCCATCTACCCCATTCCAGAATAAGACTGCATAAATGAATGGAAGGGGCAAATGCACTCTCTCACCTTTCACACATAGTATTGTGGTCATGCCTACTACATGTTTGACTCTCTTTTTTACTTTCTTTCACTGTGATATCCATTTTAAAGCCTGAAGTCTACTGACATCTTGTTTATCCCTTCAATTGCTTAAGAATTTTTTTTAACAAATTATGTTTCTTACTCCATAGGATATGTTTTCTATTTCAGAAGAATAATCAGTCCGACTCTTTTAAGTCTCCAAATTACAAAGATTTGTCTTTGTAAAAAACTGAAAATTTAAAGGAAACTTTGATGACAATCAGAGCATCTCACAGAAAAAAAAGGAAACCAAAAAGACGTACTTTCTCAATGATGAGGAAATGAGTTTGTAACAATGCCACGAAATGAGACATTTTGCAGCAGAGAAATTTAGGGATAAATGCAATTTTCCTATAGAAAGCTTGAAATTTCCGCTATTTGTATTGCTCTTATTTCTAACTGTTATATTGTTTCTGAGGTAAAGGCACTTTAAAAAGTGATGATTTCAAGCCTTCTTGAGGAAAAGGGCATTTTCCCAATTAATCGTCTGCTGCAAAAATCTCATGTTGTGCTGTCACTACATATTTATTTTCTAGATAGTAGAAAGTTAATACTGGTCCCTCTTTTTTCCTTCAGAGATTCGAGTCAGTAGCTGACTTCATTAATCATCACCTGCAGTATAAGATAACCTTGAGCAAAGGAGGAAGTGTTGTATTATCCAAGCCTGTCCCAAGACCATAATATATGAGATTTATTGAATGCTTTTGTCTGTCGACAAATGTGGAAATACTTTGCGTTATGGAACATTTTTTTCCTTTTTCTTTAAGTAATCTATCAAATTTTGTTTTACATGCAATATTGTTTATATTCACATCATTTCAAATTTCATTTTCATTTTCCATTTGAATCCAGCTATTCTGTCATTGGCTTATGTTTATCTCCGCTCATATTAAGTAAATTTTTGCTTTCAAGAGTAATACATCCTTAAATCAAACAGTTTACCTAGCAATCTTACAATCATACTCACATTATTCTTTCAAAAGTGTTGGTTTCATCTATCTTTTTAAAGAGACAATATTTCACCTTATATTTAGAGAGAGAAAAGAAAATGAAAAATTATTACAAGAAAAATAGTCATTTTGGAATTTATTTGCTGATGGAAAAAGTAGAAGTAGCATTAGAATTCGTCAGTTTTAATTTACAACAGCAGCAAAAGAAAGAGATGTTGAAAGAAATTGGTTGGTGATAGAAATATTAGTAGCTATAGGAGCAGTAGTTGCTGTAGAAGCATCAGCTTCAGCACTAGTAGCAGCAGCAGCGGCAATAGTAGTGGTAGTAGTAGTAGTAGTAGTAGTAGTAGTAGTAGTAGTAGTAGTAGTAGTAGTAGTAGTAGTAGTAGTAGTAGTAGTAGTAGTAGTAGTAGTAGTAGTAGTAGTAGTTGTGGTAATAGCAATAGCTTAAGCAGCTCCCATCTTTTTAACTATGACTCTGATGGTGATTACAACAGCACTTATTTATTATACTGAATGTTTTACATCTGTTACAACTATAGCCGTATATATTTTTTTGCAGCTAAATGCTCATTCCAATCTACTGGATAAGGCATTTTTGAACATTGTTGAGAACAATAACACACATTATGTTGGCAGTTAATGCTTTACCAATATAAATTTTTCAAAATGATAATTGAAAATCGTTTTGGTACACACTATTAATGACTTGCTGTACATTTTAAGACTATCTTTTCATATTAAAAATTGAGTATATGATCATGTAATGGAGATATTTTAACACATTTCAAATATCCTACTCCATTTCAACAAAGTTGTATTGATGTTCATTTGACTTATATTCCAAAGGATTAAAGTAAAATTTGAACCTTTTCTCTTGTAGAATAAGATTAAGGAACTGTATACATGCGTTAAAATATATTTTTATTTAATAGATAGCTTTCCCAAACAAGAGGAAACTATATGAAGACAGTTATTGTGATTTTGAATACCCTAGAGTTTTATCAAATCTTTTTATTCCTTTATCCTTTGACTGAGGAAAAAAAAATCTTTTACTTCTATGATTGATAGGTGTATCCAGTGTACTCATTTTTATGTTAGGCATAAAATCAGTTGTGCAAAGATTATCGCATGTGATATACATTGTACTTGCTTCTTTATTTCTGTAATTATATCTTAACATATTTTTTTAAAGATATTCCTTCAAGGAGAAGAAAAACAAAGAAGACGGGAATGAACGAATTCCTATCAAAGCGAAAGGGTCAAATTTCACATGTAAGCAGAACGTTATTTTCATTACAAGAATCAAGAATAGAATTCGTGTAAATAAATAGTGTGGAATATTTACTTTGCTAGAAAGGAATTAGATAAGCCAATTCTCAAAATTGGTTTATAGAAAATAGACATGATACCAGCCAAATCGCCAAAATCCATTTAACAGGCCAAACTGCAGGCTTTTATCAACTACATATTGGTACATTTAGGAGAGTTTTTATGAAATAGAATAACATATCATCTGATTCAAATTTCATTTCCAGGCATACTTCTTGGTATGATGACTTTGGGAAAAAAAAAAGAAATCTAAATAGGCACAAGTCTTATAAACTCTCAAAAAAAAAAAACCATCATGCAAAGCAATTTCTCAGGAAAATGATGCCCTTGTGAAATTTATTTATAGGATCAGGTTTGTTTCACTGTCTGCTTATGGCCTGTTGAGCAAAAAAAAATTGTGTTAAAGATGCAGTATACTTTTTACAGGGGGCCATATAGTTTCAGACAAATTTCTTATATTTTGATAACTTGTTTAATACTATACCTAGCAAACACAAAGGCATCTTGTTGTTTTTTTTGTTTTTTTTCTTTTTGTATTTTGTTCGTTTCTTTTTATTTTTTGTCAAGACATGGAGAAATGGGATAATTTTGACTTTTTTTTACTCCATAAACACTCATTATCTCCTTAGGAATGGTTTAAATCTTTGTTTTACATGCAATCTATGTTATTTGTTCTATGGTTTTGCTGTAAACATCAAGCTATTTTTAAAGACAGTTTGAACTTGGACTTCCACAGTGGGCACCTACTGTGTTCATTGAAGTGTTACAAAGCATCGACCCTCAAAAAACCTTTCTAGCCCACCAGATGCTAGCAGTTTTTTCCTCCAGCATCACTTACCATAACAAATTTAATCTCCAGTATTGTTAAAGTTTGGATTCCAATTTTTTTTTTTATTTTAGTCCACCTCTCTGGTTTCTGCTATAGCTGCAGCACTGATTCTACACACTTTAAGGCAATTAAGATTTAATAGGCTCCTCTTCATGTTTTTTCATGTTTTAGTCATATGTTAGTGATAATGTTTTAAAATATTCAAAATTGTCTTCTTTAAAGAAGATATACATTTTTAGTTTAATATAAAGACCAAAGGCTTCGCTGGCCACAATAGATCACATTGATGATGAGTGATTTCTGTGTTCACTTAGACTGGATTAGCTTTGGCGAACATGAAGGATCGTGGAAGAGGGGGGTGTGTAGGCTTTTAATGGAAGTTGATCTTGATGCTGTGGTTTTTATTAGGGACAGATCAGCATGGTGAAGGTTGAAAATAGTAATAGCATCGATGATGATGATGATGATGATGATGATGATGATGATGATGAAGCTATGATTGACTAAATACTTAAAACGATGGAGATGATGAAAGTGGTGATAATGGCTATTCTAATAAAATGGTTATGAGAATGCAGAGGAAAATGTTGTTCATAATGGGCAAGTTGATTGTGATGCTAATGATTATCAAGATGCTGATTTGTCCTTATTGTATTGGTGTGTATGAAATAAATGAAGAACACTGATAATTTTTATACCATTTATACCTTGTAATTGTTATACTCGAGAGTTCAGAAATTATTTCAAAATGCATCCCTAGACTTAGAACAAAATACAGTGAACAAACTAACATCAAGATTTTGTATCATGAAATTTGCATCTATCCAAATTTGAAGTATCTTTATTGTTGTTGTTTTTATTTTTGTTTTGTTTTTGTAAAAACCTCAAGGGTCTTATCTGGCTTTACATGTTCTAAGTATAATATGCTCTACTACTTTATTGGTTTCAGTTTACTTAATGTAAATTTAAAAAATAATGTTCACAAAATCGATCAATTTGGCATATATACTGTTGGTGCTCAATCTTTACTTGTTTGGAACAGAAAGTATGAATGAAAAGAATCTAAACTGTGTACAACCACAATTTTCAGTGTTTTAATGGAGGATATTATATTGTATCTTTGAATACGCATATTAATTGACTAGTGCTCATGTACTTAAATTAAGGTGATTAAAGAAAAATAAAGAATATTGTGTAAAATAATGTTCTATAGTGTGAGAATCTACACATTTAATTGATTTGATCTAGAGCCTTGTACAGATCTATATTTTAAAATTAATCTTTCCAACAGTATTAAAGGGTAAGGTAAAATAATCAGTTTTACATGATGTCCAAAAGTTGATAAGTGAAATTTTTACATTGTGCCTAATTTCCCCTATGTGCCTCACATGTTTAATCTATTTTTTAACACATTGGATTTTACTTTTGAATGTGGGTTATTATAGCAGAAAATAAAATATGAAAGAGAAAATATGTATGCATAGAATCAGGAGGAACAAACTGTTGAAAAGAGAAATCTTTTTTTGGTTCCTGGGATGCTTTTTTTTTCTTTTTATGTCACTATAAAGATTATAAAGTCTGGTGAAAATCATTAATTGTTGTCAGAATACTTAAAAGTGTTCACTGGTTATAAGCTCCATGTTCTAATACATCCTTAGAAAATGTAATACTCTATTTGAGCCAATTGAAAAATGTTATGAAATATAGATGAATATAAAGAACAAATCAATGAGTGCAGAAAATAGTAAAAAAAATAAATTCTGAAGTTACCGTGTAGTATGCTACGGGAAAAAAATGACAATTAATCTATCTCTGTATGATATGCTTTATGAATGTTATGAATAAATATTGCCTAAGTATACATCCTGTAAGCCCCTGTTTACCTTTGTAATTTACTTGTTAAAGTCATGTTGAGTTGTAGGAGGAGGAGGAGGAGGTCTATAAATGGAAATGAAATAAAAAGAGGAAGATGAAGAAACAAAACAAGAACAGAGATCGGACGAGGAGCAGATTTTGATTTAATCAAATGTTCAAGTTCAGAGCCCAGAAAACATAACTATGAACAGATTGTAAATATTCTTATATGAGTTTCATATATAATAAAGTGAAATCATAGATTTAATTTAATTACACAAATTTAGTAAACAATAATGGTGCTATCAGCACAGATGCAGTAAAGAAAAGCAAATATAGTAAAAGTACAGTCTATATCTGTGGTAATGAAATGTCACCAGCTAAATATTTATAAATGGATTTGTAGTTCGGAGCAGCTCTGTGCCAGAACTCTTTAAGCCCATGCAATAAAAATCAGAAAAATCTGAATATTATTGGGCTTGGAATTTATCATATTTACCCTTCTCTGTGCATCAATTTATAAGTATTTAAAATTTGTAATGATAATTATATTATTCAGCGAAAGAGCTATGGAGAGAGCTGTGTTAAGTTAACTTTTTGGTGATTTTAGGAATCCCGCAGAATCTGTTTATTTCACATATATAAATAATGATAATAATAATAACAACAAAAAAAAGAGTCAAAAATCCGTGGAAAACAAAAGCAAAAGTAGGAACAATTCTTTTGCTATAATAATAATAACAATACATGTATTAATAATAATCATAATAATAATGATGATGATAAAAAATAATTATGATGATATTAAAATAATGATTAGAAGAAGAAGAAGAAGGAGAAGAATGATGATGATGAAGATGACATCGACGATGATGATGATGGTGAGTGTTGGATGATTTTTTATGTTTAAGTCTCGAATTGCTTGAGATTTGCAACTTCTCCATAAAAAAGCAACTGCCAATGAATCAAAGATTAGGAGGAGAGTCAAACTAGAGGATTGTGTAATCTTGAGCAGATAATGAAGAGTACAAGGATATATTAGCGCCAACTGTCCTGCAAACAGCTTTTAATCTTTGCCATATGTATCATGGCACCGCAATTCAAAAGATCTTGAGAGAATGAAGGCATCCGTTATGACAAGAGTATGGCAGATCCCCTTTAACAGATCCTAGCAAAGCTAAATACAACAGTTACGGTAATATCAATCTACCACTTGAGGATTTCGTTGAAAGATCAGATCTGGTAGGTAGAATGGAGACGGTGGAGAAATTATGAAATGGTAAAACCTTTTTAAATTTAATTGTATGCTGTAATGTTATACTCATAGCCGTACATATTATGCACAGCTTGTGAAATATGTTAAATGACAGTGAATGCCTTCATATAATGAGAGAATTATTACTTCAAGTGAGTTGTCATGGAATTTTTTTTCATCTTTTTTTTAATCTGAACATTTTTATAATTTTTTTATATGTCGTCGGAACGAGAATGCCAAAACCTTTTATTCAGAGGGGCAAATTATATCAAACTAATGACGAATAAGTGTATGTATGCCTGTCTTTATATATTTATATGTGCGTGCGTGTGTGTTCTTATTTTACGTTAATCGGGAAATGATGTGGGGCAAGCAACATCAATAGAAGAGAAGCCTCTAAAAGTATCATTATATCAACTGAACTGCCCAACCCTGGGCCACAAATCGATATTTGAGATAATAACGTATCATTTAAACAATTGAGCGTCTTAAATTATTTTTAAACCACAGCATTTTGATTTAAATCTCCCAGGCTTAAGATATAGGGCCTACATTAAATGAAATATTTCTCCACTCCTTCGCTATCACATTTCATCGTAGCGGAAAAACATATCGTGTGATAAAATCTTAGAAGTGATAATTATGATTATCTGTATATATGATAACTTTTTAGTTATAAACTCATGGAATTCATAATCAGGGTCTTGTATCACCGCTTCACTGAGCTTTTTTCTATTTTGTGACAATGATGTTCATCATTTATCATCATCATCATCATCATCATCATCATCATCATCATCATCATAATAATAATAATAATAATAATAATAATAATAATAATAATAATAATAATAATAATAATAATAATAATAGTAGTAGTAGTAGTAGTAGTAGTAGTAGTAGTAGTAGTAGTAGTAGTAGTAGTAGTAGTAGTAGTAGTAGTAGTAGTAGTAGTAGTAGTAGTAGTAGTAGTAGTAGTAGTAGTAGTAGTAGTAGTAGTAGTAGTAGTAGTAGTAGTAGTAGTAGTAGTAGTAGTAGTAGTAGTAGTAGTAGTAGTAGTAGTAGTAGTAGTAGTAGTAGTAGTAGTAATAATAATAATAATAATTATAAATAGAAGAAGGAGGAGAAGGATGAGTAGTATGCTGATAAGAAGAGGGAGAGAAAGATGAATAGAAGGTAAAGGGTGGGAAATAAGAAGAAAAGAAGGGGGTAAAAGAGAAATAAGAATAATAGGAGGAGGGAACAGAGGAAAGTGCTTAGCTCACGTATAAATGAAAAAAAATTCTTTTACTCAGAAATTATACGAGTTTCCACCAAGTTTATGGACATTCTCTTTGAAAACCTTAATAATATACAAGTAAACATGCCACTCTTAGGAAAAAAATGCAAATTAAAATTATTAATAATGAGAATCAGCTTATGAATCACAAAGTCATTATTAAAAAGCTTTGTAATAACTAATATATTTTGAAAATTACACTAAACTCGGACATTTGGGCAGCCAGTACACAATATCTTATTGAAACTTGTTAATGTAATTTGGATATATGGTATATTTCATTTTCTCTAGATATAAAAGAAAATTTCTTCCTATAGGCCTATATCATATATCCTTCTTGAATTTCGCTTTTCAATCATGTAACAAGATTTTCCAAATTACTGAACAACAAGGTATTAGAAAATCGTTTTCTTAAGATTTTTACTCTTTTAAAGAAGAGGTTTAAAGTTCCTAACATTTCTCGAACATTTTTTTTTAATATCGTGCTTGGTCTATACGTACCCTACTTATCACACAAGTGTCTCTTAGTTGATGACGTCAGTTTGCCTGCGATGAGAAGGTTTCAACAAACTATTCATTTTCAGATCTAAGTTCTATTATTTATCAAGAATAATGCATTCACCCAATCCTAGTATTTGTATTACACGGATAACAATGCTTAACCGTTATCCACTTCATGTGGGCAATAAAAGCTCAGTGGGAAAAGGACAGAATTATAGTCCTCGTCCTTTAATGACCCAAATCATACAATAATATGATTAATAGCATCATATTAAAATCTGTTAGTAGTTTCACTTTGCGTTATTGAGCTTTTTTGTTTTTTTCTTCCTTCTTTTTTTTAGAGATTCATGCATTAGAGGCATAATTTATGAGTAAAGCACAGCATTTTACCGCGGTTGTTGTTCATGATGTTGGTGTTCATTAGTCTACTTACACGATAGGCCTACTGTTCTACATCATTCAGATGAATCTTCACAAAGGTGCATTAGCTGTTCAGATCACACTTGACCTTTATGCTGGTCCGCCAGGCCTAGCTTATCTCTTTATCACAGCAACACATCCCGTATATTGCTAAACAAGTTTCATCTGCAGTATTGAGCTTCAAAATCTTCTTACTGCTAACCTTAGATAGTTGAAAGCTTTGCCAAATAGCGCACAAAATATCCTATAATGTTGAATTATCTTGTGTGATCGGTTTGTGTTTGCAATTTCCAAGTCTTGACAGTTATTCAACATTTCACTATGCAGTTGTTTTTCCCAAAGAAATAGTAATTTCTATTGAAAGGAAAACACTTCATTATTTGGTATAATTTTATATATAGTTTATAGCTTTCGGTACTTTGAGTGGTTAAGGTTCTTATTCATGGATGCGAGCATATACTGTGAACATGTTTGGGATACGTTGATATTTTTTACTCGGCGTAAAGAGAAACTTCATGAGCACTATTACAACACGCTACGTTTGACACAATTTTCTTCCGTTATTTTATTTTATAAACAACTTCTAGATTCATGACTTTTACAAATCAGATTTAAAATTAAACAATCAAGCAAAAAAATAAAATAAAATAAAACAAGCAAAATAACAAGTATAGCAGCAACAATAAGGACATTGCAAAAAGCTGCGAAAGTGTTTTGATATCGTTCTAGTCTGATGGCAACAAAATTATGCTGTGACGTTAAAGAGGAAAATTCCACTTAGGCAGAATGAGTATTTATAGATGAGGCATAAAAAGTTTGGCGTGATCAAGTTTTCTATTTTGAAACTTGTCAAACAGAAAAGGTTATTAGAGATGAACTGCTCTCCGATGATGTCGACTTGAGTCTTACAATAATTGGGAAAGTTGATCGTAGGTGTCCGGAAAGATTTGATATTTAGATTGATTGTGAAATAGGTTAGAGTCTTATAATATTCCTTAACATTCTTCAGGAAAAAATAACCGACTGCTCACGTTAAGTGACGCCCGAGGAAAAAAAAAAGAAAAATAGTTTGTGACATTGATGTTTAAAAAATTGTACAAAGAGATCATGATTCTTAGTGACAACTATTTTCCCTCCTCATAGCAGAACATCATCAAGAAGGTAAAAATATTAACAACTTCTACTTTGAAAATGTAATTCGAATACTAAGCTCCTTGATAGAATTTGTTTTACATGATAGGCTACTGTTTGATACTTTCATTCTACATGTATATTATATCGTCCCTTTCACCCGTGTTCTGAAAAAAAAAAAAAAGAATAACACGTTCCATCTTTCTAATTATCAACTAGCTGAGCGTTATATTATAATGGAAAGTTGAGTCCAGTAGTTGTTAGTAATTCCAGAAACAAACAATAATTTAACGACACACTGATACATTTTTAGGTCCACATAAACCCCAATTTATATTTTTCTCTCAAGCAAACCTCATTCTAGAAAGACAAGATCTAGATAGGACACTTTTTTAAAAGTTACATAGCCCTATAGGTCGAACGAGTGAGAAAGATTTAAAGCAGAAAAAAAAGAGTAGGCGATTTTGTAATATGATATATTTTAACGCATTCTGACAACAAAGACCAAGTTCTATTGATTTCGTTGAAAATACAACGTGAGTAGTGATTTAAGAGTATTAAAAAGGCCCTCTTGTTTGCAAGTGTTAATAATGCAGCCAATTAGGTAAATCTAATTCTTAAGGTCCTCTAAGTCTATGGAGTATTTATAGAGACTGCAATTATTAAGCGGCAGAGCAGATCATCAGAGCACGGCAAAAAGGTAACGCGGTTGCAGTCCAGCCCTGTCAGTACTTAGATTTATTTGATTGAACCGCATTTAGACTATCGTGACGGACAAAGACGAATAAGCCCTCTAGATTTTTTCTAATAGATAGGCGCATATAATCAATATATTGTCAGCTCTGAAAGTGATCATAGCTATATAATTCTTAAAGTTCAATAAACTGAATCATAAAATAATCGTTCAAGAAACAATTTCACTATAGGTATGATCATGATTTTAATTAAAGCAATTCGTTAATCAAAAGCCGACGCCCACTTATAGGTTGGACTTTTTGTTTTGATTTTGCAGGTAAATCAGAATAACCTCCCCTCTTAGAGACAAAATGGCGTCGATTTGGAGCAGTGTACATGACTTCATCTGGAATGAAGAATTTTGGCTTGGCGATGATGCGCAATGGAAGGATTTTGAGAGTTCGGATCCATCTGTATATTATCCCCAGCTAAGACATATGAACTGGTCAATTATCGTGGGGGTGGCACTTGTATTTGTGCGAATGCTTTACGAAAAGTAAGTAGATCTAATCTAGATCTAGATCTAGATTTCAAATAGGGCCAAAGTTTGATAAAATTGCATATATCGGCCCAACTCACATCAGACTTCACAATTGAATGTTTCCCTACGAAATCGAAACTTGTAGTCTAATGGGATTTTAGAGCAGCACAAAAATGCTTATATCTTTGAAAGTATTTATTTGCGACGAAGAAAATTTTAATATCCGTGTTCAGCATATCAAATTCATTAAGAAAAATACAATTTCATTTTTAAAGATTAGAGGGATTTGGGCCAATATCTGCAATAATACCCAAAGTTTTAGCTACATGCAATATAGGAAATACCGCAGTGTTGCGGTCCTGGTTGGATGTAAACAAATCACGCCACAAACTGCCAATTTGTAACTGCTTATATGGAAATGCCTCTACTGAAGAAGTTGCCTTTTGATTTTTGAAGATCTATAATAATTTGATTAGATAAGTGCCTCCATTTTAATTCGTGGTGAATATCTGGCTAGACTATTGTATCCACCATGACTGCATTGTAAACATAGAACCGGGACCGCAACACTGTGGCATTACCTCAAAATCAAATCTATATAGGCCTATAGATCTCTAGAGACTAGAATCCTAATTTTTACAAGAGTTGGCACCTGTTAAGTTTTATGCTCCCATGTGGCAGTCACTGTGGGTCTATAACAGATTTTTCCTTTAGAATTTCATTTTTTTATTAATTATAAATCTAAAGTGGTGCCAGCTTGTGAAATTGAAATGTTAAATTACTCTATTATTCATTGTTAAAGAGTTCTAAGCAACTCAGTCGTAGTTCATTTAGGATCATTTGTGTTTTAGAATGGATGTAAGATACCTATGAATGTAATTTTACCCTAAAACTTTTCAAAACACCTTTCAATTTCATATTCATAGAAATTTATGCATTACTTAAAGCAAACATGGCACCATCTATCATCTATGCCTACAATTTATAAAACGAGATGTAGGCCTATCAATTAATTAAATTGAAATGTCAACACATTTAACAAGCTTCTGATACAAATGTATTTGAAAAACTGCCATGAATAATTTCTGCCACTAATATTTAAAAAACAAAACAAAATAAATACTGAAATAGACCACAAACCTCAATGATTGTCCTAGATTGTGTCCAGACTAGATTTAGAAATTATTTGGAGATAAATATTATATATACTACCATGAGTCGGATTGACCTTGTTTTGTGGAAATATAAATTGCCAATGGTATTGAGCATGTCATGAAAAAAACAGATTCTTCTCTCAGATCAGTGCAGATTGATCTATAAAATTTTTTTGTAAATGATGATATATATATGATTTAAGTTTGAATAAAATTGGGATATTTTCTACTTATTTTTCTAATTATTTTATATTGTGTTTATTAAAGAAGAGCAATCCGCTTACTTCTTCTTTTCATTTATAACCAAGAAATTTGTCCCTGAATACATACATGTATTTATAAATGGCTTTCTAAAATTTTGCTAGGTTAATCTCATTCTCACACGTTTTCTCATGAAAAAATACAATCTTTCCTCTTTTTAATATATTTTTGCCTTGTCTCTTTCATCATTAATATGTGCTATTACGCTATTAAATACATCAGCTTATCCACTATAAGTCACATGGTATACTCACATCCACCATTAATTGTCGTGGCTTATTTGGGTTATGTATGTTTTGCAAGATAAAAATTATAGTCTCTGAGGTAAAACAATAACCATTAAATTTTCCCACTGATGGTTGGGTTTTGTGTTGAACTGAAAATTTAAATTCTTTCCCCCCTCCTTCCCTTCCTTGTCTTGAAAGCTTTTTGGTGGAAATATGTCAAACTTATACAATTCAGATTTGAAATACATCTGTTTATTCCAGGGTTACTAGTGGCATCTTTGTAATATGAGTGGGCATTTTTATTGACTTGTCAATGTTTCTATTAGTTGCTGCATTAAGTCTAAGATCACATCTTTAACTCGATCTATTTTTAATGTTGTTTTAAAAGGGAAAAAATGCTGCTGCTGTGGATTACAGTACACTATACAAGATTTGGTTGATCCATTACTGTTTCATCTTTGAAAATTTCATCATCAGTGACAAGACGAATAGAGCTAGATGTGATAGATTGATACATATAATAAGATTGAATATATTTTTTAAAAGTAATGTAAAGTCAATTTAATTGAGTATTTGCAAAGAGAAACATTGGTCAATGCAAAAATTGAAGGGAAATGACAAACATTGCAATGGATTTGGCCTGTTAGTAACCTGAACAATTGTTTAAAGAACCATGATATGTTAAAGACCATGTTATGATTTGTAAAAGATTAAAGTTAAAACAAAACTATGACACTATGATACTACTCTAGAAACTTGCCAAGAAGGCCGAAAATGGGGATATATATGAGTTGAATTCACAAATCTACTGCCACTGCTGCAACTATGGCAGAAATCAGCAAACTAGAGTGTAGCCCTTCTCTCTGAATGTACAAAATCATAATATTAAACAACAGGAAAGGTGCATTGATTCTAGGCAAAGGTAGTTGTACTCCTTTTGTAACTTGTTTCTCATTATTTTACAGTGTTCTGATAACTCCCCTGGGACATTTCATGGGCATGAAGGAGAGGAAACCAATTTATCTTCTTGAGTCACCTTTATTGGAGAGTGTATACAAAAAGTATCGGTCTAAAATTCCGCATGATGAGATGAAGGCAAGTAGCATAAATTTGAAAATTAAAGCTTTTTCACTTTTTACATTTATCAAGTAATATGAAATGGCGATATTTAGCACAAAACCACATAATTAGAATGGTTTGAACATAATGTAGTTTTTTTTTATGAATACATTTTTTACTGCAGTGAATTTTCAAATTTTATGTCTTTCATTCCTAAAACATTTTCAGTTTATGTCTTGAATACTACTTTTGCAAGGGAATTATTTTGCAGAGCTGTAAACAAACCACAAATTTCCTGTCATTTTATTTTTTATATCCTGGCATATGCTTAAACTTTTCAAGGGTCTCCTGGCAGAAATATAGTTCAATTTTGGATATTTATTCTGTATGCAAAAATTCAAACAAAAGAGTTGTATTTACAGAAATACTAATTACACATCTTTTTTTTAACGGGATCTTCAAGCATTAAATTTATTAATAAAAAGGTTTACCACTTTTCAAGACTCATAAGATCTAGATCTTACCAGCTCCAAAAACAGCAAATAATGCATGACCAAGAAACTATACATCTGAAAATTTCCTTGTCTATCTTTTGTTTTGTTGATGTGCGGATGGGTGGGGAGTTCTTTTAAAAAATGTTATGAAATTTATGCTGTGATTGACTTTATTAACTCTATCTGTGATCAGATCATGAAAAAAGTATTGCCGAAAGTAACAAGAACCACAATATTCCCATAATTCCATCACATAAAATTATGCCTTGAATAGTTAGGGCAATCCTGCTGCCACACAAATATATGAACACATGTAAACAAAGTAATCACATATAGTCAGAGGCTATTGTACATCCTTTGGTCAATGGAAATATAATAATTTCTTGTTAAAGTCTTAAAAATGTCTGTCTAAAGTATCACTGAATGACTGGTAACAGCCATTAGCTGAATAATTATCTTTACATCAACCACCAAAAGTATTCAATTATAATTTTTGCTTAATGTCATTTTTTATCTATTTAGTTTTTTATGTGATCATCATTTTGCTCTCCTGGGCTTTCGTATTCTAATTCAAATTGTGAGACCCTTCATACAAAATGTAAATGGATGTCAGCAATCATCGTTTTTGTTTGTTTTGTTGTTTTTTTTAAAGATTCTGAATGCCGAAAATTGCATACATTTATCGTTTTTCTTAAAAAATGAATTAGACTGATATCTAAGAAAAAGAGTAAATTTTGAAATGCTCTTTTATCTACTGATTACAAAGATAAATTAAATATTGATGCGGAAAACTGTGCTCCTACCTTGGGTCTCATTGTTTTTTTAATAACTTAAAATTGTGATGCTTTTACAACTTTACCTTATTTTATGTGTTTATTGTAATTTTTCTATGGTAAGTTTTGATATCACAGGGGAAAAAAATTTTGCTAAAATTGTTATAGTTGTTGCTCATCTCATGTGGTTGTGTTGCAGCTTGCATATAAATATAATTTGAAAGGAGATTTTTTCCATCTTTTAGGTGCTTTGAAAGGATAATAATTGACGACTTTCATGGTATCATCAATATAGTTTTATTTTTTTATCTAGAGGTTGGTAAAGCAAACAGATATGACAGAAAGACAAATTCAGAGATGGATGTTCAAGAGGAAAGTATTGGCCATGCCATCATCAATGTACAAATTTAGAGAATGCAGGTAACTTTTGTTTGTTGAAGTATGTTAGTTTCTGATTAGTCAATTAAGCACAAAAAAATTAAACATAAAAGAAATTGTAGAAATTATCTTGCCACAAAAGCAAAGACTTGCAAGTAGCATGATAATGAAGCTGTTGTGTAGTAAAATTGCATGAAGTTTCAAATATTCTTTCATAAAATTATAGAGAATAATATTTTGTTCCTCTCTCTAAATTGTGACTGGCACCTATGAACATATCACTTCATATATGGAAATCAAGTTTAATGTGTGAATAAAATGATGTTTAGTGTATTACATGTTTGTATTTTTTTTATAATTTAGAATTTCCAAGACGGCAGAAGTTTTAGTAAACTTAAATCTTTATTCTCTAATATTGCAGCTGGCATCTCCTGTTTTATACCTTCGCCTTTTGCTATGGATTGTATGCATTATGGGATGTAAGTTACAAAGTAACTCCTTCTTTACATTAGGGCTCTTTTAATTTTTTTATCTCCAGGATTCAAGCTGTTCTAGATAATTGTGAAATATTACCTTGACATGGTAATTGAATGTTTTCTGAAAAATAAAATAAGCTACATGTACATACATTTTGTATTCATAGATATGCAATAAATTATTAAGACATTGATAAAAATGACTGTAATCGCTTCAAATTGTTTGGGTTTTTGTTGTTTTTGGCTTTTGAATTTAAGGGTCTATTTCTATTTTCATTTTTGTCCACAGAAACCTTGGTTATGGGTGACAGTTAATTGTTGGGTTGGTTGGCCAAAGCAAGTAAGAAACAATCTGTTTTTTTTTTTTAAGTTATCACAAATGAAAACTATCTGATATAGACATTATGTTAGAAAGTTGTTATTTGCATTAAAAATCATTTTTCAGCATTGCCATGCATGGTGTTTTGAGGAGTGTAACAAGAAGTAGCCTCAGCCTTCACAACTTTGCTTTTTCATCATATGCAAATATTTATACCTCTGTTGGCAGAGTTAGTTTCTCTGGGAATTACTCTCCCTTTTTATTTTTGTCCATAGTCATTAGAACGCTGAAGTACAAAGATTTGAGTTTTGTAAATGGAAGAAGAATGTCTAAAATCATTCCTTTTTTTTTCAGATAGATAGATAGATAGATAAGGTAAGTTATAGTATTAGCAATTTCAATTCACTCTTCACATTTCTATTCAAGACTTCCTCTTTCTGAGTTTTAAGTAAGAATGCAGCTTAAGAATTTGAAAGCAGCACCCACACCCTCGTCTCCTTTTCAGAAATAGTTATAGATGAGGTAATTGTAAAAGTAAGTGCAAAAATTCCATAAGTTAAAAAAAATGTGATGAAAAATCGAATTAATTGCATTAATTTGCTGGTTACTGCAAAAATTTTTTCTTAGTCTTCCTTTTTATCCAATCCCTGCCTTCTGCATTATGTCAGAAACATGGTTGGTATTTGAGCCAAGGAAGAGAATTTTGAAGACACTGTTGTTTGAACTTGATTGTTTTTAATGGCATATTTTGTTTTTTTCTTTCTTTTTTTGCAAATGAAAATGACACATGAATTGATTGTAATATTGAGTCATTCAAAAGAAACATATCAAAAGTATTTATTTTGCAATTTTTGATACTCTTCTCAGCTATGCCTGGCAGCACAAAAGTCAAGGTTAATCGTATATTGCAATGTGTTTTATTTTAAGTTTTTAAAAGTAGTCACAAAAGCTTTTATTATTAGGAAGATATTGAAATCTTCATGTCATTAAGACTGGTGTAATACAGGCTCCAAAATAAAAGAGAGAGGAAAAGTTCATATAAAAGTGAGAAAGACTTTGATCATGAACTGGTCTATGTTTTTCTTTATGAAAACAAAAATCGCTATGTAATAAAGCTTCTGCTGCCTTGATAATGATAAACACTTTTTGAGGAGGCAATAGTCAAGTGATGTGTTCTATCATAGAGGCCAAATAAATTATTTGATCAGTAGCTAGTCCTCAATATTATTCAAAACTGGTTTGCAACAAAAATAATGTCATACCTTAATAGATTAATATCTTGTTATTAGTTTCAGTTTGCTTAAAATCTTTTATTCCGGTTTTGTACATTTTTTTCCTTTTTGTTCCGCAACATTTTAATCAGGACCGAAAATTTTTTACTATGTTTATATGAAGTTTATGACCATTTGCCCAAAAAACTGTTGATTTAAGTAACATTCTTAACATTATTCTTAAAATGCAACTTTGAAAATTTAAATTTGCTTTACTACGCGGACAAATTTTAATCTTCAATGTTTTTTTCAATAAATGTTAGCATATGTCATGACAAGTTCTTTTTTCTCTAACTCAAATTCTATTTTTGAGAAATATGTGGCATGTGAAAAAGCAGATTTTCTTCTAATTGATGCTATATTTTTGTGACTCAACACCCTCCCCCTGAAAAAAAAAATCTCTCTAAAAGCAGTAGACAGGTTAAGAATGTAAGATGCATCCTTTCAGTTGGAGACAGGGATTCTGTTTTAAAACACAGAAAGCCAGGCATACTTTACAATAAGATCCAAACAAATCAGAATTTATTAGCCTTTAATGCTTATTTTTTTACGTATTAAAAAGGATTAAGGGCATAAAATATTGCAGCTGATATAATTCAAGAGATAGGTGTGCAGTGGTACGAGTAGAATATTCTCAAAATTCTGGTAGTTTAATGAGAATTTGTTAGCAGGATAAAGTTTCCTTTTTTTAAATTTTTTTAAATATCATATTTTTTTTGTTTCCAGCAGGTTCTTGTATCTTAGATGAGGAGCACATGAAAAGGTTTGACTCTAAGACTTACTGATATGAAATTTTTAATTTCTTTTCTTTTTTTCCATAGCACATTGATACAGAGATCTTTGTTCTCTACCTGCTAGAACTAAGTTTCTACTGGAGTTTGCTCTTTGCCATTGTCTTTCAAAGAGATTATCAGAAAAAGGTAAACATAATTTCTATAGTGTCATAGAAAATTTATCTTCATTTCTGAGTACTTGACTTTTTAAGCATTTTGATCTAAGACTAAGAGGTCATGTTTCTTGCATATGATCGCCCCTATTTTCTAAATAGAGCGGTAAAATAACATAAATAAATGTATTATTTACAAAAACCAAGAGTCAGCAGAGAGGAGTAGAATTTTCTGACTCTAGCTGGGATTGTTGAAAGAAGTTGCTTTCTTCTTAAAAAGTAAATGTTAATAGTTTTTCTTACCATCTGTTTCCAATGAGAATCTATCAGTAGTATTTGGTAGCTGAGGTAGCAAGCTGATCTGTGGCTCACATAGCCAAATATATTGTAGACAAAAGAGAGTTAGATAGCATCAGAGAAAGAATTAAATATTATATATATATATATATATATATATATATATATATATATATATATATCCTTTGTGCACTGAATAGCCACCTGGAAGTTAAGATGTTCAAAGGTATTTATGTGGTTTAAAAATTTGAGAAAGTGAATGATGATTTCTTTTTTTTCCCTCAAACTCAAAAGTCAAGTTAGCATCAGCAAAGAATTATGAAACTATTTTCTTTTCATTGTGCTGACTACATCATCAGTTGATTGTTCTTTTCATGGTTCCTTCAGGATAAAACAGAGATGATAATCCATCATATTGTGACCATCCTCCTCATTTACTTCTCATGGGCATGCAACTTTGTGCGTGTGGGCAGCCTGGTCATTGTGGTCCATGACCTGGCAGATCCTTGGCTTAGTGTGAGTATTACAGCTTTTTTTTTCTGGCCACTTAAAGAGTGATTGTTTTATTCCATGGTGTGAACAAGAAGTAAAGAGCAAAACAAACCTTTTAAAAAAAAGTTATCCAAAAACTCACTGAAAAAGGACATTTATGTCTAAAGTCAGAAAATGATGGATAATGAAAGTTATGCATGAAGATAAAATATATAAATCACATATCAAGATTTTTATGGGCTGTTGAAAATCAAATTATGTCCTGAAAAAGCTTTAAGTTTGATGGCATTAACATTGACTTTTTATTTTATCAGTGCAGTGTGGACAAGAAAAGCCTTGTACATCACATGTAACTATTTTATTTCATCTTTAAGAAATCTTTGGTATTTTTTTAGGTTTCTACATTTGCATATAATGTTCTCTTTCAAACACCACAAGAGTGGTTATTTTCCTTTTTATTGATATAAAGAAATACCATTCCCTTACACTTTTATTTTTGTTTTTGTTCCTTATTCTGTCTTTTTTTACACTTGTGTTAGTTCATGTATGTTGCAATGTTTTATACAAGAAGATAAAAAAACATGCTGAAAAGTATTTCTTACCTACTTATGCTTATATTACAATGCAGACAATGGCAAACAAACTTGCTTGATAATCAAAAGCCTTTTGATTTGTTGCTGATCTTACTTAAAAAACAACATTTAGATTGTTTCATTTCAGTGCATTAGTTGGGCCAGTCTAGAGAAATTTTTATCTGTTTGATTCCTCATATGGTTAGGAGGCTACTTGAAGCTCAAGATAGATTGGAAGACTGAAAACACTCATTGTGTATCTATTTTCCTAAAACAGATCATTTTAAAGTGAAAATAAAAGCAGGATCTTATGCCATATGCAAGCATTTATTTTAGGGTCTAGTTTATGGTTCGTTCTAATATAGAAAAAAATTTACCAAGGTGAATCATTACACAAGCCAGGTTAAAACTAGGCTGTTACATTTTAAGTTCATAAAAATCTCTCAAAGAAGGGAAAAAATGGGGATAGTTTCAAGGTACAGCTGTAAAACTATAAGTAAGTTCTGTAAATTTGTACTTCAGTTATTCTGGTAAGTATGTTCTCATGTAGTTGTGAACATTTCTCTTAAAAAATAAACTTTAAGGAAAAACACTATGTTAATGTCAGTATATAATTTGAAAGCTACTTTTTTTTTTTGCTTGTTACCTTCAAAATACAACTGTTCTGAGTTTTTTTTTTTTCTTAACTTTAGCTTGGCTAATCAATCGAACACTTTGATCCTGTTCACTGATTACTTAAACAGCAGAGTTCTCAATGACTTTCTTTTACTTTACAGATTGCGAAAATGGCAAAGTATACCAAACATCAAACAGCATGTGAGATATTCTTTGCTATGTTTATTTTGACATGGATTACTTCACGAATATTCATCTATCCCCTATGGTAAGAAAAAGATAAGTCTTTTTAGGAAGTCAAAGAAAATACATCTGTTAATCCTTAGTCCAGTTTGAAAAATTTTTATAGTTTGTTTTTTTTTTCCCTGAACAATATGTGAGCATAAAGCAATTGGTCCTTGTTTTATTTTGATTATCAATAACATTTGATTTTTTTTTTTAAATGGTTGTTCATCATGTGTAAAACAGTCATGACACACAATGATACTTTATGTGCCAAGAAAGAACCATATGGTATACAGTTTAACGGCATGCATTTTGGCTTGAGTTAGTCCTAAATAAAAAAAAGTCATTTAATTTTTTTGTGCACTTGTACAAGGAGGGAAAAAAACGAAACCCAAGAATACACTATTTCCTATTTGCATCTAGATTTTTGAGATTATAGTCAGTAATTTCTGCTCCATTCAAAGACTTGGAAGTATACGTCTCAGAGCAACAATATTTTTTAATTAAGATTTAGAATTTTTACATATCAAGTAGCTTAGATTGGAGCTTACAAATTTTGTCAGTCGACACATAATCATTAATGAACTTAAATGTGAAGTAGAACTAGACATACTTTTTAACTTCAATGGTTTCATTTTCAGGGTACTTAACGCTTCTGCTGTGGAGATTCATGATTATGTGACCACATTCCCTGCCTACTGGTTCTTCAATGGATTGTTGATTGTGCTGCAACTCCTTCACATTATGTGGACATATATAATTCTCAGCATTGCATTTCAGAAGCTCACCATTGGCACAGTAAGATAACTGTTATCTTATAGATCCAGATGTTTCTTATAACATTAATGGGTACCTATCTCACAGTTGGTTTTCCACATGGGGAATTTAAAGAAAAGAAAAACCTATAAAAATCATGGTCGTATGGAGATTCTCTTTCAAGGCAACTGATGCATTTCTGTGAATGCTTTTTTGAAAAGATCAAAGTGCTGAGAAGGGGGATGAGCAGGTTAAATGAGAATGTTTCTGTTTCCTATTTGGTTGTGTTTACCATTATGAATAAATGGGAGGGCCATTTTTTCTTCTATTTAGTAACAATAGTTGTAAACATAATAATGATAACAATAATAATAGTAAGGAGAAGAAGAAGATGATGATAAAATGGGGATTTTATAGCACCCTTCCTTTTACAAGCTATAGGTGCTTTACATCATAACATTCTAAAATCCACGAAACCGTGCGCATATCGATAATATCACAATGTAATATAATATAGAAACCATGAAAAATATCTAGGCATTCTGCACATGTTTCAGTCTCATTTATCTGTGACATAGTTGCTGCAATAATATGAGCTCTCAATTTCATTAAAATGTATAGAAGATAAAGGATACAGATGGCAAAATTTCGTAAGTGTTAATATAATTAGTAATTTTATAGACATTCACTCAGCTAAATCTAAATTGCATGATCAAGAAGTGTGGAAAAATTGCTCTGAAAAAAACTAGTAGTGGAAATGAATGATTCTTACACTGTTTTTAGGTTTAATCTAAAAGTATTATAATAGCAAGTGTAATTAAAATAAAAATGCATCTATTTAAGATAGATGAAAAAGAAAGGCAATAAAAAGGAAAAAAATCCTTTGCAAAAAAGGTTGAAACTAGAAGTTTGGCCCTGAAAAAATAATTTTTGTCGTATTCAAAAGTACCAAAAGTTTTAGATAATTTTACATATATTTTATTTTACTCTTTCAGTAATTATAAACCATTTGATCTTTTAAGTCCTTGTTTGATTTTGAATCAGTGAAAGTTTATGGATGTTATTGTAAAATAGGAAGTTGGAGTAATTGAGAGATTATAAGAGAAAGCATAAGCTTATTTGAGCAATTTCACATATTACCTCTGTCTGCTTGGGTATCAGCGTTAGCCTGATCGGGGTTACTAGGTCATGATCCAGGCACTGAGATCATCCTTCCGTAATGACGGTTCATCAATGCAAATGTGAATATAACTTCAGAGATGCCTCAATTGAAACAATTATCAACTACAAAAGATCTTAAAAGAGCATTTTACTTTTCTGAACTGTAAAAAAAAATCCCCAGAATAACCAGGGATGTGAAAAGTTAATTGACAAATTTGTAAGAAACGTCTATTCCCTTGTCACTTATTAACCCATTCCTTAATCACTTTATGGCCAAAAAATTCATGAGTATTTAGCACGGCATCACTTGCTGGTTCCATTTAAAAAAAAAAAAGCATAACACTTATCAAGTCAAAGTCAGTATCATAAGGAAGAGTCAATATATCAAGCTTTTGATGTCTTACACTTTTGATGATTTAAGTATCAATGCTCTGAACTTTCAGTCTTTTACACTCACATTCTATTTCTGTCTACTGTTGTATCAGACAAATACTGATAAAGAAATTTTTTTTTATTTGATAGATCATGAATTAAAAAATCTCAACAATGAATCAACAGGTATATGCAAAAAAAAAAAGAAAAGAAAAGAAAAGTTTACCCAAATTTAGATAGCTCTCACCTCATATCCTACTGTGGTTTTGTAGCAGTTAAACAAAAAAAAATTCCATTTCAATTCAGTTTCCCTTCCTTTTTCTATCACTTCCTTCAAACAACTTTCACAAAATCTTTTTACTGTTTAAGGCAAAAAATAGGCTTAAGAACTATTAACTAATAAAGCTCATAGGACAAACATTTTAAGAGTCAAGATTAAGCACAACTTCCAAATTTAAAATGGATTAGAGTCAAATTTTTTACCATGAAATCTTCTCAATGCTGTTGCATTTGTTTTCAGTGACACTCAGGGTCTCACATATCATAATAATAAATACAAAGACACGAGAATTTCTTTAAACCTGCACAAATGTAATATTGGTCTGATGGATCAACAAGTTAAAAAAAAAACGGCTATTCAGATCAAAGTTTTAAGTGCTATAAAATTGTTTTTAATTTTTTTAAACTACTTGAAAGATTAATGTTATTGGTTTGAATAAATTACATTTTTGTTTCCCAATTTTATATTTAAAAATATACATAAATAAGACTCTTGCTGCTTTACTTAATTGAGATATTTGAAAAGGTCACAAAATTGGTCAATATATTTTTTGGCTTAACTAAAACTGGCATCTTGTTTTTGTTTACTATCTCTCAAAGATTGAAAAAGACATCCGCAGTGAATCAGACAGTGAGCTGAGTGAATCTAGTGAGGATGCGAAGGTAGACAGTCTGCCCATAGGTAAACAACCTTGCACATCTGTGACAAATGGCATCTCTTCATCACAGCCTGTGACAAAAAGAAAATGAATACATTATATTGAGCTTCTTGCCTGCATGTTATTTATATGTATATTATATTTATGACATAATATTATTTTTACTGTGCATATGTAAAAGTTACCAATGTGCTTTTGCTAGTTGAAAGATTCTAGGTTTAAAAGATGAAATAAAGGATGAGTATGAAAATTGAAGTCTCAAAGCATTGCGTATATTCTTAGATACCCTTTATGAAGTAAAAATGATTAAAGATGTCATAAAATAAATAAAATGTAGAGTGCTTGCAGTTATTTTTTTGGCTTATGATTTTGTTGCATTCTAATCAAAAGAGTCTAGTGTCCAAGTGTTCACATAATATGGTGTCAACTTTTAAGAAAGTGCATTTTCCTGAATTTTTCTTTTTAATTGTAAAAATTGCATGGCAATAACATAATCCTCTGGAGAGGTGTAACTTATTTTCCATGAATGACAAAAACAAGAAAAAGTAATTGTCCTTCATATGTTTTTACCCCAAAATTCACATTTAGAGGCATGATTCATTAGAGATGGTTACAAGACATATTGTTTACAAATTGTAATTGTTTTGTATAAGAAATGTAGTGGGTTTTTTTTTTCCTTGTTTAAAAAAATTGAATGGCATGGATTGTAATTTTTTTTATGATGTAATGAAAAACGGCATGGTTTATGACTTGCACTCATAACATTCTTGTACCTGTTCATATCTGTTTCAAGTTGTCACTGTTCATCACGTTGCCTTCAAAAGCCTATGTGGTTGTAAATTGTTGCACACATGAAGTAAATTTTATACTTTATTAATATGTGTGAAGCTGTTGTTTACTCAGGTTTAAAATTACAGCTCCTTTATGAACCTGATTTTGGCTGCAATGGGTTATTTCATTAAAGCCGAAAGAATGTACATTTTAGCTTTTTTGTACTTTTAGCAGAGTTTTCAATAGCCTGGCCATACATCATAGTATTATGGCTACTCTATACACTTTGGTATCATTCCCATATTATGTGTAGACATTTTACACCAGGGAACTGAGCACTAAAGAACTCTGCCTGTGATATTTTACATCAAAAAAAATATATGTCCCCTTGCTCAGAATAACTAATATTAAGATTGCTGTATGCTCTTTTATCATATTGAGTAACAAGATTTTATTGAAAGGTTGGGAAAGCAGAGTTAAAGGGTTAAAGGCACAATTTTTTTAAGGTATTGTTTTGAAAAATTTGTACTAAAATTTTTAACCATACATGTCTCATAAAGATTGCTAAGTTATTTAAAGAGAGTATTTTTGCAACTGCCAAATGAGATTCTGAATGAAAATTCATAGGTTGATCTACATCAGTGTTCATCAATCACATTGAGTTTGAATTTATAGAAAAACAATTCTGTAATTTAAAACTTCAATGGAGCTTTGATATCATGGTTCTGATCCACTCTAAATTAGATGCCTTGCGAGGAGAAAGTAGAAAAGTATTATTTCCATTTGTGTTTTTTTTTTCCTTGTATTTGCCAGTATGTAGTGCAGAAAATCGGAGCAAATGCTTGTATGCAGTTGATTGTATTTATTTCTCAAGCAGATTTATTAACTAAATTAATTTTATCTTTTCCAAATTTAAGGAATCAATAATCTTTTCTTGATGACAGATATATTTATAAGTTTATAAGGCACCACAGAATTAGCGTTATGGTAAAATTGGAGAAAACACAAAAGCTATGCTCAGGTGGTTACAGTGACAAAAAAATGTTTTAGTTTACTTGCAACTGTTCTTATATTCCTTTATAAAAAACATGACATATCTTAACCTAGTAAGCATTAAATAATTTAAAAATTTGTCTAAAGAATTATCTTTAATTTGACTAAAAACTTTCCTGTGGCAAAGATGGTATCTGTTGCAGTAGCAGAAAATCATTCTTGGTGGGTTGTTTTGTTGTATCTTTTTTTTAGGGAATGAGAAATTATACAAATGTAAATGGTGATAGCAGATGTTTTTGCCATTATTAGTCTCCAAGTTTCACTTAATCTGTTCTTACTACAGCAAAGCAAAATGCCTTTGTGCCTTGGCTACAAAGTGTCTTGCGATCAGACGTAATGTTTCCACAGGGAAAAGATTTTGGAAACATTGGTGAAAGCAATTTCACAATGACGGCACCAGAAGTTTTTGCAATTGATAATGTGGCTGAGAATAAATCATCTTCTTGACACCTCTTAAACTAGAATTCATTTTTTATCTAAATATTGATGTTGTTAAGTTTGTAATTTCAACAAAATCATTCTCATATCATTTAGTTGTTTTTTGTTTTTTGTTGTTTTGTTAGAAGTTGTATTTTTGGTATATGTGAAACATTGCATTTGAGAGTTTTTTTCCCTTTCATGGCATTTTTTTTTTATTTAAGCCCACTTTTGTATACTATCATAATGTATGTTAATTGATTTAAGGAGAAAATAAAGGGATACTCATTTTTTTTTTTCATAATTACAAATTAAAAACATAAAAGGGAAGTGCTTAATGAGCCACAAACTTGTATATTGCCATAATGTGACTGTCATTTTCTCAAACGATATTACTGACTAGGAGTGATATCTTTTTATAAAAGCTATGTTATTGAAACTAAAGCTTTTGTTTGGCATTTAAAATAATGTTCCACATGTGCTCTGTATCTGCTCTTAATTTTTTTGGTTAGCTCTGAAAATGGAAACAGACCATGATGTATAATTTTTAATGATGAATATAAGAGCTTTAAAAGTATGTTAATTGTTGTTAGTGTCTATGAGATCCTAAAAAGAGGTTAAATTGAACAAATTTTACATCTTCTAATTTTATTGATTCCACTGAAAAAACTTTTAAGTATTTTGCTTTCAATCAAAAAAGTATAAGCTGAAGTAAACTAAATATATGAATCTTTTTATCAGTTAGTTACAGTTAGGGGGGAAAAAAGCATATAAAAATATTATAGACAAGAATTTTATCAGATAAACTTGTTTGGTATGAAGATAAGCAAGACTGAATATTCTTTTATAAGTCAAGATTACAAAAGATTTATCATCAGTAAAAAAGCATTTTGTTTTGGCAGTAGTTCAACTAACTTCCAGCTTTTGATGAATTTTGCACTTAGGGATGGAACAGATTGAAGAAAATATGAATGAACATGGCTTGGGTGGTTGTAGAATATGTTCATCATTGAAGTGAGCAGGGCTGCGATTACATGTAATTAAATGTTTTTAGGCTTTGCTTCTATTGTAGCACTTTTGCTTCTTACCAGAAATAAGTTTTAAGGCTTCATTTGAAACAATGTTTGTGATCCATATATGTATTTTAATTCATAATAAAAATTTCTCAGATTTTGTCTCTATTTGTCCCATTATTCTCCTAAAATATCTTAGACCATTATTCTTAATTTTTCTTTTTGGTCAGGAAAAAGTCAATGTCTTATAAACTTCACGTTGATGTAACAAAATTATTGATGTTTTATTTTCTTTTATTCAGAGCTAGAAGGGCCATGCTATGATTATATAATAGATAATAGATTTTATTATGTGCAAAGCTTGCAACCTTGTTTGTACCTTTTTTTTAATTCAATTTTTATACTTAAGTCTTGTTGTTTCTATCCCTGTACAGAGAGTGGTTTATCACTGGGCTTGTTTTTTATTGCTTTAATCATTTGCTATATCAATCTTCACAGAAAATTGGCCTTTTCTGTCCAACACTTTTCTTATCAATATCAGTTTGTCAGTTGAAATGCAGCTACAATTTTTTATGGTCCTCTTAGAGGAAATAAAATGTTAATAAAATGATATGGAAGTAAAGCAGTTTTAAATATGTTGTTCAGTACCCTTAAGCAGTACTATAGGAAGTGAAGAGCATGGCATTACTTTGTCTGCATAGTGATAGGAGTTCAGGGATCTGAATATTTTTATCTTTCTCCATACCTCTCTTTACTTTTCAGTGACCATCTTTTAAACCAATGTAAGTGATTAAAGATTTTGCAGTTTGAGGTGAATTTATTTTGGTTGTTTTTAATTGTATGCTCAATTTTGACCTTTTTTGTTTGTTTTGTGTTATGTTTGTATTTTACTGACAAAATCAAAACTATTCTTCATTTTGATACATACTTGCATCAATAAGATTCCCAAGAAAAATTTCAATGGAGCTTTTTGGTTACTTTGCTTTCTGGAAAGTTTATAAAGCTTGTTAATTTGTCATTTTCAATTTTTTTTTTTTTTGGATTATTTAGTTTATTTAAAAAGCAGACTTTTTTTTTTCTAAATTTAACTAGTTTGCCAGTTTCAAATTATTTATGTAAAACACATACATGATTCAGACTGATTGATTTTTTAATAAATTTTTCACCTTTTTACACGAAAGCATGTGCCAGTGTCATAATAATGCAGGTTTGGATCAGTGTGAGGCAGAGGCTTGTACCTTGGCCATTGGTTTGAATTTGTGGTGAAAAACTAGTTATCATTTGCACCAGTAGTCAGAAGATTACTCTACTATATGCATGTTAATTATTAATTGTAATGTAATAGTTTTACTGCATCACTGTAAAGCAGATAGTGTCCTATTTTTTTCTTTTGTGTTGTTATCATGCACATCAGAAGGCATTTAAAATTCGTTAAGTAACCTTTTTTTCTACTTGTATTGCATGATTTATTTATGTTTCCAGATCAAAGATACATACACTTAAAAAAAGTAATTTGAAAATAAATTTGTCATAATAATATAGCAGGAAGTGTTCAGTTGAAGTTCAGTTTTTTTCAAACTGATATCAGGGAGAACTCATTTAACATCTTCTCGGTCATGAACGTACAGAGCAGAAAGCACTGTAAATTTCTAGCAATTTTCTTTGAAAATCAAGTGTTTTAGTGAGTGCAAACATAAAATTAGAATATTAACTGAAATCAAAACACTATTTTTGTTCAATCTTATGGCCAATTTTGTATTTTACCCAACCCTTAAGTTGATGGTATAGATTTTGCAATGAACTTGATTTTTATTTCGGGTTTTTCCCGTTCTTCAAAACTTGACATTTAGTCATTCAAGTTAATTAAAGATTTTGCCATTGTTGTATTTTGGTTTCTGTAGACAATGTAAATTGTTCAAGTGAATATCTTAGAATCTTCTTTGCAGTTAAAAACTTTTAGTCAGTTTTCACTCCTTGACATCTTGTGAATGTGAACTTGCAGCTTATGAGTCCTTTGAATGTTGAAAAAATCATAGATTTGCATTGCAATCAAATACTTCTAGTACTAGTAATACTGTTGAATTGCCATTTAACTTGAAAAATTTATGGTACAAACTCTTTGAGCTTTCTCCTCCAAGCCAGTGTTGTGACCTACCACTTGTTACTGTTATTTGAAAAACAAAAACAAAACAATTCATTGGTATCCTGCCGAAAGGGCTTGCCAGCCTTATCACTTGGTTAAAAAGTCATATGTTTTTATATTTTTAAGCAAGAAGACTTCTGGATAAATATGACTGTCGATTAAAGACCATCTGTTTTGGTAGTGGATGAGCAAAATAACCCACCATTTAAGTGTTAGAGACTGTATAATCTCATGCCAAATTTGTATCATATTTATATAAATATAAATTTAGGTATGAATGTTTCTGTATTATACTCAGGTATGTATGTTTAATATGATTAAACCATTGAAATTTTTTTTTTCTTAACTTTTTATTATTTTTGTTTTATAGCCTAAGAGCTTGTGCAGTTTTGAAATTTTCAAATAAAAATGTTTTCCTCATGCACAATCAAATCCTCTTTAAACTTTTTGATTTCTATATTTCTGTGTTATTTCAATTGAATCATCCATCAGTATTTAAAGAGTGGAGATAAAATATTTATATAACTGTGCTGATATGTTGCATGCTTGTAAGGCATATGGTCCTATGACTTGATGCATTCCCATATGGTCTAAACAGGGTGGGAAATATTTAAGTAATTAAAATTACGTAACTTAAAGAAATGTGCAATTAATAATATGAAAGTTTGGCTTTAATATTAACAAAAGAAAAAAAGCTTTAAATGAATTTGACTATTTGAATCACCTCTTTGTTTACTACTGTTTTATTTCCCATCAGCGTATCACATTTCTCTCTCTCTCTCTCTCTCTCTCTCTCTCTCTCTCTCTCTCTCTCTCTCTCTCTCTCTCTCTCTCTCTCTCTCTCTCTCGCTCTCTTTCTCCCTCTCTTTTTATATCCATCTACAGATAAACATGTTTTCTTTATGCTTTCCTTTAAACCAACACCATGATTCCATTTCTCATTTCTTCTCTCAATCACCATTACCCTCTTTGCTTTCCAGCTAAGTGCATACAATTTCTTACTTCATATCACACCCTAACATACTGTAATATAGTAACCACGCAGGATTGGTGCCGTCATTGCAGCTAAAGCTGATAACATTGTAACATGGTATTGGCAATCTTTCAAACCCAACACTGATTTATGTGAAAATGTGTGCGCTTCAGGCTAGACTTGTAGTGTAATATCCTCCGCAACATCAGTCTTCGAATATTGGTACCTTTGCAGAGAATTTAGATTAAATAACTGATGATGATGTAATGAAGAGAGGAAAACTATTTCAACTTTAGGCTTTATAAAATGATGACCAGATGCAGTCTAAACATAGATTTCCCTTATTCTCTGTCTTTCTGTCTGTCCATGTCTCTCTCTCCGTCTCTCTCTCTCTCTCTCTCTCTCTCTCTCTCTCTCTCTCTCTCTCTATCTATCTATCTATCTATGTATCTATCTATCTATCTATATATTTATCTATCTATCTATCAATCTATCTATCTATCAATCTATCTATCTATTTATCGATCTATCTATCTATTTATCTATCTATCTATCTATCTTTCCCAACCCTCCCCCAAGAAAAAAATGGAAGAAAAATCCATATTAATTCCACACTTCTCGTACACATTTTGTATTTTTGTTTTGTTTTGTTTTATTTTGCCCCGGCGCCTACCTCCTCGTAGCTAAGTTATTTTCCACCTGTACCGAAATGATATCACGACTTTACTACAAACTTTCACCCGCATTTCTGCAATAACAGTGTCTGTCATAAGTGGGATATAAGTTGAGCCTAGTCTTTCATTTTATGTTTCTATAAATAGTTCCCGTGGTCACGTCTATTTGATAAATGTGTTCATGTCCAAAGCCGCACGATAAGCGATCCACGTTTAATCTACTGTTAATGTTTATGCTTAAAGGCGTCAGATCTCGACCAATCATAGCAATGACGCCAGATTTAGAGTGCATACAACCAGCTGGAAGGGAGAGCGAACCAAGGATAGATCTATATGGAAAGACAGATTTTATTTTTTTACAGTTCTGTCCTCTGCCTCTGTTTCTTAGATTTTTTCTTCTGTTTTGATACAAGAGAATTCTTTTTCCAAATGGTTATGCTATTCACTCTCATCTGCGCACTTTTCTTCTTGGTAAGTGATTATGACTCCCTACCTGCTTTAGTTTCACATTGCTTTTATTTCACTTTTTTTTTCAACCATTTTTGAACACTTTTATTCCTGATAGAAAGTTTACGTAAGCCATATATTTGTCACAAAGTAGATCGATATCTTAAAGAAAAATGATGATTCATGAAGCGAAAAAATAATCATATCCGAAGATTTCCACTGTTGCAAATCACTTAAAGAGCTAAGTTAAAGACCAAAAGACACAAAATCTACCACCAAGGCCACTCAACCAATCAGTGTCGCTCTTAGAAATAAGAAAAAGTTTAAACTACTAAAAGAACAAGGTATCAAAAAGGGATCAAGCGGAAAAAATTAAGTTGCCCTTCCGGCAATTAATAAAAAAAGGACACCTGATAAACTATGAGGCCTGCCTTTTAAACTAAGACACATAAGGCACACAAGAAAAGTCTGCAATTCTGTATACAGAATAAGGTAGTAAAATTCCTGTTCCACAGTTAAAATAATGTTGATCTGAGAGAAGCCATCTTAATGTGTAAATGAGTCACAAATAGCAAGCAGCAAAGATGTGCAATGAAAATATCAGCTTAAGGATCACTGGAGTTGACTTGTCTGTAGCCTTTGATATGATCAATCAACCAACTCCTCTACAGATTCTGGATAATCTTTAAAGGTGTTAAACAAATGTTAATCCGGTTCCTTTCATACAACATTCAAATCTCTACAAAAATCAGTAATTCTTTTAAAATCACTGTCAGCAAACCTCAGGGTGCTGGACCTCTTCTTGTTCACTATCTAAATAGAGACAGAGCATGCATTCCAAAAAGTACAATCAGTCAGAGGTGGTCATCATCAATCACCCCAAAAATATTAATACCAAGGGGAATTGCATACGCTAACGATGGACACTTTTTAGGAAAAGATTATAATTATAAATATTGACACGATTCAGAAAACCCCTGAATAAATCATCTCAAAGTCGACGTTTACAAATTACAAGACAAAGTTTACTAACTTAAGCAAAGACAAAAAAAAAAAAAAACAACTTCCAAATCACTGAAAAGTTTGGGATCCTGGATTAGCGATACAGATGTCATTGAAAAATGAGAGCAACTCTTCAATCGTGCGCTTGGCCAGCTAAAGAATATTTAACAAGTTAAGAATAAATCTATTTAACTCTTTAAAGCTCTCGATAAATCCATCCCGATAGAAAATCGTCTGAAACTAAAACGAAACCTTCTAATAAAATTATCAAACTTCAAAGCTTTTTCATCATTTTTTGTACAAAGATCATGGGGATGAAAATTATAATTTTGGGTGATTATCTTTGACACATAAAACTGCACCAAATCTTGCACGAACTATAACCAAAAGTGCGTAAGTAGATAATTAGCCACTCATTTTTTTTGCTGAAACAGCTAGGATCGTTATTCTTCGGGTTAAGGAAGAGAAAGAAGACAGCAGCTGCATTCCAATGTAAACAAGTCTGAAAAAACCCAATCTATCGTCAATCTTCTCGAAATTAACATATATTCACACCCATGATTGATAACCATTCCTTGTGTAAAAGACCGGAAAAAAACCAAAAAAAAAAACAAAAACAAAAACAAATAAAAAACAACAAAACAAAAAACAAAAAACAAAAAACAGGAAGACATTGCACCATCAAGTGTCATATAAGATCCAAACCAATGTTGGTATTGTTCACTATATAGAAAACTCCGATCTTCATATCTGAAAGTTGATGTGGTCACTGTGCAAGGTAAAATAACTAAGAGCCTTTGATCGACACAGCTTAAGATGTATTTAAAAGTAAGATATTAATAAAGAAAATCTTCATGGTGATCAGAAGATTCACACATTTTACTTGCTTTCTGAATCATAATGATTTAGGCTCGGGATTAATATACTGCCCGGATTTTGTATACTCTGAATTCTCAAAAAGACACATATTACAGTCTGAGCTAAAAAATGATTCTTAAAAACAATTAAAGATATGTTATTAAAAAAATAGAGAGAAGGATGTACATGTATTTAATAATTGTTTATTTCCGAATATATTATTTGAAGTTAAATTTTTCAACATTTTTTTCCCGCACTTAAGTAACGGTTTACTTTCAGGTTACCCTACCTGGAGAGTCGGCCATGTCTGACCAATTCCATCCTCCCGGTGGATCTGGCAGCCATCTTTGCCGAGACAGAGCTGACTACTTCCTCCCCCGCCAATTCCGCGTGTCCACTTGTTCTATGTGTCTTATCTACTTATACCCGACGATGTCGGAGTTCAAGATACATGTTTTAAACGGAGTCACATTACTTCTCCAAATGACAGCTCAAAAGTCTAGTGAACCATCCAGTGTTCAAAGTCAGAGACGCCCTGACGGGACAGTAGAAACAACGCCGGATAATCATACTCGTTCGGATATGGAAGCACAAATGACTACTCATTCTCTTCCCTCAAACTTATGGTCAGTCAAATTAGTAATCCCTGACGTCGAGGATGAAGCTTCACTCCTGGTAGGAAAGTGTATGTTATCTAACAGCTATTTTATTTGAAAAATCTCGGTTTATATCAAGGGCGTATGTCTTAACTGTATGTCTATACGAAATTCTAATCTTTTTTTTCTGTTTTATTTATTTATTTATTAACCGAATTTCAATATGACTAAGTTTGGAACAATGTACCTTAGTATAAACTAACAGTATTGTTTCCTTTACAAACGCCATCTTTTTAATTAGGCCCTAGTATAACAAAGCTTTTGGTGGAAGTTTATGTGAATGTCATTGGAAATAAATTTACGAATAGAAGGAAATATAGATTATACTTCTATTTTTTTAAGGTTTTTCTCCATAAACATGCTTAAAAAAATTATCAAAACAATGAAATTTAAGTATTAAACCAGGTCATTTGAAAACGTACTGTTACAGAAAATTGCCTTGCAATTGTATATTACAGAATAATAAGTTATTCTATCCTTTAAAATAAACTTTTGACCAACCAGCCAGTTTCAGAGATTTTACCCAAGTCCAAAAGCCGACGATGGCTACAGTGTTGCCAGGCTGCTCAAAAATGTTGCCAGCGTCAGTTGATCAAGGTGAGGAAATCCAGTTTGGAATTTCAGAGGCTCTTATGAAAACACTACAATTTGGTAAACGAATTCAGATAGCGATTTAATTGTAATTTTCTATCTTTGTAATGTAGTGCTAGACAAGAGAGTCGGAGAACATTTTTTCATAGCGTCAGCTCTGTCCGCTTTTATTCAACGGGAAGCTATAACAAGTCAACTTTAAGGTGATTTTAGCAATAGAGATCTAGCATGTTGATCCGACTTGTTTTTTTTTTTATAATATATTTACTATAACAACAATTGTAGATCATGGACAAAAACCAAATAAACAAAAGTAATAATAACTATTGCAGTAGTAGTAGTAGTAGTAGTAGTAGTAGTAGTAGTAGTAGTAGTAGTAGTAGTAGTAGTAGTAGTAGTAGTAGTAGTAGTAGTAGTAGTAGTAGTAGTAGTAGTAGTAGTAGTAGTAGTAGTAGTAGTAGTAGTAGTAGTAGTAATTATAATAATATTTTTTGCGGAAACAATGGTACTGTTATGATTATATGCTATCCACTCGCTCAACATTTCCTTTAGCTTGCATTCGATAGACGTTAGTATTCTCTCATTTGGATAAACTAATTTATTGATATTGTTTCCGGGAATATCATAAAATTATTCCTTTTTAAGGTGCATATTTAATCTTAATTTAATTCAGTGCTGGACATAAACATGTGGCGCTTTATATTATAATTAAAAAAAATTGTTTTCTAGCTTAATTTAAAGAGACTTGTTTATAGTTTTTTCTAAAAAAGTATTATTAGCCCTCATTAATCTTTTCCCAACAGGTGACTATTAAAAACCAATGAAACAAAGTAAAACAACCCCAAGTGAGCATAGAGCAATATATATATATATATATATATATATATATATATATATATATATATATATATATATATATATATATATATATATTGTAAAAGCTTAAAGTTGTGAGAATGGTCTCTGCAACTTGACGAGATGTTTGGTTTTTTATCACCTCTAAAAAGTTGTGTTTATGATGGACTTTCCAGGCAATTCGAGTGACAAGCCAGTTGAAGGTGTCGAGCAGAAGCCACAAGTGGGACATTGCCCCATGACCTGGGATGGTTACTCATGTGTAGAAGCCACATCAGCCGGAAAGATTGCTCAGGTGACATGTCCTCCTTTCATCTGCACCAAGCAAGTGAATCCTCAAGGTGAAATGAACCTGATATGCTAGGTGTAGCAAAACCATCGTGTTTACATGAAAGGGAATTATTTCCATGATATTGGACCATAAGACAATTACATCTAAATCATATCCCAGAAGGCTATAAAACTGTAACAGAATGGTTTAAATGATCGATCTTCGATTATTGCTCAGTTTTAGCATTCAGTGATAACAAAACAATAATATTTCAGAGAAGATTTTAGATACCTCGTGCTGCATAATAATAAACCTAATGAGAAAAAAAAACAATCTATAATGTCAATCACGAAGTTTTAATTGAAGTTTCAAGATAAGATATTAAAAGATGAAAATTATTTGGTAGAATTCTTGGGGAAGTATTAATCTTAAATTAGCAATGCTATCCCAGGTAATGAGCAGCACGTGCGCGCACTATTGCATAGGATGTTTCCACATTTTAATCTTAAAGAAATGAAATAAGGTCTTATTTTTCACATGGCATTAACTATTACATGTTAGCATGAGGTTTCTGATCATTTACAACATTACGCTCATTTCAATTAAAAGAGACAAAATAAAATTTTCTCTCACACCCCTGAGAGAACGAAACTAATTTAAGTTCATGTGTTTCTCCACACGTCAAAATCAAATGAACACATGTTCATTTATTTTTGCTTTAAAAGCTCGGGCTGCTAAACATTGCATGTCAAACGGCACCTGGTGGGTGAGTGAAGAGAGCCAGATGGAGTGGACAGACTACTCCACTTGCCTCGACATGGACACCAGTGTGAGAACCATGTTGCACGATTGTTTGGAAAGCATTATGCCAGATACGTCCTCTGAAACATACAAACATATTAAGTTTTAAAGGGATAGTAGAAAATCGGCCCCTTTAATTAAAAAATGGTTCGAAATAATTGTATGAATTCTGTCAAAGAATGTTTACTCCAGTAATCACTCCTGTTATGCTTTTAAATGTTAGTGCGTGCATATGTATCCAGTCTTTTTGTGGATTTTATCTTTTTCTTTAATCTCGAGTTTTAATTGTAAATATAAGGATGTAAGTAAAAAAAAAATTAATGTTAAAATCACAATTTAAGGTAAACTTCAGAAGAAATCTTTAATATGCCGCCTTTAAGCTCTTTAATTATAACCAAATTTTCCGTTTTCGTTTAAGTCTCTCCATACAGAGATGACAATTGCCATAGTCTGTAACGCCATCAGCATAGTCCTGCTTATTCCAGCTCTGCTAGTCTTCCTGCTCCTTAGGTAAAAGTTATGACACGTTTATGGTGTTTACACTTAATGTATCATAAAAATATTAAGAAACAATCTTTCTCCTGAAAATAAACCTTATCATTTCGTGATATGCTCTGTTGTGATAAGAATAAATAGCTGATTTTCTAAAATTCAAACCATCTATAGTCTTTAAAACGCCCAGTATCGTATAGGTACAATTAAATAGGCAGCTATCAATTCTCGCAAGGCAGTGCAAAGCTAGGCACTTTTTGCTTGTACCTATAAACTCTCCTAATGAGGGTTTGGTATTGAAAAGTGTCTTTTAATAGATCAAAAGATTGAATTGGCTGTTTATTAATGTTGTCTGCATCAGCCATTTAAATGTTACGGAAGTTAAACTATCACCCATGCAAAAGCTAACAGTAAGCAGCTTTCATAACAGTTTCGCTATTCTCTATTTTTCATTTAGATAAATCTCTTTAAGAGAGCTGAGTTTTGGATATTTTTCTAAAAGATGTAGTAAAAACAACTTAATGTGTTGCTATTTTTTCACCTTATCCCTTTTTCATCGTAGATCGCTGCGCATACAGCAACGTATCCGGCTGCACACGTGCATGTTCGCGACCCTCTTGGTGTCCTCCATCACAGCCATGTTGTGGGAACGTCTTGTCATCATGGACATGCTGCTCACCCCTCTACAGGAAAGTTTCGTCCACGCCAAGCCTGTGGGTAGCTATCTATCTCTATTTTTTTATTTCCACGTTGGCTATATGTTACATGGCTCACCGAGTTGGTTCATATAATTATGAATTGAACATTTTCTTTTGTTAATGCTTCGTGCCGTTACAGATATAAAGTCAACTCGGAAAAAAAAATAAAAAAGGTGGGAGAAAAAAAAAGGGGGGGGGGGACTCTTCAGAAGAAAATAGGAAAGGCATAGAGTACTGTAAATAGTTTTCCCAAGTGATTCAATTGGAATTGCATTATGATGACATTTGCCCCGATTCTTCTTTTTTAACACAGAATGCCTGTAAGTTTCTCAACCTTACAAGCCGATTGGCCAAGACCTCTTCATTTTTCTGGATGTTCTGTGAAGGTTTCCATCTTCACTGGCTGATGGTTAGAGCTTTCAAGCCCATCAACACAATGGGCTTGTACATGGCAATAGGATGGGGTAAAGAAATACATTAGTATGCATAGAGATGAAAAGAATTTGTTTTATTGCAATTTTAAACCCATAAATCATTAAAAGTTCTAAAGATCTCCCTGTGTCAATGGGTGTTACACCGTATAGATTAAAACTAGGTAATATTCACCATTGCTTTTACACTTTGCATTTTGTCTGCTTTGTTTCTGTTTGAAAAGTTAATAGGTCTTGAAGTCGTTTTTGGGCGCCTTCTGGTTATATCGAGGGAAATAGCACGAATGGGATTAATCAGATTGATTTTGTTGTAATACACACCCTGTTTCGGTTCACGATTATCTTTACCCATAGAATCTCCGACAATATATAAAAATTAATTTATGTTTTTCTATGCTTTGACCTTAACTCAATTTGTAAAAATAATTCGATATGTCTGCAAAGTTCAGCAATATCTTTAAAAATAATCCTCATGCCACAAAAAAAGAATATTTTTGTATGTAGTAGAAAAAAGTTACTGACTCAAGGTAAAAAATGTAGACCTATGTAGTTCTCTTAATCGACCATTTTACAAGTCTTTGCTGTAAGAAATGCAAAATGTGATTCTCATAATTGACTTTGCAGGCATTCCGTCGTGTCTCGTTGTGATCTACCTGTGTCTCAGAATTGTACTCTACGACACAGAGTGAGTGTAAAATTAATACAAATATCGAGAAAAAATACAGTGGCCGGAATAACTATCATTATTACTATGATAAATTGATAATTTAAAATTAGTTACGCTCATAATAGAATTGAATGTTATCAATCGAGAAAGAGTTACAGTATATTTTAAACTTGTTTTAGGTTCTTATGTTCATTTGATTGAATTTACGCGCCTGTCCTTCGAATGAAGCACAATAAGATGTTGAATCTAAATCACTCTTCATTGCCATCTTATACAAACTAATCTATCCATCTATAAAACTATTACTTAAGAAATATCAGATTGCTCTCTAAGCTTTTTGGCCAGCAACGACACTGCTTAAATTTAAAACCATTTAAGTAAAGAACATTATGAACCCGGAAAAAAGAGCTTAAAGATGCAACTTTAAAAGAAAACTTAACTTTTCTCAGAGCATCTTATTCAGTCTAGCAGAATAATATCCTTCTGCTCACGCCGATTAGACTAAGTTATTAGAATGGACTTTAGGTTTTCAAAACAGTAAATGAATCAAGAGTCAACTTTGCTACCTTATACCCGTATCGAGATTTAAAACTAGATAAAGAATGGTTGTAATCAATAATGAAGATAATTATAATCAAAACTAAGGCCTAGAAATTCTGCTGCTTTATTTGAACATAAATAATAGAAGTTCAAGAAGAAATCCTTCAAGGCTCTATGTTGGAACCCCTTTTAAAAGGAGACTACAAAATGATAGAATGGTGATTAAGAGTTCAATGGACTTGTTCATATTTTTCCTAGCTCCTGTTGGCTGAAAACCCTTGGTGCTCTGGAATGGATAATTGACGCCCCAACAGTTGCTTGCATTGCGGTAGGAATAATAAAGAACAAGCCCTCACTATTTTACATTCTTTTTCTCCTTATCTATTTATCTATATATCCATCCACCTATTTATCTGTCTGTCTTTCTATCAGTTTATCTGGCTATGTATCAGTCTGTCTAAATACTTATCTATCTATGTATATCCTTACTGCCCTTACTACTTTTTCCTCAATGCTTCTTCTCTACGATCTATTCATGCAGTTTTTTTTTTATTTTCACTTTTTAACCTGCGTGTATTATATGTAGCCATTAATCCAACAATTATCGAAAAATGTCTTTTTAAAAACCACTTTGGTTATTTTTATTTCTCTACATAAAGATGCAACTTTCGGTAAAATCTTAAACATCTTAAAAAAACAAAAAACACCACACACCTAAAAGAAATACATGACGTAGCAACATTTTAATCGTTTTCACAGCTGAACGTCATTTTTCTGATCCTCATCTTGAGGAAGTTGGTTTTCCAACTTAAAAAACAGCCAGACGATGTCGGCAGTTTAAGGTAAACGAACGATTTAAAAGATGCTTCATGATTCTTCTTGCACTTGCAATACATAATTACCATCGCCAATTTTAGGAGGCTTAAATTTTAAATTAACGCTTCTGCGCATTGTTTCTGGTAGTGGCCGTCCTCTTGTAGGAATTCCTCATATTTTCGGCTCTGCTTCTGCATTTTGTTTCTCTCTGTCACTCGCCCTTTCTCTCTTTTTTTTCTGCCTAATCTTTTATCGATGGCTTGTTCTTTTGTTTGTTTTTCTTAGAGAGGTAGGGGCATTTTGGAATCGCTCATCGCATTTTACTTGAATCTTAAATGTCTGCCTCAGTAGATAAAGTGGAGGGGTAATGTTATGTTTTATTTAGCGTGAGCAAATTTTGTCTTTGTCTTAAAATTACAAATATTTTATTTTACATATTACACTTTGTGCCTAATCATCCATTATCTAACGTACAGAATAAGGGATTGAGAAAGCTCAATATTAATTATCTTTGCCAGGAAGTTAATAGATTTAATATCGTAAAGAAACACACGTTAAACCTAATGTCAACCTACACACTAATCTGCATCTTTCAACCAGACGCACAATGAAAGCTCTCCTACTCCTGGTGCCCTTGCTAGGTGTGCAACAGTTCTGCATCCTTTATCGTCCACATGTGGATCAGCCTGGCTACTTCGTGTACGCGGTTGTTAGTGCTCTCATTGTAAACCTGCAGGTCAGACTTAGCATGATCTGAACCACTTTATCGTAAGAGAAACCATTATTTGTACCAAGATAGTTATATAGCCTGGGCTATCATAATATAAATCTTTCACATACTGAAAGTTGCAGTAACCATCAATACAAATTTTTCAGCGACAGTTTTGTTTCTCTCAAATATTTTGGAAATATTTTGGGTCTGTACCGAAATTCAGACGAAGAATGTGAGTTAAGTAAAATTTCCTGATTTTCTAAGGAAAGAATCGACTTCATGGCAATTCACATGTGAAATGTTACTTGTTACATTCAGATCGATCACCGCTCCACTAATATAATGAAAGAAGAACATATGGAATTTAAATTTTTAAATGTATTGAAAATTGGGTGTCCTATATCAAGCAAACTTTTAATTTGTATTATATTATATTATTATATAATTCCTTTTTTCTTCAGGGAGCAGCAGTTGCAATTATCTTCTGTTTCCTAAACTCAGAGGTACGTAACAGAATAATTCTTCTTCTTCAAAAATAAGTAAATAATATATATATTTATATATATTATTCTAACCGAAGTATCAAAACCTAAGTCTTGATAGTTACGTTTTTCTATGGATTGACTTCCCTTTGTGAAATGTGTAAGAATTATGGCTTGATGCTCTCAATTTATCACACAGAGTTCATGAATGATTACTTTTTTTTTAAATCAGTCTCATGTTAGTTTCACTTGTTTGTATTAATCTTTGGTCATATTTGATCAAGCACGAATCTTGTGGTGTTTACCTTTTTTTCAGCTTAATTTCAAATAGGTTCTATTTTAATGATCATGACCTTTATTTTTTTTAGGTTCAAACATCCATTTTAGAAGGCATAAAAAAACTTCGACGCAAGCTACAACCAGCACGATGTGATGTGAACAGGACAGTTACAGCTCTGTCTCTGGTGTCCACAGAACGTTGCTCGGGATGGATCATTCCAACAGCAGCCGGGTCTAGACCGTCAGCAGCCGAGAGAAAATGATACGGCAGATGACAATCCAACCAGCCTGGGTGATGAAGATAGCCCGGTCCAGCAGCTGTCGGGAGTAGTCTCTCAGCAGCCCAGGGAAAATGATAGTAATATGGCAGATGACAATCCAACAAGACTGGGTGATGAAGATAGCCCTGTTCAGCAGCTGTCGAAAATAGTCTGTCAGCAGCCCAGGGAAAATGATGCTGCAGATGAGAATCCAACCAGCCTGGATCAGGAAGATAGACCTGACCGACAGCCGTTAGAAGCAGTCTATCACCAATTAAGAGAAAATTATACTACAGAAAAGGAAACTCGGCTTCTGGGTTACCAATCAAGTTATGAAAAAGCAGGGAAAATGAATCTCCATGAAATACGGAAAATCAACGATAACCTTAGTTTGCAGCGTACGTATTTGGGGAAAAAACCTGACAACTCTAAAGTGACACAGACTCAGAATGATAACGAACTTGTGTTAAATGCAGATGTCTTGCTACAATAATCAACAGAGAACTCAGATCTTTGATTAAAAAACGGAAACGATACTCATCAGGGAAATGCAGTAGTAAGAACTTGTACGAAGAAACGATAGCCAACATTCTGTCGCTAAACCTTTTTCTTATATATTTATTATGGTCATGTAAATATTAATGAAATTCATATGCTCCTGTTTTTCGAAGAAACAGACGAATTGCTTTCATTTTTTTGTTTGGTCAGAAAACTTCACAGAATTTATTATAAGTTTTAAATCATTCAACCATAATTATGTTTATTGTTAATTAACTGACAACTTAAAATGTTCCTCAGCCAGAGACTTGTGTCTTCTCACCTCTTCCTCCTTCTCCATCTTATTTTCCATCTTTTTCTTTGCCTCCTCCTCCTTCTTCTCTACCTTATCTTCATTCTTTTTCTTGTTTCTAATAATGAATATCTGATGTTATCAAACTTCGTTCTAAAGCTATTCCCTTTTCTTGAGCATGTGGTTTGCTTGAAAATATACATGCATCATATTCTGTGCTTTCCGACATGAAGGTTCATCCTAGAACCCTAGTTTGTGTAACTGTAAAATGACTAATGGTCACCACAATGGAATATCGATATACCAGTGTCCTGCCTTTCCATGAGAAAACAATTTTTCGATTTTTAAATACCAATCGCAAATCTGTCCTATAAACTATTAGATAGATGTTTTAAGTTTTCTTCGACGAAATTAGGTTTAAAAAAAAGATCCAGTTTTGGTCAACAGCAGGGATGACTAAAACTCCAATATTTCATCTTTAGGCTTCCTTTCTCAGAAACAAAAATTAAGCAAATTAGTAATGCTTTGTTCAACAGCACAAGTACCAAGAAAACCAGTTTGGTCTTTTGTAACATTAAAGGAAATGAATTTGAAATGTCACAATTGTCCGTTCATATCTATAAATATGTATTTTACAAAAAGAGCTTAAGCCGGCTACAATTGTACAGTTAATAGATCATGCAATGAATCCTTGACTTTTTATATTTGTTCGTTTAAAAACTTACTTCACACAGAAGTCTGGTGAATATCCGTTTATAAAATATAAAAGGAAAACCTTTATTTGCCTCAACTTTCCCATTAGCAATGCAGCTGTGATTGGTTGTTTTGTGGGGTTTGCTAATATTCCTTTCTAAAGATATTTCATGCCACATTTTTAGGTTCGTAAATATAAAAAAATAAAAAATAAAAAAAAGGATTGGCAATGACATCATAAGCACCAGAACATTTTATTGTTAAGTTACTAATTTTACACCACTGAACTGGCTGTATACACCAAAAAGTTAAGGACAATATAAAGCAAATGAATGCAAATGATTTGGTTACTGAAATCAGGTGATAAACATTTGAATTACATAGAAATGATATAAACTTGCATTCTGCCAGCTTGGTCAGATTATGCACTCTTATACCTTTTTTTGTGGAAGCTGTATAATTTTATGAAGAATGTGAAGAATTGGCATGTGTGTAATAGAAAAGCAATAAAAACTTGTGGAATTAATGGCGGTAATAAATCAATTTTAGTCAACAATTTCCATAAGAAAGGCCAAGGCAGCACGTGCTTGTATTGATTTTAGTAACTGACACAAAATTTAACCCAAGTCTTAACTGAGCGGATGGTACTTGTATTTTATAGATGCTATTTTAGGTGAACTTTTTCAAAAGAAGTGGGCTTGTGAAGAACAAAGTCAAATATAAGATACATAGTTTCTAAAGCCAAATTTGCAAAGGCCGTCCAGTAATTTTTCAGGCACTGAAATCTTTAACAATAGTCATGAACCATTGAAGATTGATGAAGAAATGATCTTAGATACATTCCATGCTGCTAATGTTGTATCAGTATGCAGATGGTTTGGGTTATATCCTCCTTTGTTCTAGCAAAAAGCACGTCAAAATTCAGCCCTCCGAGTCCTTCTTGTCTAGAAGATCCTTGAGATAATCCTCCAGACCTGACAGCTGGTAGAACTCTGCCTCTGTACGGAGTTCTCTCCACACAGTCTCGTTCTGAGGTAGAGTGCCTTCCTTCACACAACCGTCACGTAGATAGTTCAGCAGGTACCTGAAGTGAGTGCCATCTCTATCAATGAAGTAGCTGCCGTCACCCTCAAGCTTCAACTTGTGACGCCCACTGGATAGAGATGAAAAGAAAGAAATAAAAATTCAATGCAAGGAACAAAAATATTTGATAAGGTTAAAATCATAAGCCCGTTTACATATGTGTCATTCAAGAAAAACATGTATTTAATGTACACCACGTTGAAGTTAACCTTCAAGTCAGAGCACCAAATCTGGAAGAGATACAATGCATGGGAAATAGAAAAGCGAGAATATTCTATGCTGAGGGAAGAAGATCAAATTTGTAGACGAATGGAATAGGTAAGTAAGCAGATAAAGAATTGAGAAAAGAGAAAGAGGATGAAAGAAACGTTGGTACAGCATAGCTCGATAAGTAGGAGTGTATATTCTCATACGTTGCAGAAAAAGCCTTTAAGCCAAATATATATGTTTGAATACTTAAGTATCCTTGAGCTTTGGTCTTCGTCTGTCTTCAGCTTTTCTCTAATTATTCTTTGAAATACCTTATCGGTAAATAATAGGTTCCAGGTTTAGATGAATTAATTTTCTTACCTAAACATGGCTGCTAGCATAGAGTCTGGGTCTTTGGTGAGTGTTAACAGTGATGTAGTGAACTGATTTCCCCCAATGTCTAGTTTGATGCGACTCTCCTGGACTTTGCCTAACTCGGACATACGCTGTTGAAAAATTTAACATTTAATTTTTTATTTGGCCTTTCAATGGGAAGCTAACCATTATAAAACCAAAACATAGTATAATTCTATTCAGAAAAAATAAGGATTTAAATTAAGTTTTCCACAAAAAATCCAACAAAAAACAACTGATCTACAGAACAGCACTTTTTTGAAAGAGTTAATTTTGTCATCTGTATTATTAAAGGCCTATCTTTTGAATATATTACTGTTTATAACTGTTTTAAAGCCCCTTTAATATGATTTCAAATTAATTAATACAATTCAAAGATCATGTATTTGAAACAGTTGCGTAACAATTCAACATGTTTGGTTTCTGATAAAAATATCTGCAAGCAAAATATTTTTCATTGAAATAAAAACCCCATCAACATGAAACTGTAGCAATTGTGTGTGTGTGTGTGTGTGTATATATATATTGTGTTTTTAACCTGGACGTTGATGCATGGGACAAGTCAACAACGATCTCACATTGAGCTCTTCTTGAAATCTATCCTTCTCTGCTTGTAGTTCTTCTCGCTCAAGGCGTAACTCTTCCGCCTTCTCAGCTACTATCTTTTCCTGTGCTGCTCTTCTTTCCGCATCTTTTCTTTCTAGCTCAAGTCGCAGACTTTCATACTCCTAGTGGTCCGAAAGAATGTAGAGTTAATTGAACAAGCAAGAAGAAAAACAAGGCTCAAAAACTGGGTAGGTGAAACGGAGAAAGAGAGTTTTTTAAAACAAAAAATGTATAGACCAATATCTGGATTCATGTTGAAGATAGCAATAGTAGGCTATATATGGAAACTTGGTGATCAGATTGTAACAATGATCGTTATAATAAAACAAGAAGCCAATCGAATTATTAGATTAAATTACAGTTTACATTTCAGCTGTTCTGATGCCATTCAAGGATTGTGTGGATTCAATTCATGGGAATGATAAAAAGGCAGTTTATCTAATAAACACAATACACGTACAGCTTCAGATATGTAACTATTATTTCTTGTTAATGGTTATCAGATGTTGATTACATGTTTGTAGTGATGGATAAAAGCTCATCAAAATATAATTTTACATTCGTAATTCTTGTTTGAATGGGTTTTTTTTTTTTTTTAACTCGAATCATTCATGTTTTTCTGAACGAAAAACCTGCCTTACTTCTCTTGCGGAATGACCAATCTCGATGAAATTCATCACGAAGTGGAAACCCAACAAAAAAGAATAAAGAAATAAAAGCGTACAATTAAGTACATGTCACGCTAAGGTGAATGGCAACTAACCTTGATCTTTTCCTCACAACGGAGCAGCTCTTCCTCCAGTCTATGCTCCTTCAGTTCGAGTCTGGTGGCCAGACGCTCTGTGACGGACTCCCGCGCGCAAACCTGTCGCTCTCGCTCCCTCAGCTGACACTCGCGAGATTCGATATGGTCTTTGGCTCGCTGGAAAAAAATATAAATTAAATGAGGTGAAGAGATCGTTAATAAAGTAATAAAGTCATCAAGGGTACCGGAACATTAAAGTCGGAGGTTTTGTTTTGTCTTTTGTTGTATTTTTTTTTTTCGATATGTAACGTTTTTGCGCATGTGACGTTGTAAGAGCAATTTTTTTCTTATCTTAACATGCAGGCGGTAATACTAGCTAAAAAAAAAAAAATTAAACGGCTGTGGACGTCAATGTTAGTTACGATACTAACAGTGATAAAGATGCGAATAGGAATAGGTTTGACGATGTGATTGTGATAGTGCTGATAACGGTTTTATTGACTGGAAATAAGGATCATGATAAGGTCCATGGTGATGGTGATGATGTTGTTGAGGATCGTTCAAATCTTTAAATAGGGAATTACTATAGACCTTCAGACTGATTATAACATTAAAGCTCTAGAGCTTGACTAGAAGTCATAAGACTTTTTATCCCAATTCAAGCACATTCATGTTGTAAATTCTAGAATGCAATAGATTATACTATTGTTCCATATGCATGCATTTCCTGCGCATCACCGAATCTTATAAATCTTCCTGCGTCCGTGCTAGACGAGCAAACAGCTTATATTTCTAACAAAGCACTCTCGTGATTGAGACAGTGAGCACTCGTTTAGTTAACTGTTAACTGGCTGTCCTGTAATGTCAGCAAAAGAGCTCATTACCTGTAATAAATGCGATTCCAGGTGTTTATAAGGAAAAAATATATTGGCGAAAATCCCCGCCCATTTTCTAGAAAGGTGGCCGAATCCTAATTTGATTCAATGAAGAGGGAAAAAAGTTTACAGATTTCCTGCCAGTACAAAAAGGTGCATAATGAGGAGGAGGAGGAGGAAGAGAAGAAGAAGAAGAAGAAGAAGAAGAAGAAGAAGAAGAAGAAGAAGAAGAAGAAGAAGAAGAAGAAGAAGAAGAACAACAACAACAACAACAACAACAACAACAACAACAACAACAACAACAACAACAACAACAACAAGAAGAAGAAGAAGAAGAAGAAGAAGAAGAAGAAGAAGAAGAAGAAGAAGAAGAAGAAGAAGAAGAAGAAGAAGAAGAAGAAGAAGAAGAAGATGATGATGATGATGATAATTCTGATGAAGAAGAGAGGAGAAGCAGTTGTTTTTTTTTCATCATATGATTATTTTCGTTATTTTGACACATTTTTTAATCCTTTTGACACACCTCTAGGTTTAATTTACGTCAGAAAGAAATATAAGTGTAAGGAAGCGCATCATACTATTTCAATATGCATAATGAATGAAACCAGTAGAAGTCTGATCATTGAATGCTTTTTTTTAATTTATTGTTGTTAATAGACATAATATGTATAGATAATTAGCATTAAAAAGTCGTTTTTTCTTTAACAGGTCGCACTTATTCTTTATTTCCTCTATTCTTCTATCTGTAGTCAGTGCAGAAACTGATAGATTTACACTGACCTGTACAAAGACATTGAAGTTGCCGTGCAGCTTGTCCAGAAAAGTTTTCCCAACCTGGTCGATCTGCTCGTGTATGTCAAGTTCCCATTGCGTTGTCACGTCATCAAACATGCTGTTTTCAATTACATGGCCTTGTGCATCGCAGTTCTTGCTGTCATCTGGAAGCTCCGCCCCTTCAGGTGGCCCCACCCACTCTCCCTGAGCATTGATTACCTCAAGCACTATTACAGGTCGAGTAAAATCTGAATCCATATCCAAGACGATACCGATAGCTCTGTCCCTGGAGAAGAGAGGGCGCCAATCTGTGTCCGCCTCAGCCTTGGCCCACAGTCTCGACCTTTGACCTGCGCAAACCTGGTACAGTTGGCGCGCTCTGTGCTCTATGTGGCCTACCTTCTCCATTTTGCTGAACCGTACAATGTGGAAGTCTTCGGGCGGTGAATTGCTCAGCATTATCTGGAAAGGTGAGATTAACTTATTGCGTTTATAATTAAGACGTCTGGAAGATAAAATAAAAAAGTACATAATATAAGTTATTATAGCCTAATTGCTCATTTCACCGACATTAATTAACTAATAACTTAATATTGTAAGATTTCCTTTCTCAAATGCACATAAGAAAATTTGCTTTACTTAAAGTAGGGTATATCATCCGGATTCGAAAGATGAAAACTTCTTTACGAGCTTAAATTGCACAATAATAATATATAAAAAGAAAATCGATTATAAATCCATTCATAAAATTAATGCTTCATTATTCAAGGTGTTAATACACAACTCTATAGAGAACTTGGCGAACACAGCAGCCTTCTTCGAAAAAACTAACCTGTCCATTTAGAACATGCTTTTATTGGTTGTTTCGTCTTTTGGCCTTAAGATTAACTTTCCGTCATTTATGTTATACGCTTTCAAACAATATTTTCCCTTACCTTAAATGAATTGATGTTATGTTCTATCTCCGGCCCACGTGCATACTTATATACCACAAGTTTCATGGCCTTGTGTCCATCTGCCAGTCCATACCATTGTAGCAAAGCTCGCCAAGCGTCTTCGTGTACCACGTCCACAGTGTGGGCATAGTCCCGCCGGGTTACTATCGGTCCAGGAGGCGAGCAGGCTCTCTGACTCTTGTAGTATTTCCTCCCACTGTTGATACCCACAAACTTCTTGAGCTGCTCCAGCCATTCTGCTACGATCACGTACCAGAAATCTCCTTCCACCAGTTCTCTATCTAATAAGTGTTCCAGCACAGACTTCTGCGCCTGCTGATGATCAGGTGAAAAGGCGAATCCAGAGGGTGGCGAGTGGTGAAGCGGGTGACCACTCGAAACTGTTGTAGGTGTACTAATGGCCTGTGCTGGGGACGATGTCTGGACCCCTGCCACGGCGGCTATCGGCAGTGAGCCTCCTCCGCAAGTTGTTGATGGCAAGGACATTCCAAACCGTCGTTCATTGGTGACTTGACGATGGAATGACGTCAAGTTCGTCGGTGGTAACATAAGGGTCTGGGAGAAAAGATAAAGAGGGAGAGTTAAGTCGCTGAAGCGGCGCATGCGCTGTGAATTCTGAGGCGTGTGCAAAGATCGTGTATACGCTTGCCCTGAAACACAGATCAAGAAAAGGTATGGCACCATTGTAATGGCTGGCACGGAACCAGACAGGTAAGCCTCAACAAACGTACTTTGACCCCTCAAGAATTAGCTCGGATCTATTTATAGATTATGTGTCATCCACGTGCTGTTGTTTACAAACAACTATCTTTTCAGCAACGCTTGGGTAGAAGGAAATACTATAGCTTGAAAATTAAGAAATATTTTAATCATTTGCAGACATTGTTCACAATGAGAGTAAATTCTTTATCCTCCCACCCAGTCAGCCAAATTAGCAATATTTAAGAACAGGTGCGTTTTCTCACAAGAGTTGTGTCTAGCTCACAGAACATCATCTTGGGCAGGTGCTCTCTAAAATCTGCATAGCTGAGACAACTCTCACTCTCAGCTTAGCCTTACCTTGGCATGGAATGGAAAAATTCCAAAAGCCAGCCTAAAAGAAAGCAAAATTATCGAATGATAGAGATCGAGGCCTACTTTGGTTGTTTAAACTGAAATTCTTTTAGAGTACTATCTTTTTCTACCTCTTACCTTCGTTTTGTATTCCACAAACTTATAAAGGCACACAGAAGAAAAAGTTCCACACTGATACAAAGAAAAAGGTTTCTTTGAATTTGGTTCACTTGAATATTATATATAGATTATATATATATACTCACCTTCCCTCTTAGACTGCGCGAGTGAGAGAGGGTGCGAGGGAGAGAGAGCAGACCAAACCTGACGTCACAAAGTGCCTTTAACTCCGCAGATCACATGGCGCTGTGAAACTGAAAATTTTCTTTGTTGAGCTTGCCAAGATTCCGGGCTCTCTCTACGGCTGTTCTTCGACCAAAATATAAGTCACAGATTTTACAGTGGATAAAACAAGAGGGTTTGGTGCTAGCAATTCAGACACTTTTTTTTTCATTCAGACAAGACTATGTCCGCCAGACCGAGGCTCACCTCGGTCCATTGAAGAACAACGAAATCAGGTGTTCACATCATCAAAATTTGCATTACCCTTAGCTTATCTAAATGAGATTAATTTTTACAGAAAATTCACACACCTGTTAAGGGAAATAAATAAAGAATAGGAGCAACAGGAAAGTCATACAGACACACATTCTGTGAGTTGAAAATAAAACAGTTTAGGCTTACTGCTCTCCTTAAGCCTGTAATAATACACGAAAACACTGATTCCTGGCTTCCCTAAGTTTAGATAATGATTTTTATAAAAGTTGGATGCTCGTTTGTTGGCTTTTTTTCACTTTATTTTGCGCGATACAGCACTCCCAATACATAAAACCTCTACTCCTTGGGGCTATTTTTTGTTTAAAGTCTTGCATGCAAGAGCATTAATTTTTGAATGAGAGAAAATTATAAGAAAGCTTCAAATTAAACAGGAAAACAAACGAACAAACGTAAAAAATAAGATAGATAAATTAAACGTGCAAAAGAAAAGACAAAAAAGTGTTTCAAGTAAGCTTCTTTTTTAAAAAGCTTTGTGAGGCTCTATTGTTAGTCCTGCAAAGGATTCTGAAAAAGAGTATTGATATCTTTCATGACTATTTTCTAAATCTAGATAAAGACAATACTGTTTAAACATCATTCCCTCGGTTTTTTTTTCTAAATATCTTATATCCAGGAACAAAATATTCCTTGAAGGTGGGGGAAATTCAAGT
>JAWDGP010004725.1:600000-672911 GCA_033675545.1 Elysia crispata
GAGAGGTGGTGGTGGTGGTGGTGGTGGTGGTGCTAGTAGTAGTAGTAGTAGTAGTAGTAGTAGTAGTAGTAGTAGTAGTAGTAGTAGTAGTAGTAGTAGTAGTAGTAGTAGTAGTAGTAGTAGTAGTAGTAGTAGTAGTAGTAGTAGTAGTAGTAGTAGTAGTAGTAGTAGTAGCAGCAGCAGTAGCACAGTAGCAGTAATTGCAGTAGGAGTAGTAACTATATTTTCTTTCCCTAATTTTTAAAAAAATTCCTTTGTTCTTGTACCAATATTAAGCTTCAATTCGGAGAATGGCGTCTGAGGCAGAGCTTCTACGCTTGTATGACCCGCCAACAGAGTGTAGGGATGGAAGATGTGAGGATCTGTTTCCTGAATTCTTGTACTGTGTGGTTGTACCATGTTCTATCTTGGTCCTGGTCTGCTTATTGATAGCAATAGTGACATGCTGTAAATCTAAATCATGGTAAGCTTATTTATATCGATAGATGCCAAATCTTTCTCTAATTCATATTAGATGTGATATCTTTAAATTAGTAGATGAAAAAATATGTCTTTAGAGGCCATGCTGAATTTGTTAGTTGACAATGTTCCATAAATTTCATTTTTTTTTTATTGTTTGATATAGTATGTTCAAAACAAGCTGATCTCAGGCCTATTATGCACGTCAAAGAAGCCCCAGCTGGGCTGGAAGGAAATGGAAAAGATGATGCCTGTATCCTCACACCGATGGTGTGGGGCTCGAACCTCAAAGAAGAATTGTAAACTTACCCTATTATTGTATAAAAAATGTTAATTATACCATGGTGTACTGCGGAAAAAATAATTCCCAACTGTTTAAAGAATGTTTTCATTTTAATTTCTTCAAACTTTTTACTACATCTAAAACGCAACATCGATGTAATTATTCCCCTTGGCATATCATATCTTTTGAGAGTTATTAACACAATGGGAGGAAACTGTTCCACTGGAGCTAGAAATAAAAAGGGAGAAAAGGCAAAATCATATCACCATAACTAGTGCAAATTTTACAACCAAACACTTGTTTTGTGGTTTTAGTGTGAAAAGATTTGTCAAAAATAAAAGTAGATTTTTTCATATCCCAAAGTTTTGTTCAGGTTTAGTGACTTATTCTTAAATTGTATAAACTAAGTGAAGTTTCTTATTTTGTGCTTCATTTTACCTCAAATCAAAATTTTAGTCAATTGGTTTTTTTAGCGCCAATGTCAACTCAAAAAGAAAATTTGAACATTGATTTCTTAACATTCTGAATGTGTTTGTATGTCCCAGGCTTTTTGGTCTGTCAAAGGGTTAAATAAGTTTAACATAAATATTTTTTTTAGGTTACTGTATTCTCAATGGTTATCTTGTAAAGAGAAAGAGTGCTTATCCTTTTTAATTATGTATGTATCCACATTTGTGAATCATTAGCCTAGGTCAAAATAAAGTTAATTTGAAAACTTGATTTCTAGCACACAATATTAACATAGGCTTCTCATTGTCGTAATCATCATCCACAACAGAGGCAACGATAACATTTCAGCTACAAATCTCAAGGTTATTTTTGCTCTTTTCAACAGCCGGTGTAAAAAGTACTCGCCACTTAATGCACAGATCAGGTGAGGAACCTATGTAATAATGTGGCAAAAACAAGTATAAAGAAATTTAAATTTTGAAACATTAATTTTGTCAACATACAGTTTATGGTTGGAAGATTTTTATTTTAAGGCGGTTATCTTTTAATTTGGTTTTATTTACTATTGTCAGCAACTTTGGTAAAGGTGAACAGATAATAATATTTATAAGATTTTATTGGAAAAAAGAGACAGGGAAAGAGGAAAAGAGAGCCTATTAATTTTATCAACAATTGTGAAGAAACTTGCCATGCGTTGATGTAAAAATGTCAGAAACACATTTATTATATACTAACTATTAAATAACTGGTATATCATGCTTAATCATGATATTAATTTTGTTGTTGTTTTTTTTTTTGGACCCTATTGATTGTGCTTCACCCTTTTATTTCTTTCTATGGTGCTTAAAAACTGACATGAAAAAGTAGTTTTTGCTTTGTAACTTCCATATTATTAAAAGCTTTTTACAATAAAATTATTGATACATAATGCTAAAGTGCGTTTTTGAACATAACTGTCATGAAGTACATCCAAAAAGACATGTTTTTATTTTTGCAGTGAAATAAATCAGGTTCAGGATATGTATAGATGATAGAGTATTTTGTAACACTATTATCTAAACACTTTTTAACCATAGAAAAAAAGATGACTCGATAAAACTTATTCATATATATTTGAGGAACATGAGCAATCTTTTGGCAGAAGGACCAGACCGTAGGTAATGGATTTAAAATCTTAATTATATACTGTATACCGTAGATAAACTTACTATGCAGGGATAAGAGACAAGGGGTCCACGAAAAATGTCATCCTAAGATAACGAGTCTGTATCTACAATATTACTTTCATAACCATTCCATGAAATAACACTGAGTTGGTTTTTTTTATGCTGAATGCTTCACGCCCCAGCGCTGTAGAGTTGGAAGACTATAATTCGGTCCGACGAGCCTCACTCACCCTACGACAGATGTCTCGGAATCGGGAAACCCCTATGATGGGCAGCAGAGCAAACTCTATGATGTTGGATAGGTCTCAGCGCCGTCACCATCGGAACAGAGATTCCTGTAGCTCGGCGCCTGGCACCTTGCAAAGGTTACTTGAGCTCTGTATATTATAATAATAATTATAATAACACATAAAATCATTGCATGTTAAAGCTCCTTACTTTTAGGCAAATTAATTTATTATATTATTGTAAAGCTTAAAACTCCCACTTCGATTGAAGTCAAAGATAACTGAAAAAAAAAAAAGTACAATGGAGCAGTGACTGATGTAGTGGGTTACAATATTGAATCAGTCATTAAATTATCTGCTACCAAATTCACATTAAATTTCCCATAAGGCTTCAAATTGTTATTCTTTTCTTGGCGAATAAACTTCTAATACTGACAAAACATCTAAACATTATGTTCACTGCTAAATTGATTATACAATTCTGACTTCTCAGGCATCACCGCAATAGGCGAGGAGAGAGAGCAAGCTCAAACATGGCTATGCAGCTTCCCTCTGCTGACGAAACAGACAGCAGTGTAAACGGGTAACATGATTTATGAATAGTTGCGTATGGCACAAAAGTCCCTTTGAGACCATTATAGTTTTCCGATTTTAAAATCGCATTAGTGTATAATTATCTCTATTTTTTTTTTAATGTTATTTAATAACTCAGGTTATGCAAAGTAAGAGCATAATTATCAAATTCTTGTTGCCACAAAATTTAAAATGTATGACGCAGCACCTGAAGAGGATGTAAAAAGTAAAAAAAGAACAAAATGAAATTAAATAAAAAAAGGATAAAGAGATGAAGGTTGAGGAGAATAACAATGACAAAAACGATAAAAGCAAGGAGGAGGTAAAGGGTGACAAGCAGGAGGACAAGCAGAAGATGAAATATGAACATGTGGTAAGGGAAGAGGAGGAGAAAGAAAAAGGAGAAAGAGAATGAGATGGCAAAGAGAAAAATAACAGCAGAGTAAAAAGAGGAGCTCACTCTAGAGGTAGTAATTGATCCTTATCACCCCAATACTGTTCTATACTTCATAATTTTGTATTTCACAGTTTTACTCCCTACTTCAGGCCTGGGCATTCTTTTGAAGATGTACAATGTCCACCTCCCCCACCGCCCTACAGACCACAAGAGGAGGATGTATTCACAAAGTATGGCACCAACATCCCTTACTTCTGATGATGATGAAAATGATGATAATAAGATTAATAAATAATGATAATCATAATAATAATAATAATAATAATAATAATGATGATGATAATAATAATAATAATAATAATAATAATAATAATAATAATAATAATAATAATAATAATAATAATAATAATAATAATAATAATAATAATAATTATGGTAATAATAATGTTTTTGAAACTAAAAGCTTTTTTATGGGTTTAATTTTCTTCTTTCACGCCTTAGAGGCTAACATCATCTTGAGTAGGCAAATGACATAAAATAAGTTATATGTAGCAAAACATTATGTTACAACCACTGTACAATTATTAATGTCAGTAAGAATTAGCCATATAAGTCATAAAAAAGATGTATATTAATAGCTGTTCTCATTTTGATTTTCCTCAAACAAAATGTAAGCTTATAGAATGAAAACTCTTTCCTACTGGAAATTGAATTTTTTTTTTTTTTTAGTTTTGTTGATCATTTCTTTTAAGATATAAAGAGTTTGAGCTGGATGAATGAAAACTCTATGAAACACAGAGAAAAATAAAGCAGATACTAGTATAAATTGCAGAATTAAGCCTTTGAAGAAAGGCACTATTATACAAATCTATCAAAACAAGATTCTCAGCGGAGGAAAAGTTATGCTATCTAATAAAGATGGTATAAATAAATACATGGGATCTCTATGATACATCGCAATGCATAACAAAATATATTTCTCGTTTTTTCCTTTGGCACTTGCTCATGCATTATGTAAAATAAAAATTTAAAAACACCTAGAATCTTACCTAAATCTTTCTTGATGGAAAATGTATATTATTTGCCGTTGATTAATTTTTTTCCCTCATATTTGAATTTGGGCACCTTTAAGCCTTGGATCTAGAGTCAGTATTGATTCATGCAAAGGAATTTAACCCTATAAAAGCGACAGTGGTTCATATACAATGTTTTTAGAATGTGCTCACGGGGCAGCAGTTGTATATCTACAACTCACACAATTACCTGCGGGAAAGGCAATGGTTGGAGATATGTAAAATCGTGTATACATGTATTTTATTTTTCAAAATTCTTAAGCGGTCTACTGTGAGGCTGTATCTTTTGATTTTTTGTGAATCTGAAAAACTAGTTAGTGATATTGCAGTTTTTTTTAAGTTTCTAGCTTCACAGCTTGTGCATTTTTTGGCCAATGGTTTGCAGTTCTAGATTGATACTATGATTTATGTCTCTCTTTTTGAGAGAAAATCACTTGGCAACCTATAATGAAACAGTCAGTATTAATCTGATGTAATTTTGCAATAAATTTGCACTTTATTTGATGTTTCTAGCTTCACGGAGAGCAGAGTTATGAAGTAAAGGTAAATATCAAATATGATTTGTTGATCATCAGCATTAGCAATGACTCTCTTCCATCAAAAATATTCCCTGCTCTGCATGCCATGTGACCAAAATGATTGAATTTATGTGATATTACAATAATAGCCAACAATTTTGCAGTTTATTTGAAGTTCCTAGCTTTACTGGAAGCGAAGTTATGAAAAGTAAATATTATGCACTTTGAAATCTACATTACTTTTCCTAATGGCAGAGTCAGAGGAGTGGTACTTAGCTCGTCACTTGAAACAACAATCTAAACAGACGAATCAGAGCATCTGTGAAATAAGATATAAGCCTCAGACCTAATGGTCCTCGTTGGCTTATTTACATTTATGTGATGTCATACGCTCAGTTGGGCCTCCCTGCAAGGGCACATTATATCTTCTCAAGAAATAAACATAATAAACCTACTCGAGGGAGGGGCCAAAAATTGACATGGCAACCAATACATGGTTTTCATTTGAGATTTGAAAACAATAATACTACAGTCCACTTCAAATTCAATCTCAGAGTCTTTGTATTACATATTCTGTGAGAGAGGTGCAAAGTGGTATGGGCCATGTGTTAGCACCCATTGCATCAGCTTCCCAGCATGAGGTGGCCCCTTGGTTTGTTACAGCTGCAGTTTGGAACCCACGTATCAATGTGATAATTTTATAGCTTTTAATCGATGATGTCAAAAATCCAAGAGTATTTTATAATTGCTTGCAGACAATCCTATGTTGTTTCTAAATATACTATCAATAAAATCGAATAACACAGATAAAGAACAATGATGCAATTTTTTGGTTGTTGTCTGCTTACTGAATTTCTCCCTCACCCCCTACCATCCCCTTTCAAAAAAGGGGGAAATGGGTAAACCTGAGGGGTATTTGTTTTTTGAGTATGTGTGAAAATAGGGATGTGAGTAGTGAATTTGTTCCTTTGATGCTCGTTACGTTTGTATTAGATGAAAGACTCTCATGAAATGGACTTGATGGGCCATCCTGATTGGTTCAAGAGCTTTGCTTTGTGGATCATGATTGGCGCGAAATAGCTCATAGTGGTCGGATTGGTCATCGTGCAAAGCTTGAAATATTCTAGCAAACTAGGGGAACTTGTGAAAAATTGTCTTGTTATTTTTCTTCCCGACACAATTTTATATGCCTCATTTACTCTTATTTAAAAGTTTTAAAAAAATAACACGAGCACAAAGATGAAACAGATAAGTTTCAGAAAATGTATGCTTTTATACATGTCTGAAAACAGTGGCTGGGTACCCTCACCCTGGCAAAACAGTTAGCGTTTTACCTGGACCAGGCTTCAAGGATTAAAAGATGCATCATAGTCCAAGTTTGTTGATATACTAGAAGCTAAACTTAAGTTTTTGCAATATTGCTCAAGCTTTTTGTCGACCAATCAGTCCATTTTGTTCATCACTGAATAGCTTTTTGGTTGCAATCAAAGTGGTTCAATTTTTTTAGGATTGTCATCAAAGCCCTATTTAGAACAGTATTGAATGTTTTTTGCTGAACTGATTTTCCATGGTTTCTGTGTTTTTTTCTGTTTTGCCATTGTTTAAAAAAAAAACTAGTAGTCATTTGGTTTGGGCTATTTCTAAAATAATTTAGAAAAAAGTTATCTCTCCTCAAAAAACGTACATAATGGGTACCAAAAGCTGTGGGTGTTTTTTTTTTCCAGGAATATTATCGAAATAGTGGTCTTTACTGTATGGGATTAATTTTCTAAACTTTGGCTTAAAAAACTAGCACGGTAGGTTTTAAATTGTTCCTATAATCTTGCTTTGCCTGGGAGGTTAAAATAAGTCTAAGGAAGGCATCTTAGTCTTGTTTTTTTTCCTCTCAGCTTATCATATTTGGTGGCAAATTAATGTTGTCTTAATAATTTATTCACTTATAGACTACAAAACAGAAATTAAGATCTGAATACATCTAACACAGATGTTGAGATTCTGTGAAAGTTTTTGTGCTGTGAAAATTTCTCTTACGGATGGTATAGAGATACATCATTACAGGAAAAGATGTAGTTAGAAACTTTAGTTAAAAAAAGCATTAAAAAAACTCATTCAAAAATGAACTTTTATCTTTTCTGTGGCAAAAACAGCAAACTTAATACATGCTTATTTTTTTCTTTGAAATTTTCAAATAAGGTAAGGGGTGATAAAATCTCTCTTATAAGAGTAAAAAAAAATGTTAAGCCAATTCACATGCAGTTGTAACTACAAATTAAACCTTTTGAGTGCACTTTTATAATTTGATGTAAGAATTTACAGTAAATAGATTACTGTCCTGAGTTTTTTTTTTCCTCATGCATTTCCAGGGCTGGGTTTCTTCAAGTAAGCATGCACTCCAGTGTCACATACGATGACAACTCTGATACCAATGGCAGTGGTGCCCAACCTCTGTTGAGTCAACATCACTCTAGAGGTGGCCAGCACAACAAGAGTTACAGCAGCCATAACCAATGGTGAAACCTGGTCTGAAGGGTTTTATGCCAATAGGATCTAGGACAAATATATCAGCGAGAATTAAAATAATGCCAGGAAATTAAAATGCAATTAATATTTTGTTTAGACACCCTTCTTTTCTTTTCTTTAAAATGATCTTGTTTTATCCTAATTGTTTCTAAACTGTAAAGTGTAGAAGTGGATAATCGATAATCTTTTCACCTTACTTATAAACTAAAAGACAGCATGTCTAGCCATCTTTAATGTAGTAGATGGCTGGCAGTGAAGTAAAATGATCAGGGAGTTTCTGAAGTTTTAAATAAATGTGATTCTTGATGAAACATTTATTTGAAATACAAGTTGAGTTGTGTAAACAAAAAGAACATCTAACCACAGCAGCAAAGTTTTTTCTTCCTGTGACGTTCTATTTTCATTATATATTTTTTTCATCTCTAATGACAGCGCTGACAAATTTACGTCCTCAGCAATGAAGTTCTGTTCCATTTTTTTCTGTGAGAGATTTGGTGGACATGTATAAATATAATTAATGCCAAAGTCTGTTCTATGTGACCTGCTAAGGACTGCACAATTTTTTAAAGAAATATGTAAGAATAGGGCAGTCTCTTCTTTAAACAATTCTGTATAACGCAAAAAAAAAAAAAGAAAATTAGCATTGAGGTATGAAGAGATCATGTTGACATGAAGTCAAAGAAGTTTTGGATAATTGATTATTTGTGACCTATTTTCTCTTGAAAGTCAGGAAATAATTTTGTATGTTCTGTAGGGTGAATCATTGTTTTGTTTCTTTGTATTCCTATTCATTGTATAACTGTCTTCTATGATGCCGTGAGTGTGCTCATATTGTTATAAAAACATAAATGTTGATAAATTTTGCAGGTAAATTTTTATTTATATTCATTTACTTGTACTTTAAATGCTCTTGTTTCAGTTTATTTCATTTAATTCTGTGGAAAGTGCCAATTGAACCTATCATGCTGGCAAAAATGATAAAATGTCAAGTAAATCTAATTGTTACAGTCATAATGATTATCTTGGTTTTGATGTATACAAAAACATTTCAAATAAGTAAATCGCTTTACTTTCTATGACTGAGTATTGGGAGAAGTAAGTTAGATGGACTTCATGCTGTTTTCCAGTCGATTGATTTGAAAATACCAAGTTAATACAGCTTTTTTTCTTTGCAGTGAGGCATGAGAGTAACCCCAATTTTGATGTTTTTAAAACTTTTTATAATATGCTATGGTTTTGAGAATCCAAAAGGGTCATTCTTACTTGAGTAAGAGTGAGAAATTTTTTTTAAATTTCTTTTCAAAAAGGCATGTTGAAATAGTATTGTTCTGAGGGGAAAAATAGATTTTGCTTACCCTGCGAAAAATTTCATTTTGCTTACATTTTAAGTAAGAACATAAGATTACAATGTTTTTACTTCTAAAAAATAAAGCATATAAGCAAACTGTGTTTTTTTGTGGTTGCTTAGTGGAAAAGGTTTCATGATATTTATTTTAATACTATGTTACAAACGTGGTTTATAAGTTTGTATCTTTCTCTCTGTTGTTTTTTGTTTTTGTTTCATTGAAACTAAGCACTTCAAGAGAGAACCAGTAGATTTTAGCCATGAAGTAGATAATAAAGACATTTTTGGGATCTCATTATTGGAACATTTCTATGTGGCTACTTGGTTTGGATGATTTGCTTCCGAAGCAGTTGGAAGATATGAACATTTTATGGAATTTAAGACAAGAAATGAACATAATTATGCCAATTTATGTAATCACATTTAGAACAGACACTGCGGATCTATTTTAATTCATTTGGAGCGGTTTTTTTTTAAGGGGGGCAAAAATTTAATGTCATGTGGTCTCTCTAAGGATTAGAAGCATTGGGAGTACATCCACGTTAGAAAGTAATTTATTTTTCACTTTTGTTCTATTTTTCTTATTTGAATTTGCGCACCTCTTAACATTGGCATTTGCGTGGATGTTTTTGAGCGTTCTAAATTTTCAGCAAAGATGCAATTTCATATGAGTTCTGATCAAGAATTAGATAATTTTATTCCAAATACATCTCTACAAAACAATTTTGTAAACAAATTTTAAAAAAAAATTTTCTGACTTCAATTTTCATACCTTTTCAGAATTCTCCATTGCAGACATTGTTGTTGTTAGATAGTCAATATGTTAAAACAGAGTTCATGACAGAAATAAGGTGGTATAAATCTTTGTAAAAATCGTATTTTTATACATTGGTTAGAATTTTTTAAAATTAATTCAACCAAATGTGAAGTTTTTAATGGTGGAAGAATCAACTGATTCATTTACACATCGGCTCCATAATGTTGGATATGTTCAGGTTTGGAAAAGGGAAAGGTCAATTACTGTTTGAGACTTGATTTTAGTGAAGTTATTAAGCCTATCACAAATAATTTACCTTAGTTGCATTGAAAGAGGTGTGAAAGTGTTTTGAAGAGAAAGTGGCATCACTGATTAAGTCCATGGACGATCCTGCCCAGGCTGCTGTTTGATGATGTTTTGGGGCCTGCCATCTCTTTGCCAAGTGCATACAACACCTTAAACGACTATTTTCTTCGTAGCATTATTGACTTCAAATAATTCAGGTGATAAAACTTTGGACTAATAATGACAAGGTTTGGTTTCGATCCGAGTCGAGACATTATAAACACGATAAAGTGGCGGACTCGGACAAAATTGAGCCAGACATTTACTTGTTTTAAAGGAATGCTGCCATTTCATTAGTGAGATTTTTCTGTAGAAAAACAATCAAAAGTTTAGAAAAGAGGGCCAAAAAATATAGAAATAAAATGTTGGGATAAGATTACGAACTGTACAAATTTTCCTCTTTTCCATTTCCTTCTTCTTCTTCTTCTTCTTCTTCTTCTTCTTCTTCTTCTTCTTCTTCTTCTTCTTCTTCTTCTTCTTCTTCTTCTTCTTCTTCTTCTTCTTCTTCTTCTTCTTCTTCTTCTTCTACTACTACTACTACTACTACTACTACTACTACTACTACTACTACTACTACTACTACTACTACTACTACTACTACTACTACTACTACTACTACTACTTCTTCTTCTTCTTCTTCTTCTTCTTCTTCTTCTTCTTCTTCTTCTTCTTCTTCTTCTTCTTCTTCTTCTTCTTCTTCTTCTTTGTCTTCATGATCATCATCATTATAATTTACATTGAAAGTCGCATCCTTTAGACTGCAAAAAAGTTCTGCTGCTGCTTGCGGAAGAAAATCCTAGAGCTTTGAATTTATTTCGGCGGCATTTACAGAACACAATGATTTTTCTTTCCTTCTTCGAATTTTAGATAAAAATGGTCAAACAATTTTGCAGTTTGCATCTGCCGACGATTTGAGTCGTTGGAATACTTTTCAGCTTATTAACTTCTCCAGTGTAAATTGCTTTAACTACTGTAAGCATAATGGCATTTAACCTGATCACCATTTTAACAAAATGGCCTTCGTGTATATATATAAATGACATATTTTACTCCCTTTACTATTTGCAGAGACTCTTTGAGTAAGCTGTCTTGTATAGTCTGCATTGTTGTTTCAATAAAATCCGTACATTTTTTTCGTAACCTAGATGTGTTTCCATGCTGTAAATTTTCATGCATCAAATTAATAGCTATGATCTTCGGGACGTCACATTCTTTTATTTGTAAAGGCAGCAACTTTTTTTCTAAGAATCCAAGTCAAGTCTACTTTCTTGGTTAGGCAAATATTGGTTGACGGTTGATTTAGATTGATCTATATACTTTGATAGTATTTTTTTTAATGCACTGATTGAGTAGCTTCAAATCTAACATAAAAAGGCATATCTCTTTTACCCTGTCTCTATCTGTCTGTCTGTCACTCTCTGTCTGTCTGTCTGTCTGTCTGTCTGTCTGTCTGTCTGTCTCTCTCTCTCTCTCTCTCTCTCTCTCTCTCTCTCTCTCTCTCTCTCTCTCTCTCTCTCTCTCTCTCTCTAACTCTCTTGTTCACTTTTTCTCTCCCTTTTCTCTTTATTCCATACTCATACATTAATAAGATAAAATAAGAAAACGTGCCCATACGCCTAAAGGTCATAGAATTCCCACTCTGTGTCTTGCTCAAAAGGAGAATAGCATCTGCAGTTAAATACTTCGGTGTGGATGTGCAGTCCTTGTCCACTTATTTAGAAAGCCACTTTTTCATCAAGTAATTACATGTTTTGTTTTCTTGTTTCTTTTCCATGTCCAAAACATTGATTCAACCATTATTGTGTGGAGATTGGCTGTTTTAACTAAACTTAATCGTGGCCTGATGCTGATCATATGTAAGGATTATTTTGAAAAAAAAAATTATATTTGTAGCTATAAGCCTTATAAAAATAAAATTAAAGACATGTAGTGATGCGCAAAATAAGCACAGTAAGTTTTGACTGTACTCTGAGAAAAGAAAATCCCTGCTTATATTCCAGGCTTTCGTTCATTGGAAAAAAGGAACTTTTACCGACCTTATTAATTCGAAACAATATTTTATGTGGAATATGAGCACCATATTCTTTATCAGCGATTTTGTCTCGTATTAAAGATCAAAATTGAAAGTTGTCGGCAGACAAGAAACCTCTTTTGAAAATGGCATCGTATTTCCAACTTATCCATTTTTCGTTACTGACGAAGAAAAAGGTGGTAGAATTTAATAAGGATTAGTTATGTATAATGCACCAATAACTCAAAAGTAATGATAGCACTATGCATGTCCAATTTACAGAATCTTTCCCTTTTTCCAGTACTTTTCTACTACTTTGTCGTCATGCAAGTAAAAAACATCCTATCGCATACACTTGTAGAGCAATAATATAGCAAACATTGCAAGGAGATCCGACATCACTTTTACTGTATTTCTTTCAAAGAACTATCATTTTAAAAAATGAAAAGTGAAGATAAAGGAATGCGGATTAGAAAGAAAAAATAAAAATGAAATGAGCTGAAAATTGAGGAATGAATGTATAAGACACCAAGCATATTAACTGGTATTTGGTTTTAATATGGAGATTCTTTGAAAGGATAATAAAGGTGAATTTACATTATTTTTTCTTTCTTTCTTTTTTTTTTTTTTTTCAAATTAAGTCTTATAATCACAAACACCAATTCTCTTTACTTTCATGCTGTACTTAAAACTGCTACATGATTTTGATAATAGTGGATGAATTGGCCGAGATTTTCTCAAGGCATTTGTTGAAATTATCATGGTAAAGATTATTATTATTATTATTATTATTATTATTATTATTATTATTATTATTATTATTATTATTATTATTATTATTATTATTATTATTATTATTATTATTGTTATTATTATTATTATTATTATTATTATTATTATTATTATTATTATTATTATTATTATTATTATTATCATCATCATCATCATCATCATCATCATCATCATCATCATCATCATCATCATCATCATCATCATCATCATTATTATTATTATTATTATTATTATTATTATTATTATTATTATTATCATCATCATCATCATCATCATCATCATCATCATCATCATCATTATTATTATTATTATTATTATTATTATTATTATTATTATTATTATTATTATTATTATTATTATTATTATTATTATCATCATCATCATCATCATCATCATCATCATTATTATTATTATTATTATTATTATTATTATTATCATTATTATTATTATTATTATTATTATTATTATTAGTTTTTGTATTAGTATTAGTATTGGTATTATTATTATCATTATTATTGTTGTTGTTATTATTGTTGTTGCTGTTTTTTATTCTGCTGTTGTTGTTGTTTTTATTATTTAGAGATGCAAGTCGCTCGAGATGACATAACAGATGTTTGACGCGAAAAACTGTGATTCTGCGCCTTAGAATTATCATGATTTGGTGTGCATTAAATCATTTTTTTTATCTTAGTTCGAAGATGTGTTTGAGAAAAGTTCAGACATTTTTATGCTGGAGACTCCCTTCATAAAGTGTGGGATTGAATGCGTGAGGGAAGGGTAAACCCGCATACCAAAAAAAAAAAAAAAAAAAATGACATCTTGTATATGTGTGTGGACTTTTAAAAAAAAAACATGGGAAAAACCATCATGAACTTCTTTTATTCTGCATCTAGCGTCATGCAATTGTCGGCAGTACTGTTACAAATAAACGGTTTTTTTTTTTTTTAATAAGCCTCGGGTGTTAGGAGTACAGATAAAGAGGGATTCGCAGTAATCCAACATGTCTTCAGTTGCTTTATGGGAAAATGACGACCTTTCAAAGCTTAAGCTCGGTTACTCCTTGGGACGCCATGAATGTTGGTTTTCTCCTGAATCATGTTAGATGTTACGTTGCCAATATTGTTTTTCCTCGCACACTCTTGCATTATTTTGAATGCGCCAGTCCTTGTTTTAGAAGGTCTTGACATTTTCATTATTTTCGTTTTTTTTTTTTGTTTTTTTTTTTGTTTTTTTTTTTGTTTTTTTTTTTTTTTTGTTTTTTTTTGTGTCCTCAAATGCAGTAATAGCAGACAATGTAGGCCTCACAAACAAAATATTGAATTATAAAAACTAACATGTGCTGTGCAAAAGTGCTCTTCTTATGTGAAGTTCATCTGCTCTTCAGTCCAAATCTTCTTTTGCCGCTTGTCGATATTTGATAATAATCAGTGCAGGGTGCCTCTTTTTTTTAACCATGTTAGAAAATTCGCAATCAAAGAGGTTAAGATTGACGAATCTTAATTAGATCTTAAGATCTAAAAAAACAAAACAAAAGAAAACATGGTGAATCCGCTTTTTTTTTTAATTTTAAAATTTATTCAAATAACTGATCCTTGTATCCCAGATCTATTTTAGGCTTAAATTCGTTCACACCTCTCTGTTTATGACGTTTAGGTACATGAGTATTAGAGGTGTTCATGTTTCTTCGTGTATACACTGTGCTATCTACCCGTAGCTTGAAGGTGTATCATAACAACAAAGACGATAATGAAATCCAGATTGGCCAGCAGCATCGCCTGGACCAGTGACCCCAGCTAATTCATTACGTGCTGCCTATTGTGTAGAAAGAGCGAATCCCCACGAATCAACCGTAACACCTCTTAGACTCAATTTTTTCCGTCGTGCAGTCGGATAAACGGAATCGGAGCGTTATACAGGAATCATAGCGTTTACCATTGCACGCCTTTCCATAAGTATGCACTTTCTTTTCTTTTTCTTTTATTATCGTTTATGTATTGACATTCCAACTAATTCAGAAGGTAAAAAGGAAACGTTTAATCAAATATCAAAAAGTAAGATTTTTCCAAACTAGGAAACATATGTTTTTTTTTTCTTTTTTCCCCCCTTAAAATAGAATAAAAGTGTAGCTTTACTTAGAAGAGCTCAATTTAAACAGTCAAAATGGAATCCGTTGCCTGGTGTAGCTCTTCAGTTACGTATTTAACGCAATCTCCAGCATTTGGGCATCAGGCACCGTGCATTTTATGGGAATCTAAAACCTTTAAGATGGTCACCTTTTTGTTTTGCTTTGTATTTTTCTTTTTTTTCTGAATTAATTTTTTTTTAAAAAAAGACCTCAATTTATATCTATCCAACTTCCCACAAACGGCCATCAATGCACCTTTCAGTCTCCAACTGTTCGCTTCAATATTATTTGTCACTGCATTCTTCTTTAAAAAGCATTTCATAAAATGCATAAAACTCGTTTCTGTTGATGCACGCTTTTGTTTATCTTTTTTTTTCTTCTTCATGGCGACTGCAATTTAAATGTTTATAAATCACAGAGTAATTATAACTACTGGTAAGTACATGATTTGTCTGCTGCAAGCTTTCATGGCATCTCCAATATAAAAAGGACCTTTGAAAACTTAGTGTTAAAAATAATATTATCATATTATCACACAATAATGTGGAAAAAAAATTTAATTGAAATATTACAGGTCAATAAAACTGTTTTCAAATATTCCTTCATTCCAGTTTCTCTCTCTCTCTCTCTCTCTGTCTCTGTCTCTCTCTCTCTCTCTCTCTCTCTCTCTCTCTCTCTCTCTCTCTCTCTCTCTCTCTCTCTCTCTCTCTCTCTTTTTGTGTTTTCATTTCATCTCTCTCTTTCTGGCTATCTGTCTGTCTCTCTGTCGGTCTGTCTGTCTCTCTGTCTGTCTGTTTGTCTCTCTCTCTCTCTCTCTGTCCCTCTCGAGCTCTCACTATAACTTTATGGAATTTTCACTCACATGTCATCTGTTGGCCCAAATCAGGCCGCACTGCCTTTTTGTAATACTTCCTTTCACAGTTGATAAGGCTCTCATACCTCGTTCCTCTTTTCCCCCCTCGTACTGCTTGAGTATTTTTAGAACGGAAGCAAGATTCTTAAGACTGATGCCCCCACCTCCTCCCCATCCTCCTTCTTCCATTCATAAATGCACTCCATATGCTGAGACGCCTCAATGCCATCAGAATGCCACGATGTTCTCAGAATGGTGCATCAGGCCCTGGCCTTCAGTGGCTGCAACTTGTGCTCCCTAGTGACTTAGTATAGACCCGCCCACCTATTGCCTAAAGAATAATACCAGCAGAACTTGACAGAATGCGGCGGCGCATTTGATACTTTGAGTTTTACCGTAATTTTTGTTAATAGTTCCCCAAGAGCGTTAAATACAAATAGTTTTTAAGCGGGTATGTTTTGGCTATAATTTTAGTACAAATTGAACTTGATTAAAATTAAAGCATTCAAAACTTAATTATGCTTCCTCGCGTTGAGATCTAAATGTATTTTACAACCCTTGCAGAACTAAAAACAGGCTAAATTACTTTTACTTCAATTGCCTTTTAATCAGCTATGTTACCTCTACTACTACTACTAAAAGTGGTGATATGATTTTTAACAAATCTTTTAAGACAATATTTTAGATTTCATTTTCAAACACAAATTTTTGCTACTTTTTTAAAATTCAAAATCCCATTATTTATTAATAAATATCAGTGAAACGAATTAGAAGAAACTGTTAAATTAACCAACAAAAAAATTAGAATTCCTCGTCAATGTTTTAAATTTTTTTCAATGCTGCAGAGGTGAACAATAGCATTTGAGACCATGAAAACTGTGACCGGTTTTTGTGTGATTCTTTTGACTTTGTGGTTGAGCCTGGTGACGCGGACTAACGGCGGTGAGTGAGAAAGAAATAGGATTTATTGAGAAATTTGAGAATAGAAAATTAAATGGTTGGATACTTATATAAGGGATTTACATTTAAGTGGTGATAATACATTCTATTCATTTTCTCCTCAAACTCGTTCAAATAGTGGAAACGTGGGTGGAAGACTGAAATTGTTACGTAATCGATATAATATAGCATTTATTGAAATGAAAATTCTCGCCTGAAAATGCAACACACGATTTGTTGGAACATAGTTTTACATTCTAATGCTTTAAAGAATTTTTTTGCTTTGTTTTCCCACGAAGGACGGTGGGATTTTAAATATTCAAATAGGGCATTATTTGCCTTATTCGTAGCTCTTCCTTGACCGATAAGACATATTAAACTGCATGGTCAGATCATTGAAGAAAAGAAGCCTGCATTTTAGATCATGATATAAGAGAGAGAGAGAGAGAGAGAGAGAGAGAGAGAGAGAGAGAGAGAGAGAGAGAGAGAGAGAGAGAGAATGTTGAAATTGAGATTTATATTTAAACGAATATGGCTTTGTCCTATTGTCCATGACTGAACTTGTCATTGCAAGAGGATTTTATATTGTATATAATTCTCCATTTTTTTATAATGCGAAAAATGTTTTCTGGATATATTTTCCATCACCTTCTCAAATTTAAGGAAAAGAAATTCATATCGATTACTGGTGAATACTTTTAAACGAAATATAACCATTATTGGCGCAATGGCAGTGAGCCTAGAGTAAAATATAAACATGAGATCCTAAACAATGTAAGTATTTATTTGTGAAAAATGACATGTTCACATCGATCATTGATACCCTCCTTTTTTAACTCAATTCTACACTTAGCACAAATCAATGACGAGAAAGAGGCGTTTCTCAGAAATCATCAAGTGTTCCTAAAGGGCTCTTTCCGCACCCCTAATCGCTCAACCAAGCGGCAGTTCCCTGTGGTTCGAGTCTTCCAGACTGTTGATGGTCGGTCTAGGGCTCGATTTCAGATGGCTGTGGACTTCAGGCAGCCGCAGAGTAATTGTCTTTCCTTATTATTTTAACTGCTGCTTCTGCTACTACCCCTACTAATACTTCTTCTACTGTTGCTGCTGCTGCTGCTGCTGCTGCTGCTGCTGCTGCTGCTACTACTACTACTACTACTACTACTACTACTACTACTACTACTACTGCTGCTGCTGCTACTGCTGCTATTACTACTACTACTACTACTAATTAACGAGTGGGAGCGATTCCATTGTGGCCTTAATAGCTCAGAATATTCAGCGTAGTAAGCCGGTTCTTCAAACAAACCATCGCCTTAAATTAGAATAATGTAGCACTTGTTAGTCGTACATGGTCAATATCTTTACAGCACTCGCAGTTGGTTAAATTGGAACTAATTATTAGTGTCTTATTATATGAAGGCTTTTTGCTGTTGTTTATTAAGTTGATTTTAAAGTATATAACACAATGAAATCAGCTAATCAGATACCTTTAAACCGTGTCATGTGTAACCAGTTATATTTATCTGTCGACAGTCACCATCAAAATTACAGATGTAAACGGCCAAAGCTATCACTTGAGCTTCCCTACTCCGACATTTATAAAAGGGCAAAGAGTACACATTCTTCTGGTCTTCTCTAAACTGCACTTAGACGGAAACAGCATCGAACTTTATGTGGACTGCATTAACATGGGACTGGATCAGACGGAGATTCCGCTAAGAGACATCTTCGGGGCTGAAAACATAAGGACAGTAAGATTTTTAAAAGCTGCTAGTTCTAAACGCTTTTGTCATCTTTACGTGTTTATTTGTATATTTGATATGACTTATCGTCGGCCCAGTGATTCCCCGATTATGCCAATGATGTGTTTCACTCCAACGTAGTTAGTTAAAATATACTGAATGATTTTATTCTTGCCGCTTGCAGTAATGCGTGGATCTTTGCTCGTCAGCCAACAAATAATCAGGTCCCAGAACATTAAGTTCCCAGAGATACGATAAGAATCTTGTTTTCTTTTTAAAGTATATTCGTAGATGGATCAAGTCATAGGGTACAAACTATACTTGCTTTTCTTGTGTATGCAACGAACATCAAGTGACCAGAAGGCATCAGTTCACAAGCTTTATTTACTCTATGGTTTCTGGGAATCATTTTCTTCTTTTCAGAAAATAAGCTGAGTGACGAAATAGTGAAGACATTTAGGAGAATAACAAAGTCAAATATAATGATAAAGACTCTGATATGAGATAATTGTAATGATAAATATTTTGAACCAAAAATTAAATAAAAATAAAGGTATCAAACGAGGGTTTTAATGCAAATGATTATAATATTATTGTTATTAATTGTGGTATGTTGAGTTTGAGTATACGTTCATGCATGGATTTCTTTTAAATATGCAAAATAAAAAAAAATAAATTCATATATGCCTATTGGCGTATTTCTTCCCCTAGCGTAAGAACAAGAACTTCCAGTGGCATGTTGGAGACCCCCTCAGCACTATGCTGCAGACGCTAGGTTGCCAAAGGAGGCGAGAAGACAACCCAGAAACCACTCCTGCACCTACTATTGAAGTTCCTAGGTGGGCCAAAACGAGACTTTCTGCCTACAGGACTGGGGCAGTTCAGGAACCCATAAATGAGACAATTGTGAAGCCAAAGGGGGAGAATACAGTGTGGTGGGAATCTATAAGTTTGGATTCCTCAAGCGCTGCTCCCCCTTTGCCAGATCTCCGGGCTCAGACTGCAAGAGCTGAAAGGATCGCCGCAGGTTATAATTTTTTTTTTTTTTTTTTTTTTTTTTTTTTTTTTTGTGTCTATTTTGGGGGATAATCGGGAAATTGCGCTCGGGTGTGATGACCATGTGGAACAGAAACTACCGTAACCATCATCATTCTAATCACCATCAGAATTATAATACCACTGTTGTATTAATCAGGACTAGTGGCGGTAGCAATGTTTTTACCCTTCTTAACTGCCCACCTTTCTATGTAAACTCTTGTCTCTCTATTCCTTTAAATTCACTACCTTTTATAACCAAACAACTATTATGTCAGTCTTATAAACTCAATGCCTTTTGTCTCCAGACTCTGCTGCAGTGGCCCCTCTAAACGCTGCTCTGCGAGAGCTGACTAGATCGTTGCTCGAACTGAGGAATGAGATGAAGTTACAGGTAATTTTTTTGTAATTATCGTTGTAAAAGTTTTGGAGCGACAATTATGTTCAGTAGTCGAGGGCTAAAAATACCAATATGCTTTCTATAACGGTTTCTTTGATCTAAAGAATATGTCGTGGGCATACATGTGGCTTCGCAACGCTAAAGCGAACCTTTTTGGAATCATTAATAAATCTCTATGAGAAACCAGCCAGCATAGTTTAGAAATTTGTTCGGGCTAAGAAAGGACTGTTTGCTCATCCAACCGTTCTACGTCATTGGAAGATGATGGAGCAAGGAGTATGGGCAGCAGAACTATTGCAAAGTTGCATTTTTATAGCAAAATATTATATAGCTTAGCATCCTGAAATCAAAATGTGCTTATCTCTTGTAATACCTCGCAAGGATCTCAACAGTTTATGTCATGTAAACTAGAGAAGAGGAAACCAAACTAGGCCATCAATTCTAGCATCCACTATGATGTGAGGTTTTGAAAACTACATGTATTTTGGGACCATCCTGACCGATGAAGATCTCGTAATCACAGTCTAGATCCTACAACGCTTGGAAAACCCAGTAAGAACAAACACAAAACTGCCAACTTCTTAAAAGCTAGATCGTTGGTTCATGATTTTATAAATGTTTCAATACTTTTGTGAGACATGACCATCGGCAGTAGAAACACAGACCACATACCGGTTGAGAAGCTTCAAGAGACCTTAAAATCTTATACAAACGATCATTTTGATCATGATGGAGTTCTAAGCAAAAGTTGGAGTGCTAAAGGTACTTAAAACCACTGATGAAATGAAGCAAACTTAAACTGCAGGTCACAATATCATCAGAGTTTGCTGAAGTTCCCTTCTGGAGCATTATGTTGGGGAAAAAGAACAGAATGATAAGGTCAACGACTTATAGTTAAAGTACACGCGTACGAAGGAAATCAGTGCTAAGGTTAAAGTTAATTTGTCCTCATACTAAACTTAGCTAACGTACAGATAGATAGAATTTTTTGGAAAAAAAAAAACATTAATTACATGGATTATGCACACTATACTATAATAAAAGTAAAGGTTTTGAAATAAACGAGCATATAAATATGTTGCATTTACTGTGTCTGTCTTGCCGGTCCCTGATACCTTCATCCAACTAGGCTGCTTCAGGGTGACCCATTTTATGTCTCTAACAGGGAAAACTTTCATAACTTTTAAACCTCTGGGAAAGAAAAAAAAAAAAAACGATCAGTTCACGCACAGAAAAAAAAGGGTTTCTAATCAAAATTAATATTTATTTGGGGCGATTTTTTTTTTACCTCTTACTGAAAAGTGTATAGTAGTAGTTTAGTGGATCCAAGCGGCATGTTGCTACTTATGTAGTTATAAACAGAAACAAGTTAAAAAAATTTTAGCATCATTGCTTAATGGTTACTTGTCCTCTATGCAGACACAAGAAACACGAGCTCTCCGCGAGATCATTATGTCTTGCGACATGTGTCGAAATCGTAAGTTCTTCGCTTTCTTTTCAAAGGTTTAGGAAACAGAATATTTTTTTAGCATACCTTTACATCGGTGTTTAAATTGTCTCTCTCTTTCTCTCTCTCTCTCTCTCTCTCTCTCTCTCTCTCTCTCTCTCTCTCTCTCTCTCTCTCTCTCTATCTATCTATCTATCTATCTATCTATCTATCTATCTATCTCTCTCTCTCTCTCAATCTTTCTCCCTCCCTCCTGTTACGATTTTTTTTCTTTTTCAAAGTGAATAGCAAGCATAAATAAAGAAACTTCAAAGAACTGAATTTAATGTTTTTGATGAAGAATTAACGTCTATATTTCATTTAAATGTTTCGTTAGTTTCAATAAGGCAAGTACCTAAAACGATAGTTTACTGTCATTTCCAAAGTTATTGTTAACTTTCATATTTTTACAGTCCTAAATTTTCTTGATAAATTCTTAGTTTCGGGAACCCACAATCCATTTTTTTTTTAATCTTGTTAGCAAGTGAAAATTATTTTATAGGAGATTGCTGAGTATCTTGAAATCTCCGATATCTTAACCATTCTCTGTTTCAGTAGATCCTTCTGCCTGTATCTATGGAGTCTTTTTTATTTATTTTCTGTCCGTCTCTTTGCCTTTGTTGATCTGTCTGTCTACATATCCTTCTCTGTCTTTCTCTCTTTACCTCACTCTTTTTTCCTTGATTTTTGCCCTCGCTCTCCCTCATATTTTTCCAACTTCTTTGATACTCCATACACCCCTCTAAATATATCTAAATTAGAAATTATAAGGTACCTACGTATTTTAACTATTTGTTTTACTGCCTATTCCGATAAATTTTCTGTCATTTCTATTACTGCTGACAATCTAGATTTAACATTTGAATAGAACGAAGTTTCTGTACTTGATCCCCTCTTCAACATGATACGTTCATTCCGTATTTGACTCGAGCAGCGAAAGACCAGAGCGCTCCAGTGCGGTGCTCGTCCAACCCGTGCTTCCCTGGGGTGCGGTGTGTGGATACAGAGGAAGGATTCCGCTGCGGCGCCTGCCCCATGGGCTACAACGGGAATGGCGTCTCGTGTAGACGTCATACAACCTGCTCAGACAGACCCTGCTTTACAGGTGAGGCCAGAGTGTACGAGGAAATCGTCATTTTTCTTTTTATAAATATATTTTTCATGATATGATCATGGGAAAAAAAATATGCTCTTTGTTTATTTCATGTTTTGCCATTGTTTATATAATTTTGGTTCTTTGAGGCACAAATTATAAATAAATAAGTGAAGACAGAAAATGAAAGAGAGAGAGAGAGAGAGAGAGAGAGAGAGAGAGAGAGAGAGAGAGAGAGAGAGAGAGAGAGAGAGAGAGAGAGAGAGAGAGAGAGAGAGAGAGAGAATCCAAATAGAAAAGCAAAAACTTGGAGGAAAACTTGGTGATCATAAAGGATTCAAAAAGGATGCGTGTATGTCTGTAAACAGAGTGAAACAGGGTCTAATAAGAGACAGGCACACAACTATATAACTACGAGACTAAAAAAAGAAGCAACACAAGTATAGATTTAACATATAAAAGTTTCGCCTTCATTGAAGCCACAATAAAGGCGAAACTTTTATATGTTAAATCTATACTTGTGTTGCTTCTTTTTTTAGTCCCGTAGTTATAAAGTTGTGTGCCTGCCTCTTTTTAGACCCAGAGAGAGAGAGAGAGAGAGAGAGAGAGAGAGAGAGAGAGAGAGAGAGAGAGAGAGAGAGAGAGAGAAAGACATATGTATATATATATATATATATATATATATATATATAGAGAGAGAGAGAGAGAGAGAGAGAGAGAGAGAGAGAGAGAGAGACTTCAGACAGACAGACAGAGACATTCAGAGAGATAAAAGACAGAGATGCAGATAGCTGGACAGTGGACATATATATATATAGAGAGAGAGATAGCCAAAGCCAAAGCAATGCGGGTTGATTTTCCACAAACAAGATCTTAATAGGTCAGTTGGGACAGCTTCCATTTGGATCAGAGGGCTGAGAGTGGCACTTGGTATGTGAACGTGAAATATATGGTGAAAGTGTCTGATCTTTTTTTAGTTTCTAGCAACATGCTAATCTCGACAGTACAGGAAGCAATAATGACTCTGCCAGTGAAACAATACTGTACACTGTATATAAAACACAGTCAATCTTTGAAATGTAACTGAGCAAGTTGTTTATTGGTTGAAATAGACTATGTTTGTGTGGCTGGAATGTCGAAGGTATTGTTACCATTACATTTCTTCACGCTGTATATTTAAAGCGTTTTATAGCTTTTGCCCCAACTACTATGCAACCATTTTCTCATAAACATTACGGTGAAATGCAAGCATTGTTATCAAGTGTACTCATGCAGAATGAAAAACGTTGATTTCTCAATATTACCAAACGTATTTATTTTATGCTATTCGCAAATCCTATAGGGGAGTTAAAGCGCTGTTGCAGGTAATCACACGTACTCATGAGATAATCACATGTACTAATCCGGTAATCTCACGTACTCATGGTGCATCCATATTGCCATAGTTCATGGCAGAGTTTTTCAAGCCTGAAATCAGTTTGTATTTATAGACTACCAAGATAGATACCGGTCATTCCAATATACAGGGGTGCGATGCACTGACTTGAGGGGAGGCTATCGATGTGGCGACTGTCCACCAGGGATGGTGGGTGACGGAACACGAGATGGTTGCCGTCCACAGATCATCACCTGCGCCTCCAAGCCTTGCTTCCCAGGTGTCAACTGTGAGGATACAAACAGCGGCTTCGTATGTGGTCAGTGCCCTACAGGCTATACCGGCAACGGCACGCACTGCGATGATTTGGACGAGGTCAGATACAATAAATTTCTATTCAGAGCTATGATTGATTTTCCCGTTCTTTCTTCCCTCCTCCTCCTCCCTCTTCCTCCTCCTCCTCCTCTTCTTCCTCCTCCTCCTCCTCCTCCTCCTCCTCCTCCTCCTCCTTCTTCTTCTTCTTCTTCTTCTTCTTCTTCTTCTTCTTCTTCTTCTTCTTCTTCTTCTTCTTCTTCTTCTTCTTCTTCTTCTTCTTCTTTTTCTTCTTCTTCTTCTTCTTCTTCTTCTCCTTCTTCTTCTCCTTCTCCTCCTCTTCCTCCTCCTCCTCCTCATTATTATTATTATTATTATTATTATTATTATTATTATTATTATTATTATTATTATTATTATTATTATTATTATTATTATTATTATTATTATGATAATATTTTGTGCTAACCATAAAATCTGTAACTCGTTTCAAAACATTAAATTAATTTTTTTTTTCAATGCAAATCTATGTTTCTGATTTCGAAAAGTTTCATGTACAACTTAATTGGCCGTTTTTCTTTTAGTGCGCCATTAGCCGCCCTTGCGACCGTCTGGCGACATGTGAAAATCTAAGCCCGGGCTTCACCTGCAGCGCCTGTCCGCCCGGCTACTACAGTCCGCCAGTGCAGGGTCTGGGCATTGAGGCCGCCAAGAGGGTCAAGCAGGTGAGATGGTCACTGTCTAGCTTCTTTGCTCAGCTGCCATAGGGACAAAAAGAGTGATGTCATTCCTGCCTCTAAACATTCTAGGAACAATAGAAGCCAAGCTTTATCACCTCTGATCTGCCACAGATAGCACCAATTCTACTCAGAATGCATGACATCCTGGTTAGCGAGTCTATCAACCAACTTGTGGCGATCTTACTGTTAAGGGACGATACATTGTTAACAAACAGTTATTTATGGTTGCTTTGGAGACATGCCGTGACTTTTTTTTTACAAGAAAGGGAGAAAAACTAAGGATGTCTATCCTAACATAGAAACTACCAGGTACGATTTTAGTTTTTGCGAGATGTACGATTTTCGGTCTTTTCGTTTGGGCTACGTGTGACTATGATAAGAAATAGATCAGACCAGTCGGTAGGCCTTACCCTTGATATTTAGGTCTTCGCCAGGTTACACGATTTTATGAACGTGCAGTGTTGAGGATAATTCACAGTGACAGGCGAGGAGCCACGTTGCTTCTTCATTGGTCAATGAGCTTTTAAACAAGGTTGTTAACGTAAGATCTTAGTTTTGTGGCGCTTATTACGCAATTAATGGTAAAAGATTTTTATTAGAACGAAAAATTAGAATTTTTCTCCTGGGGCAGGTCGTTATGTGATGAGACACCTTTGTGATAAGACTCTTAAAAACGGCAATCGTATTAAAAACTTCTTGAAATTTTTTTTTAACAGTTGTCTTTTTCATCGTCTTAATGTTGGCTGTAGACATCCGTGGATTGGCCTACACGGTATAATCGCACGCCTAGGAATCGTGATGCGTAAAAGGAGGTTATTCAAATGGATCTTGTAGTGGTTTGTAAAATCCAGGCACAGGTGCCGCATATTGACAATGCGACGTCGTTATCTTATTTTCCTAATAATGTTTAGGTTATTATACCTGACATAAAAGGCTCAGGTTGGGAAGACGTAGAGATAAGAAGATGAAAACCTTCCCTGTTGGTAAGTTTTCATATATTAATTTTTATTTGTATAGCTTATTGTTAAGTTTTGCTGGTGATAGATATCGGGAATCCCATTGAAGTTACGTTACGGTGATGATAAAGATCACGGGACATACTGGATGCTGAGATGAGGACGAGAGATTATGATCATATGAGCGATGGTTCATCTAAGAATAAAGATGTTAACCATTTTATAATAATACTAATTATACTGATGATGATAATAATAATAATAATAATAATAATAATAATAATAATAATAATAATAATAATAATAATAATAATAATAATAATAATAATAATAATAATAATAATAATAATAATAATAATAATAATAATAATAATAATAATAATAATAATAATAATAATAATAATAATAATAATAATAATAATAATAATAATAATAATAATAATAATAATAATAATAATAATGAAGGTGTTGGTGACGACTATGATAATTGTAAAGATATTATTTTATATTTCTCAAAAGTCGTTTAATGTGACAGTAATTCCTTAAAGTCTTCCCAAGTTAAACTTAAAAAAGTGGCATATTTCAAGCAGAGAAAGCCATTAAAATAAAAGCTGAGAATGATAACACTGGCAAAATTACTCGTGCAAGATAAAAGATTGTATATAATTCAATATCATGGATAAGGAAAATTCTCGTTAGAGATTTGCTTAATTCTAGATTCAAGTCAAGTCGAAATCTTTGCTGTGTCATGCACCATGACAAAACAAAAAAGACAATGCATCTTTAAGCCTCCTCATAAATAATACAAAAAACCATGCATTTGAATATCATTCTTCAAAACCGCTGCGAAAAAGCACCAGATTGCACAAATTGGCACCATTTTTTTTTTTTTATAAAAATTTCCTTGAAAAAAATAAAGCCAAGAGAGGAAAGCGTGTGCTCGTGTCTTCGCCACTCCGATGATTAGACTCTAAAACAATTCTAAGCATCCCCACCCCTTTTCTGACCATTATGATTCATTCTTGTGTGTGCAGGTTTAAGAGAACCTTTTCTTCTTGCTCTTTTTAGGTTTGTGAAGACATCAATGAATGCGAAGATGGCACTAACGGCGGCTGTGTGGAAAACTCTCAGTGCATCAACACCCCGGTGAGTTACAACCTTGAATCTCCAAAGAATGATCCATGAGCTCAGTTGCGGGTTTCTTGGAAAATGTTATTACCAGATAAACGTATTAGTTATTGGCACTTCTTTCCAAAGCAATAGGAATTTTGCAGTGTTAATTTTAACGAATATAAGCTTACTCACATACTAATCTAACTATGCCGCTGTTTATCAAATTACTTTGATACATTACTTTGAGAGCATGACCAGGTAGAAGCGTAGCGGATTGTACCAGAAGTAGTTGTAGTAGTAGTAGCAGCAGCAGCAGCAGAAGTAGTAGTAGTAGTAGTAGTAGTAGTAGTAGTAGTAGTAGTAGTAGTAGTAGTAGTAGTAGTAGTAGTAGTAGTGGCGGTGGTGGTGGTGGTGGTGGTGGTGGTAGTAGTAGTAGTAGTAGTAGTAGCAGCAGCAGCAGCAGTAGTAGTAGTAGTAGTAGTAGTAGTAGTAGTAGTAGTAGTAGTAGTAGTAGTAGTAGTAGTAGTAGCATTAGTAGCAGCAGCAGCGGCAGTAGTAGTAGTAGTAGTAGTAGTAGTAGTAGTAGTAGTAGTAGTAGTAGTAGTAGTAGTAGTAGTAGTAGTAGTAGTAGTAGTAGTAGTAGTAGTTGCTGTTTTTGTTGTAATCGGAAGAGAAGGATTTGAATTTGTTGCTCTTGTGTTTGTCAGGGCTCACGTGTGTGCGGTGCATGCCTTGAGGGTTATGTCGGAGACCAAGAAACGGGCTGTAGGCGGGCCGCTAATGTATGTCCTGACGGCACCAAGTGTAATGTCAATGCAAAATGTGTCCGCAGGAGAGGTTACAACGGATTTTTCTGTCAGGTGAGAATTGTCCTATTTTTCATAGAGATGCATTGTATTTCCTTCTTCTTTGAATCAAGAGTGATATGGTATATCTGATTGTTTTTCTACAATCAAATAATAGGAATTATACTAGTCTGAAGAATCCGATATTTTTAATAGACGCGTGGGTAAACGCTAGGTTACAATATTATACTAAGGAGTGATTTGAAGAGCTAAAGCAAAGACATAGACAAACTAATATTGTATTTTTTTTTATTACTATTTATTGCACACAATGTAGTGCAATAAAGCAATAAAACAATGGAGAGTTATGAAGAAAGAGAGAGAGAGAGAGAGAGAGAGAGAGAGAGAGAGAGAGAGAGAGAGAGAGAGAGAGAGAGAGAGAGAGAGAGAGAGAGAGAAAGGGCTATGCAATGCGAGTACAGTATCTTTAATACGTTATCAGCCGCGGGCTGGAATTTAGTGTTAAATTTTTGTATGCTTATTCCCTCTTTCATTGTACTCTCTCACTCAGTGTACAGTGGGCTATGCTGGTGACGGCCAGATGTGCACACGAGACACTGATTTGGACGGATTGCCAGATGTGGAGCTACCCTGTGATGATCGCAGGTGCAGGCAGGTGCGCCCCAACAGTCTGTCACAAACTCATGAAGAGCCTCTTGATTAGACACATTGGCAAACAATAATTTTCAATCACCAAGAAGCGTTAATACTTTTTTTTTTCCAATAACCTTTATTACTTGAAACCTGTTAAGATAATGTGAAGGTTGTATTCCTGAGAATTTTTGGCAAACAATATGGCACTTAGGTTGTAGTTTCATACCAATCTGTTGATTAGAACACACTTTCCACAAATTCTTCATGCTTATTCGTGTCTTAACCAACTATGTCGATTATCCTAGCTTATCCTAGCTTTAGCAAAAGTCCAGAATAATGGCCAATGGAGAAACTGTAACGATAGGGAGAGGACAATTATGTTGAATATAATTGTTCAATTGGGAAACGCATAATGGTTTATTTTGTCCGTGATCAAATTTAAACTATTATTCTCACAGGATAACTGCATCTACGTGCCTAATAGTGGCCAAGAGGATGCTGATCTTGATGGCATAGGTGACTCATGTGATGATGACATGGACAACGACGGAATCCTTAATAACCCAGTTCAGTATTGTATTAAAAAAAATTGCTGGATACCCTAGACTGGGAATATTTCTTTTTCTTTTTCTTTTTTTTTTATAATGTTAATGATAACAAGAACTAAATGATAACTTTTGTAAACTATGAGAGCAGCGAAAAAGAACAAGAAGATAGAATAGATTGCCACGTTTTTATAGTGGTTTTCAATGCATCATTATCTTTTCTTCTTTTATCGTTTTTATCACTAGTGTGAAAACAACGTTTTACGTTTTATATTTTCCATTGCGCAGGATTATTATTATTATTATTATTATTATTATTATTATTATTATTATTATTATTATTATTATTATTATTATTATTATTATTATTATTATTATTATTATTATTATTATTATTATTCCACTATCGTTATAATATGCAATTATTACAGGATAACTGCCCACTGGTGCCGAACCCAGACCAGTCGGACACCGAGCGTGATCCCGACCAGAGGGGAGACGCATGCGACAACTGTCCCACAGTGCCCAACCCTGACCAGAGGGACACGGATAGTGACGGCATGGGCGACAACTGCGACTTAGATATGGACGACGATAGTGAGTTGCTTTCTTTGCTTACTTTAGCGTTTTATCTCCGCGGCAAATGACTAATTTAACTTTTTTTTTAATCACAGAGCTCTCCCTGCCTACAATTCTTGTAGCATTTGACAAAGATGACTTAATTTCAGTTTCTCAGCTGCTAACCAATTAATTTGCACGAAAAAAATTTCGCGAAAATATTTTTTTTTATTATTTTTATAGTTATGATTGAGAAACAGGTTTATTCTCTGTTGCACGTTGTTGTTCTGTAAAAATAGTCGCTAGGGAGAAATAATGTGATATCACGGCTGGTTCTAAGAAACTTGACGGTGATATATTAATCAATTACGTTTCTAGTTGACTAATGTTATTTATATCTTTTCTATTTTTGAATGTTACTGAAAGTTGAGCTGTTGCGTTTTTTGTTTTTGTATTCTGTTGTTGTTTATTTTTTAATTCATGTTGACACTTAGCAGTTGCATGCACTGTGATATGTTGTTGTATGAAATCTTAATAAAGCTGAGCCCAGCGACCAGATGCTCTAGCATTTTGAAAGAATTTTTGTCCAAGGATAGGATAAAAAAATATTGGTCTAAATCTTAATAATCTATGAAATGCATTTTTAATAACAATCAACGAATCAAGTAATTGGAAAATCTGTGTTGTTACATATTTAAATTGCAACTACATATGTTTATAGGCTAGGCCCCTATCTTTAATTTCTTTCTAATATCAGGTGTGGTCAACGCTCTGGACAACTGTCCACTGGTCCACAACCCTGATCAGGAGGACCGAGACGGGGATGGCATTGGTGACAGATGCGACAACTGTCCAACTATGCCCAATGTGGATCAGGTCGGATAAGGGATTGTCTAAATGTTTTTATTCGTGAAAAAAAAATGAATACAGGATATTCGGGGGTTAACTGATTATACAACGCATATTTTCGTTACCATTACTATTCACAAAAATTTTTGTGATTATTAATGTACATGTAGTTTAGTATGATGTTCTAGTAATACACAGAAATGATGTTATAATACTTTTGCTGCTGATGGTGAAGATAGTGATGTTGCTGCTGATCGCTTTATTGAACTGATGTTAGTAACATCAGTAGTGATAGACAAGTTTATAGTGATGTGGCTATTTTCTTATTTATTTAAAAAACAAAAGCCAAAAAAAAATTACGGCTTTTATAACTTATATATATTAAACAAAACTTAAGAAAAGGAACATTACAGCTTAATTTCTACCACCTGTTTTCTCTGTAACTCATTAGCAAGTTTGTTACTCAATGTGTGTTTATACAATGATAGAATAATATCAGCCGAAATGTTTATATCTAGAACCAGTTAGTAGTAACAGTGTCGTTTAATGAGGCCAATTATATTTCAGCTTGATTTGGATAACGATTTGGTCGGCGACATATGTGACAACAATGACGACTTGTAAGTCAATTATGAAATGCATATACCTAGACCATCAACATTTTTAATAGTACAGTCAACCTTTTTCAAATATATGAATCTTATGTAGCTTTTTATAGTTACATATATTGATTTTTGTTTTAAATGAGGGGGTGGGTGGGTGTTTTGTTTGCACTCACCTCTGCGGTAAATGTGTCGACGCCTTAATCTTTATAGCCTCTAAAAATTAATAAATATTTAAAGTCAACCAAGTACTTACAGCTTTATTGTTTCATTAATTATCGCGTGGATGCACTAATGTAAAGCAATATTATTTTTTTGGTCGGGACAAGGTAAAAAGGGGAGAAAAGAAGTGTTGAGGCTTAAAAAGATTATCTTTTGTCCTTTCGAACGATGCTGATAGCATAATCATCTTTGATTTATGTTAATATTTAAGACGGCTTTTTTTCCGATTCTTTTGTTTAATGGTGGTGATAATTTCGCGGGATATTTTTTTTTTGTATTTCAGTGTAGTTGTTTTTTTCTTTTCACATAATAGGCACAGAATATGAACACAAATTGGAAATACTTCATTTTATTTTTTTAATCAGAGACAGCGATGGCATTCAGAATGACAAAGACAACTGTGAGCTGGTTCATAATGCAGACCAGAAGGACACAGATGCTGATGGAGTTGGTAAATATTTTAACACTTCCATCATTTTCAATAGATCGACGTCACGGGTTTATTTACTCCTTTTTATTTATTTATTTATTTATTCATTTATTAATTTTTTTTTGCAAATTGCTCTCTCGTTAAAAATGTACATTCATCTAAGAGTCTGTCTCTCTTTTATTCTCTCTCTAGTTATTGTTCAGTCTATGCCTCATGCCCTTCCACTTCTCTTACTTTTTCTGTCTCTTTGTATGCCGATCTGTCTGTCTCTGTTTCACTCTTTGTGCTCTGTATATTTGCTTGCCTTTCTTCACCCCTCCCCCTCCCAAATTCTACCCCCTTCTCTCTCTCTCTCTCTTTCTCTCTCTCTCTCTCTCTCTCTCTCTCTCTCTCTCTCTCTCTCTCTCTCTCTCTCTCTCTCTCTCTCTCTCTCTCTCTCTCTCTCTCTCTCTCTCTCTCTCTCTCTCTCTCTCTCTCTCTCTCTCTCTCTCTCTCTCTCTCTCTCTCTCTCTGTCTCTTGCCCTTCTATGTCCTTTTTCTGCTTCTCTAGATAACAAGCTATGATGCATGATGATTTTCTAACATAACACGTACAAGGAAACCTAATACATTGTACAGTGTAAACAGTTTTACACAAGGCTGTGCATTATTACAGGTGATGAATGTGATGACGATGATGACAATGATTCTATCGTTGATGTGAGAGACAACTGTCCTCTGATCCCCAACCCGGAACAAGAAGATGAAGATGGTAGGGGTTTTTTCAACATTTTTTTTTTTACAAGCTCTCTTGAAATACATTGTACATACGCCCACAGTTTCTTTGAACAACGTAAAACTAAAATAAGAACTAAGATCAAAATGAAGTGTTTTTTTTTCTTCTGATTGGAACAGTATTTTCATTTTGTATAACTGTAAATGACACCCAATGTTATTACAGATTTTTACAGTTTTTATTGATGGAGAATTTATCTGCAATAGCTGGAGATATAACGTAAAGAATATTATGAGGGGGTTCAAGAAGCCTTTGGTCTCACTAGGAAGGAATCTAAATAGAGTATTGAAGTTATTGAAGTTTTATCAGCCTTTTGATTATTTCTTTGGACCGCAAAATGCTTAAAAAAATACGAAGGTGTTGTTTTATGAAACCAAAGTAGAATATCTTTTGCATTTCTTTGCTAAAGCAGCGTCATGGAACCTGTTGAATATTGCCCGTTATCAAGCTTTTACACTTGCAAGAAAAATACCCCTCTGATATATTTCAGGAAAATGGTCTAAATTTATGGTGACAAATATCCTCGATGTAATACATGTACAGTTATGAAAAGATGCAAATCTCGATTCATTTCTGTGATGGATGAAGGTCGTGGAAGGCGCCTCCTTTTGTGGTAACTGAAAACAATTTTACCACAGTGATGAAACCGGTTCTACAAGATCGACGTATAGCTGTCTAACAACTCTCAAGCGAAACTAGAATTAGTGTAGGGCATTGATTCTGCGCGTTGGGTACCAATCTACCTTGCCTTTTAACCAGTAAGCAAAAGAAGAAGAGAGTTGAGTTCTGCAAAACTCCCATTCGAGTCAAATGAAATATTTCTTTAAAGAACATGGCGACTGTGGATGAAAAATTGATATATACGTGTAATTTGATTCAGAATAAAAAAGATTCCTCCCCACAATGGATAACCCCTTCTCCGTTTTCTCCTCCTTCACCAAATAAGGCGAAGATGACACGATCAAGTGGAGAGTCAGTTGACGTGTTTCTGGGATTGTGAATGTATAATGTTAATTATAATTATTACCTGACAACCTGGAAAATGGACAAACCGGATAGGGGAATTACTATTCGGATTTGTTCATAAAATTGCGGTCCTAATTGGCGAGAAAAATGCATGGGAAAACACGTGGAGTTCTCCTACAGCATGACAAAGCCCATGCGCAATGGCACAAGTAGTTCAAACAGCAGAACAGTGCCTCACTCAGATTATTCACCAGATTAAGCCCCCTCAGACTTTTTTTCTGTTCCCTTACCTAAGGGGGAAAAAAACTGAAGCTGTTGAAGACTGTTTAGGGTCCGATTTGAGTTATTTTACTCTCAAGGACTTTTGAAGGTCAAGGAGAGGTGGCAGAAATGTGTAACTCCACAGGGTAATGAGGACAACCTGTGTGTAACTGTGTGGTGACTATGTAGATAAATAAAAGTATATGTGGCAAATTATAAATCACTATCATAATTCCTTCATATCTAGACCAAAGATTTTTCGTAAAAAAGTAAACAAATGCAAATTTGAAAGTAGTATTTCAGAATAGCAACGCGCATATATTATATCTTATGGATGTAATTGATATGTAAGAGAGGAATATCTGTATCAGCTAGATTTTTAAGGCGATAACGTTTTATTTCGTTAAACTTTTTCTTGCGACGAAGCGAATAGTTATAGCTATAGTTATAGGCTATATAAATTTGTTTTAAAAATAAATAAAAGAAACATTCAACGATTTATTGGACTCTCTCAGGCAGATATCTTCTTTTATTCCCACCCAGATGACGGACGCGGTGATGTTTGCGAGGACGACAACGACGGCGACGGGTACAGAGACCTGATCGATGTGTGTCCGGACAACGGCCAAGTTTACCTGACAGATTTCCGGGCCTTCCAGACAGTGATTCTGGATCCTGTAGGAGACTCCCAAATTGATCCGAACTGGATAATCCTCAACGATGTAAGTGACAAATGTGTAGTGCATCTACACATTATTTAGGACAGTCTTTCAGATTCAAGTACGCCCTATTTTACATTCAAAAAAATTTTTTTTCTTAGAAGTTAAAGTAAAAGATTCCTCCCCCGAATTGAATTGTATTTTTCTCCCTTATCCGTGATTGAACGACCAGTCACGGTCATCCATCTAGGTGTGTTCACTACATCATGATCCTCTCTTTGTTTTATGTCTGTCTTGACAGGGCGCTGAAATCGTTCAAACTATGAACAGTGATCCCGGTTTGGCAGTCAGTGAGTTTTGTTTTTTTTTAATTAGAAAACAATGTTTTCATGTACAAATCGTTACAAAAATATTACTTACTACGTAACGCTAAAGTAAGGGGCAGGTAGAAGGAGTCATTACAACTGAAGATTCAAAGATGTTTAAAAGTTGGATTTCACAATTTGAAACATTTATTACACACATATGACATAAGATTAAGAACGGGCAATGGCAGTTGAATAAATGTGTTGGACCCATTAATTAAGTCCGCGCCCACCCCCAAATGAACATTCCCAAAGAAAACGTTCATAATAAAAGAAATATTTTCTACTTTCAAAGCATGACATGTAAATTGATTTAGGAGGTTTATAATCCGATCGTAGCTAAACAAATTAATCAGTTGAAGAAAAGCAAAAAAACAACAATTCACAATGCAAAAATTGCACTCTATCATTTCTCTACAGGCTATAACGCCTTCTCTGGAGTTGACTTCAGTGGCACATTTTTCATTAACACTGATGCAGACGACGATTATGCTGGTCTGGTATTTTCCTACCAAGATAGTGGAAAGTTTTATACAGTCATGTGGAAGAAAACGGTCCAAACATACTGGCAAGCTACACCTTTTAGGTATTGTATGGTAGCAACACTGTGGCACATTGCTTTTTTTCTACATATACCTGTAGATCACATAATATTATGTGACGAATACAAATTAAACAAAATGAATGCAATACTTTGTATTGAAACCATTGGTTTGTTTAATCTTTAGATTACTTTACTGTATTCAATTTTTTTCTCAATTGATGATATTCACTCAAAAGCAAGTTCAAATGTCACAAACTTTAACACTAATTTGGTTTTACTGCGCAGGTCTTTTAGCTAACATAAAAACTGAATATTTTATCCAATAATTTCTTTTCATAGGTAACCTTAACGTTTCCCAACAATAACTTAATGGTACTGTTTCCCTTACTCAGTCTTAGATAATGTGTTTTTTTCTACAAAATTACAAGTGTCCTGAGTTGACTAGTATTTACAGAAATATTCGAGTGCAAAAAATATAAAACTCTAAGAATTTTTTAAAAGGCACCAACTGCCCTTTTGCTATCTCTATGTTTTTCATTAATATTATTATTAAATTTCATGTTTGTCATTTATCTTTATGTCTAATTTTTTATTTTTTCCAGAGCTGTGGCTGAACCTGGTATTCAACTGAAACTAGTCAACTCTGACACCGGACCAGGACAGATAATGAGAAATGCTCTTTGGCACACAGGAGACACCAACAACCAGGTAAATACATGCACATGTGACTCCTAAGTTACTGCATTTATACTCATCTTAAATATGAGTTAATTCATATATTTTTTTAAAAGTTGGAATTAAAAGACCATCCTTTTAAAAATTGGCTTGTGCAGCAACTCACAAATGATGAATAGGAATATTATCAATGTCCTATACATTATTATAATAAGTCTGTTAATTTTCAATAAAACAGATTAAGGACTATATAGTATTTAGAACATTTACTGTATATTTCACTTATTGCATTTTTCTTTTTTCTTCTCTTACCAAAAGGTAAAATTGCTATGGAAAGACCCCAGGAATGTAGGCTGGAAGGAAAAGACTGCATACCGCTGGGAGCTCATCCACAGGCCTGCTAGGGGACTGATAAGGTACTTCACATTTGATTGAAGAAACTCGTTGAAATTTGAAATAAAACAACACATTGAATTAGGGAAGGATCTATTCCCTCTTCTTTTTTAAGTAGCATAATAATGATTCTAATTTCTACCAATTGCCTCTTTGAAAAATATTTTTGAGGGTTACACCCGCAACATCAGATCTATCTTTTCTATGACTCAATATTCTTTTTACTAAGCTTTTGCACCAATTGCAGAGTCCTGTTGTTTGAGGAGACAAATCTTGTAGCTGATTCTGGCAACATTTTTGATGAAACATTGAAAGGTGGCAGACTTGGCGTCTTCTGCTTCTCTCAGGAGATGATTATTTGGTCAGATCTGGTCTACCGCTGCAATGGTGAGTAATCATTAGTATGGCGTGAACAGGGAACATCAGTAATAGTTATGGCAACAGATTCGAGATCAGTATTATTTTTAACTAATAATTTCACTAAAGAGCAATCTGCAAGTCAATTTGAACTTTGACATACTTGAAAGAGACACAATGCATGTTGTATGCAAACATCAAGATTAATATGCTTCTCAGCCAGTGAGTCATACTTCTTAATTTCTCCCATTTTATTTTTAATTCAAACATGTAATAGAAATCTCCAAGTCGAAAAGAATGGGCTTGTATGAAATAAATTTAGTCCAACTCTAACATTCTGCACATTAGCAGCAGACTATGAACTGATCCTAAAGGCTTGATCAATAATGCTATTATTTTATTCATTTATTCCACAATAAAAGGCTAACCTAATGGCTGTAATAAATCATAAATCACAAGAAGAGCTATCAATAGGACTAGGCCCATCAAAATATCCTTTACTAATTTTTTATCACTTAAGCAAGGCTGTTCTCGTCAACATTTCGAATGATTTAATGTAACAGAGGATTCATTAAAAAAAAAAAAAAACAAGCAGAATTATTAGAAATCTGAAACAGTCTGTTATCTAAAAAAAAAAAAAGAAAAAATACATGACTGATAATCAGAAAAACCTGGACAACCTATTTTAGTGAATCACTCAATCAGTGTGATTTTGTTCAGATTTTGTTTAAATCCAATTTACATATATTTCATTTAAGCGATGTGCATTTTTTTTGCACCTTGGAGGGTTAAAAAAATGAATGGTAACTAAAGTACATGTAATTAATTTTATTAGCAAACTGTATAGCAAATCCTATTAAAAAAATATTAGAATACAGATTATCAGTTTTATCTGTCCATAAATAGTGGATAATAATAGGCGACATGATCCTTTTCCTCAAAAATGAGTACATCTATATCCTTAGTATTGCCTTTCCCTGCTCTTATACTAAATTCTACATAATATATTAATATCAATGTGACATACTGTACTAATTTTTTTAACTAGATGTGACAAGATTCAAGTTTTGTCACCACCAGCCATAAAAGTTTCTATATTACTTTTGCCTGAAGAAAAATAACTTTGACAAAGTGGTTAATTTATCAAGCATTTTACCACCTTCAAAAAAAGGTAAGATGTTTGTTCTGATTGTTAGCAGATTCCATGTTTAGAATATTTATCATCAAGAAAAGACTGTTGATGTTTTTTACTTGTTGTCCCAAAACAAGTGTCCTAATTTACTTAATAAAAAGCTGTTCTTTTTTATTTTTTTCTTCATCAGAATTTATTCCACCAGGATTGCTTGATGACGACGATGAGGATGGGAATTTTGACTATTACTACTAAAAGTTCATAAACTTAAAGTTAACTGGCAGCTTTTCCTGTTACAGTTAACTATGCAAAACACATTCAAATGCAGCAATAAATAATAGATCATTTGAGAGCGGCTACTGCAGCTTGAGAAACAGCATCAACAATATACCTTTCATGTACAAATATTTTATATATAAATTCATCAAGACACTTTTTCCACTCTATTGTTATTTCAAATAATTATGGTTAAAGTTAATTAAAAAAGAAAAAAGAAGGTAGCATTACAAAAAACGGTGGAATCCGCTTGAAACCAACTCGTTTAATGTCAACATCACGCTGCGATCCTGTTTTTTTCCTTCTTTGTTTAAGTAACCGATTTTCTGATAAAGTCAACGGCTTGGGGACCATTTTCCCTTAAAGTCAACACCTTGTGGTGGATGGGAAAAGGAGAAACCCATAAAAGCAGGGATGCATGGGCAGGATATAGCGTTTGTTTGTAAACTCAATACAGCCAGTAAGTCACTGTGTATCAATAGCATGTCTAACAAGGCTTAGCCAAGTTAGTGTGGTCTTACACGCTTGTGACAGTAACAAAGAAGAGTGCGTAGGGCGTGGGCGTGGGCGGGATGGAAGCCGTGTGGTCTAGATCTAGACTAGGCTCATATCATTTGTGGAAAGCAGTTTTCTCCTCAACGCTGCTCACCTTAATCAATAGCATTCTTTTCAGGGCCTCCCATATACTTAACATTTTTTCTTAATCAGGTCATTACTTTTTGTTTTGTTCTTTTGGTGAAAACGAAAGTAATCATGGTCCCAAGCCCATACTAAAAGAGGGTAAAGCTGGAAAATATATAGCAAGAATTGTAGGTATGTACACATATTTTGTTTTTGTGTGAAGTACATCACGTTATTCAAGTAAACCTCTTTTCAGACTTTGAGTGATTTTTCTCTTTGCCTACATTACTTTACCACTCGATAGCTATGATAAGTAACCAAATGGAGACATTGCAAAGGGAGAACACTATCAATAGTTACCAAAGGGAGACAATCTTTTTTTTTCTATAAAGTTAATACTTGGACTTGTTTCTTGTAAATGGATAAAGTCAACCTTGCACGATGTCAACAATTTTTGTTGGTCCCGAGGTTTTGACTTTAAGCGGATTCCACTGTAGTCCTGCTTTTTTTTTTTTTACTAATTTTGCCATATTACTATTCATACATAAAGCTCTTTGATAAACATTGCTTTGTAACTTTACAAGAATCTCATTACTCTGAAGAAAAATACTTTTTCTACAATCATGTATGTCATGTGATGAAAATGACTAAACTTAGCATAATAAAGATTTAATGATCACAGGCTATGTGTTCATTTTTTTTTTTTAAATTACTTTGTTTCTATCTATTTCTTACAATCACCAGTGACAGTGCCTTGTTTTGGGCCACATACACATTGCTTTCTCGTATCCCAGTGTGTTACTTTTCTGCTTGCTCCTCTCGGATCAATTTCAGACAAAAATTGTTTAAAACGTTATCAAATCAATTAAAGACAGGTTTGCAATACTACATGTCTTTTATTTCATTCAAATCCTCTTTCTTTTTTTTACACCATAGTGACATTTTAAGATGATCATATTTTAATTAAATTAAAATGCTTTAATTCTAGATTAAGCAATATATGAATTCAGCAGAGTAACCAACAGAAATTAATTCTCTCTAAGGAGACACAGCCTTATCATGGGATATCGTGATAAATTTTTACATTTGCAGAAAATAGAATTGGAAAAAAAAAAAGCAACAAGCTTCTCAAGGTCCGTTTGGATCTCTAAAATGACGCTGGAGTTTGTTAGCTTTGCAGCCCAGTTGCATGTTGTAGCGGCTGCGCATTCTACGCATATACTGAACGTCTTTCACCCTCTGTTCCACTTGAGGTCCTGCATGAAAGGAAAAAGAAAAAGAAATTTTAGTCTCTTATTGCAAAATACAGTATCAATACAGTGCACCTCAAATCCAACAAATTCGAATTCGAAGAACACCTTGCATTCAACAAACAGAGAAAAATCCTAGTTTTGTTCCCCTCTTCGACTTATGTAAAATATCTTTAATCAAACAAACTACTTTCAGACCCATCATCAAGTTCAATGAACTACTGGTGCTGGCAAGCCCATGATAGAATGCTTTTCTACTTAGAAATATAGTTGAAATTCAATCATAAGGTCTGCTGTCGGCTGACAAAGAAATACTTGTAGTGTACAGTAGTATACAGATAAAAACACACAAAATAAATACACGCTTCGGCTAAATACACGTTGTAGCAGCCTGGCAGATTTTTTTATCATGTAATCAGTATACTCTAAAGTACCACTTGAGATTAGCTCTAGGCCATAAGGCTCACTAACTTTTGTTGTGGAGAGGAGCTTCTTGAAAGTTTCTTACAAATCCAATAATTTTGATAAAATGCACCAAAAATTTTGCAGCTCTCCTTGATCTACTCTCTTAATATTTCTTGTATGTGTTGGTGTACTTCTAAATTGTTCAAAATGCACCTGGATCTAGGTTGTGTAATAGATCCAGTTAGTTTAAGATATCCGTGACTTATAAATTGAAAAAAAAATTACACAGAAGCTATGGATGCACATATAGGCTCAAATGTCAATTGGACACCTAGGCTAATGGCTGATAGCATTAAACAATGCTGAGAAAATGAAGTACAAGATAGCAACTGCACTCCTTTATAATTCATACTATAGGCAACAATCTTCAAGCCATTAAAAAGTAGCATCTTACCTGTGGTCCCAGTCCAGCCAAGGGCTTTATAATGTGCCAACATTTTAGGAAGAACTCTTTTACTAGAGTCACGGTTGTATGGTACCAAATTTTGCTGATAGAAATGCATCAATGATCTGTGACCAACAGTTGCACCTAACATGTAACAACAAAAAGAAAAAAAAATATAGTGAGATGTGCATCAATCTTTCGCTTTCTTTTTTTTAATATAACAAAGATCAGCTTTCCAAGAAATTAAAAAAAAAGTATTGCCTCTCTAACATTAGGACAGAAATATCAGAGCCCAAGCATTCATGCTTTTTGTTTCTTTCCAAGAAGAGCTTCAGTTCCATGTGAATGAATCCTCTATCTTAAACTTTCTCTCATGGGATTTTGCAATTTTTGAAGCATAAAAGGAATTTATTGATCATATTATTAAAATATCAATCAATAAATCAATCAGGTGCCCTGCTCTCTCTGCCACACATGTCTATCCCTTGTCACTTTTAGAGAATCTGTCACTCAACATCTTATTTTTGGTCACTTTGTAAACCCATTCTTTTTTCACTGCTTTCTTTGCTGCATTTTCCTTCCATTATTCCAGCTGTCTCAAGATATTCTAGTTTCTTTCTTTTCATCACATGTCCAAAAAGGGTTGCCTGGCGTTCAGGTAATCCATTTACCTTGTGTCAGTTTCTCATAACACTGTTTTGTTTGACATCATTACAATCGATGAGGTTCATAGCATTCCCCTAAGAAGCCACATTTCTGTTGCCTAGTTTCCTTTTTAACAGTTTTCAAACTATCCAGCCCTCACATCTCCACATCAGAATGGGTTCAATATAGCACTCCAGGGCTCTTCTTCTTGTGTGAATGGAGATGTATTGTTAGTATCGATTTCATTCTTTGGAAACTCTTTTTGCTGGCGCTATTTGTGATGCAATTTCAGTGTTATTTCTTCCATCCCTTGACACTTTTGTACCCAGTTATTTGAATTGATTCCTTGGCTTGAGTTTATTCCTTTTGATAAAGATGTTCATCTATGGATATTCATTGTTTCGACTGACAACCATTACTTCTGTCTTTTTCCTATTCAATTCCAACCCTTTCTTTCTGCTTAAAGTATAACATTTATATAGTGATTCAACTCTACTCTACATCAAAGAAATCAATGAGAAACACTTACCAAGAATAAGGATAAGAGTTAGGTACTTTAAGACTACAGCTAAGCTCATAACTGATGTAACGAAAATTGGTTAAACTTATGAGATACAGTCAAAGAAAAAAAGGAAAAGGTTTTTTATACCTAATTTATATGGCTGGTTGCCTACAAACATTCACTTACTAAAGATTTTTACAAAAAATGTCATATATAAATAAATATATGGTTGTAGATCTTACCAGAAGGTAGCGTCAGGGAAAAGCCATCACACTCCAGCTCTGAAGGACTGACTACATCGTCTGGGTTGACCCCTGGCTCTTCACCATCTGGATAGCTTGGTCTGATAAGTAGGCAGGCAAAATAATAAGCCATATTTTTTAACTTATGCATTGAGAAGGAAAAAAATTAATATAAAATGATGTCACAAGTAAGTATTTCAACATAATGTTACAAGGTGTAAAAAACTTTAAAGATTTACAACCATATATATACATATCTATATCTCTATATTTTTTTGTGAATGCTTTGAATCTCATGGACTGCAAAGAAGTCAAACGAAACAATGTTGCAAGAAGCTGACCAAATAAGATCACACATACATAGAATATGTTAATGCCATGCAGCCTTTTTTGGCCATGTGAATAGAAAAGAGCAACTGAAGTATCTTGTGTCTACTTGAATGATTTAAGGAAAATGCAGAAGAGGAAAACAACGTGAAAAGATGTTAAACAGACTAACAAACTGGCTAAGCTGATCTATGTTACTAGAACATTCAAACTTGGCATGCTCAAATTGAGTTTCGTGTGAATTGAAAAACAAATTCTCAAGCCATCAGTGAGAATAAATTGAATTTGAATGGCAATTGAATGCTATGACCAATAGAAACAGGGTTGAAATCTCAATGAGATCTTAAGTAATTTATTCAAGATGTCTGCTTTATTTTGCAAGGAATATTATTCATCTCAGTTTTAGATCTTTTTCAATTAAAAATATACAATTACCTGCCTGTGATGGTTGAGAAATATTTGAAAATACTAGTAGCTTTTGAAATCGTCTTGAGTGAGGTTCTGATCCATGGCAGTATAGAGAAATTATTAGTCCCAAGTGGAGTTTAGGCGAAGCAGCAAAAGGTTTAGAAATTTTTCAAATTTCAACAAAACACTCATCATAATGATAAAAAATTAAAAAGAAAAAAAAAGGCTGTCCAATTTCAAATTTGATTTCCCTGCCCACACCAACATGATCTCTTTGCCAAAGTGAAAAATGGCTTCCAACAGAAAAAAGATAAGAAAAGAAAAATGTGAGGAAAGATCACTTGATGCTACAGCACCAAAAATTTGGAACTGACTTCCCTATTTTTAGAGTGTAGAGCGCTTTGGGCTGACTATTTCAGTGAAATTGATTTACAACACATTTCCTGTAAATATTATTATTATTATAATTATTATTATTATTACTTCCATCATCACCTCAGGGAGTGACATATATTATTATAATTATTATTATTATTAACCATCATGACCCCAGGGAGGGACATATATTATATTATTAACGGACGCTATGATAAGGTTTTATATTGTATCTTTTGCCATTTTAGTAAAGATCTTAAAGTGTATTCACTAGAAATTCCTTCATTGTTGTGGCTCTTACATTGATAAGCCAAGGATGTTTATCTACTAGAAGAGGGTAACCAAAGCTCACATACGTGGTCTCAAATGAAAAACTAAACTTTCACTGGCAATGCAAGACAAAAAACTCACTTTTGATGTACAAAAAAATTGTTTGCCTCATAGGTAAAGGAAAAGAAAGTTAAAGATGATATAATCACTTTCTCTAAAACTATCCTCTAGTTCTTTCCAGATGCAACGTTTGTGAAGTAATCTTGCAAAATGAGTCAGATTATGGTCAAGAGTTATATAAAGAAATGGCAAATATCCAGGTTATTATTGAAAATGGAGGCATACTTTCCCTTGAACATCAATTAGCTGCCATGCACGTTACAAATTCATTTTTTACTAAGTGCTAAAATATTTCTAGACAAAGTCCAGGTCTAAACTCAACTAATTTTGTGAAACTACTTACGTGTAATCATAAAAGTCTGCATATTCGAAAACAACATCACCCTCATGTAGCAACTTGCAATGGCCTTTATCAACCATATGTCGTTGCACGTCTCGTGTATTGTGAAAACGTTTGCCCTTCTCATCGCACCACAAACACACATGACCTGCACCAACTTTCTCACCTTCAAGATAAATGGGTGGAGAAGTTGATGTTCATGAGGCATAGAAGGAGAAAGGGTATGATGGCTTTAATCAAATCCTGACAAGCTAATCTTAACAGACACGACTAATTAATTGTCAATATTATTTTTCAATTCCTTTTTTTCCTTTTTACAAGTGTCAATAAAAAATTAATCTTTTTTTTGTTTGTTTTTATTGTCTCCCACCATTAAGAAGCTCCCACAGTTGAGCACTTTAATTAATTGCTTATAATAGCTAGAAAATTTTCTAATTGAATCTGCAATACCACATGAAAGTTAATTTTCTGTCTTTTCAGAGAGTTAAAAATTAAACCTCTAGCATTCCTTTCACAGATGCTATTTCTTTTTAAATATTTGAAAAAAAAATTAAATAACCGATTTCTTTCTTTAAAAAACTCCAGCTTGAAGCGTTGTAAAGAACTTGTGTTTGAATTTCAAAAGATGCCTAACAAATGTGGTTGGATAAATTTTAATACCAAGGTAAATTATCAGCCCTTCTAGGTCAACAATAAATTCCGCATCAGGAATGAAAAATCCATGATTTGAGGTCATATGTTTCAAATTATCCTCCAGAGTTTTGCTTATATGTGAGCAAAACAGGCACTCTTCTATACCAATAACATTTTCATCATAGCTGTCATAGGATTCGGCATCTGAGCCTGAAAGAAACAAAAACACGAGATATTGATGAATCTACTTAAACTGGTTTAAAACAATATACATATATATATATATATATATATATCACTGCAAAAATTAAAAGTACTATGAATCGATAATTAAAATGGATATATATGCATGGTACCATGGGTTGGCATTATGATATACTTAACAATGTTGAATACCAATTAAAAAAAATACATTTCTGAGCTATCTGATCATTTGATTAAAATTCTAAATGATAAATGCATGGGTAGAGATGGACATTTTTTTTTCACAAGACAAACAAACCTTCATTAAAGCTGTAGACTGAGTTAAAACAAGATAGGGTGACTAAGTAATTAATACCTTTCCAAACTTAAACAGTAAGACTGAGCTGAATCTTTCTTATATTTTAACTTAGTTAAACTGAGGTTTATAGATTAATTCAAATTACTGTCATGCCTTTTAAAATATTTTAGATAACGAGCATAGTCGAGGAAATTGGAAAAGGACAACAAAGAAATGTATTATATTTCCAACATATTATGATTACCCTCTTCCATTTCCTCGTCTTCTTCCTCATCTTGTCTTTGTTCTGAGATAGCCTGACTAAAAATTCTTTCAGGTTTGTCTGCTCTCTGGGAACTTGATTTCTTTTTCTTATTCTTTTTTCTCTTCTCATGAGCTCCAGAAATGACATCTTTGTGTTTTTTAGACTGAAGGTGATTGTCATATGCATTTGGAGAGCTGAATGCCTTATTACAGGGTTTGCAAAGTAAGACACCTTCAGAGGGAACATTGTTTTTATCCTGTGGTACAAAAAAAGAAGCAGAGATAATAGATTAAAACATGCAGACACACTCCCACTAAAAGAATAAATTAAAAGCAAAATTAAGGCAATGAAATAGAAATGATGAAAAGAAAGTCTTTTGAAGCACTACAAACGTTTTCGTCCATTTCATATGAAAGATTTATATTACAAATATATTTCATTTCAAATACATGTAGATTGACAAATATGAATCATAACAGTCTACAGAATTCATCATATTGGAAAAGGGGGGAGGAGGAGGAAGAAGAAGCAGAAGGAGAAAAAGAAGAAGAAGATGAGGAGGAGGAGAAGAAGGAGAAGAAGAAGAAGAAGAAGAAGAAGAAGAAGAAGAAGAAGAAGAAGAAGAAGAAGAAGAAGAAGAAGAAGAAGAAGAAGAAGAAGAAGAAGAAGAAGAAGAAGAAGAAGAAGAAGGAGGAGGAGGAGAATGACAAGAAGAAAAAGGAGGAGGAGGAGGAGGAGCAGGAGGAGAAGAAGAAGAATATTCCGAAACCAAATACAATAAAGTAACTCTTTTCACGCATTCTCCGTTTCTAATCATTTTGTAGGCTCACCAAAAGCTTATCTTAAGTTTTGAAATCTTGTAGTTAAAAACAAATCCTTCACAGAGCAACATATATAGCTCAAACACAACCAGCCTCAAATCAACATTCAGGCTTGGCCATAAACTCTCACATTTTTTTCAATGGAAATAAATTACACTATTCTTTATTCATAGCAGACCATTTTTGCAAAGCAATTAAGCATTGCTAATGGTTCATTTTCATATCATCACAGGATTGTACAGCTCAGTTTTTTAGAGGCTTTATGAACTTATGAGCCTTATGAGCACAGGCAAACCATCTACTATGACAGATTGTTGTCATGATGATGAATCCATGCATCTTTCTCCCAATGGTAGGTACAATTCAGATGAAGATGCTAAATTATTCCAGAGGAAAATAAAATTAAAAAAAAATAAGTATAGAGTTTGATCTACTAGTGCACAAAATGTAGTAGTAGATAAATTAGTTTGATAAGAATCTAGATGTAAGCCCAATTTTTCAGAGACCCAAACCCTGATGCTCCCAAAAAATGTTCAGCCAGATATTGTCCAGTCTAAAGTGATTTCACTATTGGAACAAAATTTTAATTCTGCAAACCTGCTTTTCTTGAAACTTTTGTCTCTCATGAAATTGCTCAAGAGTGATGGGCAAAAGACTGGCAACCTTCCTCTTCAAATTATACCGATGCCAGTCAGTTTTGTAATGAAATCTTCCTAAGTCCATGTCCTCAAAGGCAACATTGCAAGCCAGACAAGTCAGAGATGTCATTTTGCTGGAATACAGGTCTGTATCACAGGATATAAATATCAAAACATAAAAGCAAAGGAGAGATTATACAATCAATTATTTTTTTCTTAAATTAAAGCTAAAAAGCTTCTTTTTAATTCAGTTTCATTGACTTTCAATTAATCTTATTCCTTTCGAAAACATACAGCCATTTGTTGAAATCCAGAACTTATTTTAAATTTATTATCTAAATTTGAAGCATTACACTTCTTTCAAGCAAAAATCACCCAAACTTATTTTCAAGATATGCCAATGTTTTTTGCTTATAAAATCATTCAACATAGATTTTTGCCATAGTTGTAATGTTTCAACGTCTTTAAAAAACATGTAGGGAAAAATTAAACATTAGCAAGATGTGACCATTAAAACCAAGTAAAAATTCAGGCTTGCCCCTAACTACTCAATTTATTGTCTTTTAGAGCTTGGCAACCATTGATGTACACTTGAGCATACATATCATTGTGATATGGTAGATTCCCAAAAAAAGTTGTAAAAGTATTTTCAAAATAAGATTAAAAGCGAAAAGTGTTTAAACATACATCCTACTTAGAAGTTAGAGAGGAAAAAACAGTAAGATCCTTCTAGAGGCTACAGGCTGTATACACTGCCTTGTAGGGTTTAATTAGATAAATTCAAAGGATTTTCAACTGGCTTTCTGGCATGAGTTACTTTGAGTCCAACTTAATAAAATTAGATCTCAAATTGTTCTGAGAACCCAAAATCAGAATTAAGAATATATATATATATATATATATATATATATATGATGATTACATATATTTCATTCAATCATTTCTGGGAAACCAATGAACTTAGCTACCTTGAATCATAGCAAACAAATGACAAAAGTTAGATGCATCATTTTTGCCAGCACATACACACACACATTATAAATATATGAAGAGATGGTTGCATTGCATTATTTGCAGGCCAAAAGGAAGACTCCAAATTCTTAATATCAAATGAATAAACTTGAGATTAAGAGCCGTATTCTTGAATGAGAAAGTTCAGGCCCAAAATATGACAAGCATTTATAAGACAAGTCAAAAAAACTTAAATAGGCCTACGACCTAGATGAATGGGAATATCCTGGCGTAAAGTTACACATTCAAGGCTGGACTTCTGTGTTCTAATTCAATAGTGGAATGATTTCTAGGGTACTCTAATTTGACCATATAAGCAGGAAAAATGTTTCTAAGCATTTTCATAAATTTTTATAGATAGATCTACTAATGAAATCCTAATTTGGGTGCAAACCAAACAATTCAGCCAACAATACATTTCAAAGACTAATTTAATGGATCTTGATTATAAATATAAATGGTTCATCATTTTCAACATTTTAAAGGCATAAATTTTTCTTGAATCTAGATCTAGTTTCTAATTTTTTTTTTTTTACATGTATATTTTTTTTTTTACATGTATACCTAGATCTAGCCTTAAGTACTCATAATCTTTGATTCCATGAATACCTAATAGATCTACACCTTTTCATTTTAAAATACAGATCCTATCTAAAGAAAAGCATTGCAATTTAATATATGTTGGCTCTGGCAGAATATATTGCCATTTAGCAAGAAGAATTGTATTCACCCTGCTCCTGCACACCCATTTAAGTTAGTTTTGCGGTGACTATATCCTGGGATCTGTGATGTCATTAAATGTAAGTGTTGAGGCTCTGAGCTGGGTGCTGCGGTGCCATTAAAATTAGCGCTTTACTGGCGAGCTTATTTGAAACATCTTCTAATCTCCCCATCTCACACACTCGGCAAACTTTATATCTTTTCTAAGAATATCAACCTATGAAAAGGTGACAGTTTCTTCAAGTTCAACTTTGAACATCAGGGAGGAGATCAAGAGCCCCTGATGTGTGAAGAACAAATTGCAATTTAGGCACGTCTGTCTGTTCCATGTTACCAGATGAGTACTTGAAGTTACTGACCCATGGGGAACCTGCTTCCTTCATATGTGGTTTTTACAAGGACCGAAATGCAAATAAAAGAACTAGACATGTGACTTTCTCATATGGCCCTTATTTGGCCCCACCCCATCCCCACCCATGACCCTCAAAACAGACTTCTCACAAAGACTTGGCTTCACCACTGCTCCTCAGACATCCTAGAATCATGTGGATTGCAGCTAGTACTATAGTTGCATGATTGACCTATCTTGTAACAGCTCAATCACAGCGTCTTGTTACCAAGAAGCTGAGTAAGAAAAGGAAGAGTTTAAATGAGATGTAAAGAAAGGCATGAGTTGAGATTGTGATATGTGTAGAGTATTATAAGGCCTCTGCTCTGCCTTTGTTATTGGTGATTTTTTTTTTATGTTGTCACTATGTGTCCATTGGCACTGGCAGGAAAGCATAGTCTAACGTTTAGATTGTTGAACGAGTTTTTTACTTCTCCTAAGTTGTTTGAGACAATGATTATGGAAGCACCTGACAAGCCTTGAGGGCAGCACCTTGCTGCTTGGCCTGATTTCCATCTTCTACTGTTTCTCTTTATCACCCCTCCTCACTCTCTGTGCTTGGTTATAATGGCACTAAATTGTACCCGTATATGGATGTATCTGTATAGTTACATAGTTTCTTTGAACAAAAGGACTGCTCACGATATTATTGCAGATATCGGCCCAACTCAACCTAAGCTTTAAAATTGTATATAATCTTCTTCACCAATTTGAACACGAATATGAAGGTTTTATTCGTCGCAAATTAATACTTTTCTAGATATAAGCATTTTTGTGTTGCTCTAAAATCCCATTAAACTACAATTTCGATTTCGTCAGGAAACATTCAATTGTGAAGCCCGAAAATTTTACCTCTAAATCTACATTAGATCTAGATCTAGAGAAATCTAGAATCTAGATCTAATCTATCATCTACACTTGCTTTTATGACTTCACGAAACACCCATTTCGGTAACATTAACAATTTACTTACCTGATGAACCGAAAGGTCCTACACCTATGCTTCAGTGTCTTGTTTAGTAGTTGCGACAGCTAATAGTCCAGTACAACATCTAAGATCCATACATTCCATGTGTCTTAAATGTCTTGCTGATCGTGAAACACCAATGCGTAACATGGACCAGATCGAAATTCATGATGTTTTCAGAATCGAAAGTCAGTTATTGTTGTATACTTGTAATCGTTTTTTGTTTTTTTTTCTTTCTTTCTTTTTCTGCTGTATTTTAAACTTTCTGCATTTCAGGGGAAGCTTAACTGATATGAGTGGATTGAAAATTACTGCATGTTGAAAATTGTGAGGATTTTATTAATTTATTTGTGTGACATCTTTTCACCACTTTACCTTCTTCAGCTTTTATCGGATTGAGTCTGTTTCGGGTCAGATTTTGCTTAGTGCGTTATGTACTGAGCATTCTTGTTGGAAATGTTATGTCGTTTGTTTTTTTGTTTGCTTGTTTTTATTTTACAAGGCCATTATCTGTGTCTCTCATATAATGCAATTTTCGAAGGAGTCGATGGTTTAATCGTTTGTGGCTTGTTCTGATTCTCAAAAAAAAAAATGAATAATTACGTGCCGAATTCAAACTTTTCAAGTGCTTCTAATATGAGGGAAATTGATAATTATCAAAAGCTTTAGAATGATCTAAGCTGAGGAAAATATTTTGTGATTCTTGATTACTTTCATGAATTATTATGTGATCCATTTATCAAACGGTTGTTCATATATTTCTTCGGTAACAAATTAAAAACCTGGATTAAAATGCTATTGACCGAACACCAAACTAACGTTGAATTTTGGAAATGGTGGGAGATTTTGTGGAAATTTCGTCAAAGATGTCCAATGTTTTTCATTATTGCTTAGGAAATGCTCACAATATTAATAAGCATTCTCAAAGATAGTAACATTAGCGGAGTTTGAATTACCAATTCAGCTGATGACACCAGACTTAAAATCGGTGAGAGAGAGAGAGAGAGAGAGAGAGAGAGAGAGAGAGAGAGAGAGAGAGAGAGAGAGACAGACAGACAGACAGACAGACAGACAGACAGGCAGACAGACAGACAGACAGACAGACAGACGGACAGCGAGACAGAGACTGAGTCACGGAGAGAGGTCAATCAGACGTGTCTACAGCTTGAAGTGTTTTCCACGCTGAAGGTGAAAGGTCAATCGCAACGGTTCGAAGTTTCGTGGCTGAAACGTTTTACATTTAAAGTATATCTCAAAAGTCAAATAACAGATAATATAAAGGAGCCCATTGCGTGATCATTATGAAGCTGAAGATAATCTCAATCGGTTGTGCATCCGTTCAGTTCGAAGCCCATGGCGTGAGTAGCGCAAGCATTCTTCAACAGGCTTTACCCGCTGTAAGCAGCTGGTACGGAGATTTTTGCTGACAGGTGGCCTAAGTAAAAGCCTGCTAGCCTGCCCAGGCAAGCAAACTAGGCCTATTAATGACATCACTCGAAGTGAATCACAATGACATCGTCTGATGAAGAATTTTTGTTATTGGACAACACATAATTGCTATTGAGAAAGAGAAGGAATATATTCAATAGTCAGAGAAAGGAGACAATTGGGTGAATATCATCACTTGCTCAAAGATCTGAAAGAGGATTCAGCACTGTTTCAGGAATACACTAGAATAGTTAAAGGTATATTTGAGTATATTTTAGAGAAGATTAAATGCTGACTCTTGAAAAACTGTTGCAATCTTCATGATCGGATTATGCCAGAGAAAAGACTGGCTATTACTCTTAGGTGAATTAATGTCGTTTAAAATCGGAGAGTTAATTTCAATTGAAAAAAATTTTTTAATGTATTATAATTATAATCTCAAATTCAACATCAATATCACAATCATCATCACCTTCTTGTTCTAGTTCTTGTTCTTGTTCTCCTTCTTCTTTATTAACATTTCATCATAATCATTATCATCCACATCTACATCGTTATCATCCTGATAATCATAACTATCACGATTATCTTTATTGTCATATCATTACAATCATCAGCATGAAAAATTTTCGGCGTCGAGCAATTAGCTTACAAAGCTGAAATATAATTTTGAGCATTCATAACGCAAGGTCGATTTCCCCACAGAAAACATCGCTGCTGTAATCATGGAAAAGTTGTTCATCCTCAGTTAATATTAAATACCTATACCTTTTCCCCCACCCCCCCCCACCACCCCCCCCCCCCCAAAAAAAAAAAAAAAAAAAAAAAAACAGACTTGAGGGTAAACTACAAGTAACTTTAAAAGCTTGGTATACCGACAAGATGTACTTGAATGCTGTATTTTACAAGTCCTAGCTGCGATACGAAATGTATATATCGCAGTTATTATTAAGTACTCAACACTTGCCAACTGTCATTAACAGATGTTAAAAAAAATGTTAGAGAAGTGACATGAAGTAAACCTGCATCCATTATTCCTTTCTTATAAGTATAGCAATGTTTAAAAAGGATATAAACTCAGGTACCCTCTATACTCAAATTTTCACAATTTATATCATTATCGGTAACACAATGAGGCTTAATAAATAATGGCGATTAAAAATTGAAAACGAAATCAGACAGACTTCATTATAATCAACTTGTCATGATTTCAACAAATACATGTAATAGGGATGCAGTTGCTTCACTAAAGGTTACTGGTTTCAAAACCACAGCTGATTATCAATGATCCAACGCTCTTCTACTGAAGAATAGTTACGATCAAGGACTCTAGGCTGTACCTATACATGCAGGTGCATCCTCACTCAGTTTATTAATTCAAGGATAATCTTTTACTTAGAAGAAAAAAAAGGTCCAAACCAATGTCTATTTATTTAGTCTCTATGCCAGTAAAATGCTCAATTTATATTTTTAATCTTAATTCGAGTAAATCAGTAAGATTTAGATGTCATATCAAATTCGTTATAAACTATATATAAATTTGGAGATTTATTATCATTCTTACGATGCACTTAAACAAAAGCTAACAATCTATGCTTTGCAAAAACATATTTAATTGCATTTAATTTGAGTTGCGCACTTGGGTCAAATAAAGATAAACTCATTTATTTGCTTATTGTCCAGACAATCATTTTCGAGACTTTTCCGACACACGATTCTTCTAAACTAATAAACAGCCTTGCCGGTAGTCGGGACTCTTCTTCCAATTTTATTTGGATCGATTCATCAACAACGAAAAAAAAAAAAAAGTAGCCGAGTCCAGTTATATTTCTTCGTCATGCAGGATAACTCCTAAGGCCTCACAAATCACGTCGAACACTTTTCCGTTTCCTCTCGACAATTCTGTCTTCCTTTTTGCAAGAGTTCGATTTCCAATATGGTAAGATGAGATAAACTCTAATTTTGTTATTACGTCTATCCCATTGAATCAGCGTCTTAAATGGTAGATCGCCCGTTTTTTTCATGTTCAAATTCAATATTTATTAGTTAAGTCAATGAAATAATTTTCTTCAGAATTTGGCCTCCAAGTTATTAGGTTTTTCTGACTTAGGCATAGGTATCGCTGCTATTCTAAGTCCTAAGTGAGCAAAACTCGGCTAGGCTATGTAGGTCCAGAAGTGGGATGTGAACAGAGGCAAAGATCGGTATGCAACTGCAACAACATAAGACATCAATCCGGCCTCTCTTTTATAATTTAAAATTATCTTAAATTTAGATTTACTTTGTTTTATTTCTCCTATAGATCCAAGCAGTGCTCAGTGTGCTGCCCATTCCCCCGGTCTCCATATCTAGCCAAGATTCTAGTGCCCGTATTCAGAAGAATTTAACGCTATCGTTAGGTTGTCGTTAACTGGCTAACGCATGCGTTAATTTAACGACGTATTCAGAAGGCACATTTTCGCTAACGACCGGTCGTTAGGTTATCGTTAGGGGGGACTTTTTAAAGAGAGCTAACGATCACGTTAACGATAGGTTCGGGCCTACCCTAAAATTTTTACGATCGCTTTAATGGACTTAGGTGACGAACACTTTCCTATCGTTTTGGTAACCAAGGAATTGTTTTTCTCTCCCAATATGGTGGCTTTGGGAGTGTTTGCAAGACGGACTTAATGCACTTTTTTATATTCTTTAAATATACTTTGTTATAAATCTAGATCTAGATCTAGATTAGAAAAGAGTTGAATAAAATCTGATGCCTTTATTTCTCAGCTACAATTAATGGAAAATAAACAAATGTGAGTGAATGGTAAAACAAAAACAAAAAAAAGGGATGGAAAGGAAAAAAAAAATCTATCGACAATACTATGAGTTCAGTTACTGAAGTCTTAGATCTACAGAAGTGATCTGAAATGTAGACTAGCTAGACTTAGACCTAGATTGAAAATTGGATCTTGTCAAGTGCAGGAACAAAAAAAAAAAAAAGATTGCAAGTTTAATGTTTTGCGAAGATGATCTGCAAACACTACAGTATCTATGAATTTGAAAGTGGTGAATGATGAATAGACTAAACCTATATATACGGTAGTTTAAGTTTAATTGTCGTCACATCAACCAGTAAGCCACAAAATAGAATTTTGATACAAGATGGTATAAACTTATACAGAGAGAGAGAGAGAGAGAGAGAGAGAGAGAGAGAGAGAGATGTTAGCTTTATTCATTTATCAAGGCTGAGCAATTGCAATCAAACTCAAACTACTTGAAATGAAGTTAAATGCCTTTGGCGATTTTGTACAGTTGCAGACTCGTGCAGACTATGACTACAGTATTAATTTAATGAAATTCCTAGCTTTTCAACAATTCTCTCTCTCTCTCTCTCTCTCTCTCTCTCTCTCTCTCTCTCTCTCTTTGTTTCTCTCGTTTTTCTCTTTAAATGTATCTACATATCACCAAAGTAAAGAGAAAAGAAAGTAAGAGAGACAGGAAGACAGAAAAAGAGAGAGAGGCAGCCAGACGAACTTACTGACAGAGGGAGAGATACTTAGATAGTAAGGTTTTCTTTACAAATTCTCATTTTCCAGCAGTTATTAGCATATTGTGAGACTGATGTATGTATTAAAAATTGTCTCAAATTCAACGCTGGCATTTTCCTAATTCAAATGGAAGTAGGCACATCCATGATTGAAATTATGAAAAGAGAAGTACATGGTTTATTTTGTGCTGATTCCACAAACCAGTTTTCAAAATGCATGAGTTCCACAGTTCTTGAGATAATATTCTTTTGATTTTCTCTGTTTGTTTCTTTTTTAAACCTCATTAACATCAATTTAATTATAATAATAATTATTATTATTATTATTATTATTATTATTATTTGCTCTTACTTAAAAAAAATGTTTTTACATATCAGCCCTGATTAGTCCAGCTTCATAGAAAATAAAAATATTATCCCCAAAAACCCATAACTTCTAAATTTATGCATTATAACAAAAAGTGAGCACACTTTTTTTTTAAAAAAAAAATAAGAGATTCAAAAAATAATTATAGTCAGATTTAATCATACATACATGTATATATTGCTCTCTTATACTTTGGTAAACTGATTTTTTAAATGAACTTAATCATCAATCATTATTGAAGTCATGAGATTTTGCCTGAGGCTTTCTTTTAGAATTAGAACATTTTTTTTAATCAAGCCCAATGGAAGCCATTATTTAAAAAAATATTTCATTCCTTATTCACCAGGGTATTTAAGATTATTGCTTATTTAGAAAACAAAAAGCCAAATGATTTTAGAAAATGAAATCTCTCAAAACGAAGCGATTTCAATATTGGACTTTGCAAATGGTACATAGAGTCAATCTTTTTTTTTCTTGGTGAAATTTAGGTAACCAAAACGTTTTATTTACCAAGAAATACAAAAGTATTACTTTTCTTTTGAAATGCATCACTTTGTTATGTTATTCAACTTTTTCAATCTGCAGTTTTCAATAAATAAAGAGTGGAGATCTTATTGTTTTCCTCCAGTACCTTCAACAAGTTACAGAGACAGAAAACAGGCAGCTGAACAAACTTATCAATAATTTTCATGCAGTAAAATGAACTTTTTCATTCCAATGTTCTAAATTGAAAAGTAATTTACAAGATTTACCCACTACATGTAGACTATATGTATATAAGCGAATATCATTTTGCAGAAGTGCAAAATGTATTGTCTTGAATTATTTAAATGATTAATTATCCTAAAAAAAAATTTACTGAAGTGAGCAGTGATATTTTAAAAAGACATTGAATTAAGCAAATCAAAACTGTGATAGAAACTGAATATTGCTGAAATTGCACATGCTGATCTCAAATTATTATATGTTGCTGATTTTTCTTTATTCAGATTTTAAAAAACAAATATATATATAAACTAACAATATATTTAAGAGAAAGAGAAGTCATTTAGTAATGGCTAAAAGTTTCTGTTCAAAGACTTGCTTATAAATAACTTCTTTCTATCCAGTTTTAAAAAGATTGTGTTTATTGTTCCTTCAACTTAACAAGCTGGCCACTAAACATTTCAAATATTATACTCCTCTACAAAAAGACAAAAAGATTTATATATTTTTAAATGCACAGAGATTGAAAATCTGTGAAGAATGTTGCACTTTTTGAAAAATTGATCAAGTTTTAAAATTGATTTCTCAAAGTATTGGTATATGGATAGCAAAAGGGGTGGGGGTGGGGGGGGGGGGGGAACCACAGACTTTAAAAATGTATTTATACGTAGTTGCTGTTAAAAGAGTTGGGTTAAATTAAAGGAGGTCAATTGCAAGCACTTTTATGTAGTGCCTAAGATACTGTATTATTTCAGTATTATTTAATTTCATCTCAATTGAGCTATTTTTTTTTTTTTTTTAAATACAAACCAGGCGTAGAACACACATTTTACATCATTAATTTTTGTGAATAATTATTAAAAAGAGTAAATGTACAAATTTCAAATAAAATAATGAGTATGTTATGCCCATCAGAGAGGGTATTTTATACCTAGAAATAGTAGAATGTTTTCACCTATGCTTTTCATTTATAATCATAATCTGTAAAGACTTTTCTAAATAAATTGGAAAATGAGAGTAACCAGGAAAAGAGCTATAATATACATAAAAAGGTAGTCAATCCAAGGGATGTTAATTTTTGAAATTCATCCTAATGTTAGCTGAATTAAGAGAAAGTATTGCTACAAGTCCAATTCTTCTTTTTTTTTTTTACACTTTTATAAGTAATATTATAACCATTTGCAGTAGCATTACTACCAATGGACATTAATGAAGGGCCTTTCCCATCTAAATCTTGAAAAAAAACTTGGCATGGGCTATAATGATTGGAAACATTTTACTCATATGAAATTGAACAAATAACGTAGTCTATGTGGTCTTTTAGGTTATTTAGACTCAGTCAAAGAGTAATTATGCATAGGCCTCTTACTTTACCTTAATAAATTGTAATTTAGATCTAGGTACAGACACAGGTTTGCTTTAAGGCCTGGATCTAGATCTAGATCTAGGCATAACCCTTATATAAATCGAATGAGAGATAACATGCTGGGAATTTAGTTAACTAAAGTTTTACTCTTGAACTCGATTCTGAACAGCAATTATTGTTCCACAACATCTTTGCATTGCATTGAGTTTCCGAAGTCTAAATTAACTGTAGACATTGTTATGATTGTAGCTCTAAATAAGCTTAGATTTAATTCTAGATCTAGATCTAGCTCTTTGTTAGATCAGATGAGGGGCACTATGTTAAAGCAAAGACTATATATTTTTTTAAACAACAGTTTCATCCTTGGGTTGCAGCTAGAACAAGAACCATTAATCTGCATAATGTTCCAAACAGTTTTTTCTATACATTAAACATCGTTGTCAAGCCCGATATGAAATGTAAACAAGGCAACAGCCTTAACTTCCGGGTGAAAAGTGACAATTTTTTGCAAAACACGCCAAAAGTAAATGATAAATTAATTATCTTGGTCATTATTTTAACGCTATCGTTAGACAAATGTTCTGAATACGGCGGTGTTTACGAAGACGTTAAAAAATCTTCTGAATACATCGTAGATAACGCTATCGTTATAAAGACAGGTCGCTAATTTTACGTGTGCGTTAACTCCAAAATGTTTTGAATACGGGCATAGATTCTCTGGAACTGGAGTCTAGATCTAGATCTAGATTCTAGACATTTTCGCACCAACTTAATTATACTCCTTCAATTAACGATCGGGGCTGATATCAAAATCATACTCAATGTCTAGCGCAGTGACGCTATTTGGAATTTCTGGGGTCAGTCAAAGTTATAAAAAAAAAGCTTGTTTCAGTCATAAAGTCAGAGCAACAAAAGCTATGTGTAGATATAATTAAATGGAAGTCTTTAGAGTTCATACGATGTTAACATACTTCAAATTATTCATGGAAACTACCAAACACAAAACCAGGGTCTGAACGCTAAACATAATAGGATCTAGATCTAGATTTGTTCAAAAATACCTTCATCGAACACATAAAAATTCCCCAGTGAATTCAAGGAATCCATGCTCTACTGTATATAGATTCTCTAAGCCTAGTATTCCAATTTTTTTTTTTAAATGTATGTTTTTTTGTCATTTGCATTGCCACATACCAACACGATCATTTTGATTATCACTTATCTGTAGTTTTTCTTTCTCCTTGCCTTTGCTGTCTCGGTATGGACAAAGGGCTCATTTATACGAAAGTGTGCAATTTTACAAAATCATATTTCAATGGGCTATTTATTATTATAGTTGATCAGTTTTTTAAAACTTGGCTAAGTGCTCTTAACACTACATGGTACATATGACACTTGACAGCCCAACTACTCTGCCGTGCCCACGTAGGCCTATCTAATCTTACAACTTGTTTCCCAGTAGCACACTGGACCTCGTTACTTGTGAGATGAACATTCTCAGGTGGAGGGCTAAAATGAAATTTTAATCAGTTAAATATTTAATATGAAGGATCATAAGATAATCATTTGTATTTTTTTTTCTGTTCATTTTTAGGCCAAGAGGACCAAGAAGGCAGGAATTGTTGGTAAATATGGCACAAGATATGGTGCCTCCCTTAGGAAAACTGTGAAAAAAATGGAAATCACTCAGCACAGCACATATGTTTGCCCATTTTGTGGAAAGGTAGTGCATTACATCTTGTAAACTCTATGCTTTAAACACTAGATTGCATTTGAAATGCATTTAAAATTACATATTGGTTTCTAAAAACGTATGTTGTTAAGTGTTATTTCTGTTTATACTAAAGCTGCGGACCAGTATGTATAACATGCATTTAGTATGTATTTCGAGTACATCAGTACTAAGATTACATAATTGGCAGTATCTCGCTAATGGGACTTAAAAATAAGTGTTTGGTGTATTTTTAAATGTTATGATAAACTAAAATTAATTATATTAAGTTTGCAATAACTATAAAGTGATAGCTAGAGCTTTTAAATATTTAATTCAGCTTGTGTTTAAGTCAATATTGATAACTGTACTTAATAGGCTACATCATGTACTTGGTTTGCAGGGACTAAATCTATTTGTCATGCCAAAAAACCTGTATTTGCCTTTACAAAAAGTTGCAGCTATGCATGTAGCCTGGAGAAAACATACCTGTTCTTTTTAGTTTTTGCCCGCACCATTCAAACCCCCCTCCCCATGCCACTAAATTCTCTCATGCTCTACCTGAGTTTACTATCAATGGTTGGCCATCATCACAGTCTCTTCTTCCTTGCTTGAAAAATGCAGTGGAATCTGCTTAAAGTCAACACCTTGGGACCAAAAAAAATGTTGACTGTTTAAGCAAGATTGACTTTATCCATTTCTAGATAACAAGTCCAAGAATTTATGTTATTAAAACTGGTTGTCTCCCTTTTGTTACTGTTGATAGTGGAATCCCTTTGCAGTGTCTCCATTTTGTTACCTTTATAGCTATAGTGTAGTAAATTTACACAAGTTATTTAGGCAATGAGAAAACCATACGAAGTCTGAAAAGAGGTTTATTTTTGAACAAATTGATTTAGTATACACACACACACAAATATGCGTACATACCTACAATTCTTGCTATATTTTTTTCATCTTTACCCTATATTTTAGTATGAGCTCGAGACCATCATTGTTTTGTTTTCACTCAAGAAAAAAAATAATGGCCTGATTTGCAAAAAAATTTTTTTAGAATTATTGGAGGCTCTGAAAAGGACATTACTGGTTAAGACGAGCGGCGGTTGGGAGAAAATAGTGCATTGTTTGCCACAAATAATGCGAGCCAAGGATAATTTAAGTCTAGATCTAGACACCCACAGCCTCCATCAGCATCCTTCTTTGCTAATATCACAAATGCTCAAAACCACACTTGTGACTAACTTAGCTAGGCCTTGTTCATGCTGTTAATACACAGTGACTTAGTGACTGTATTGTCTTTACAAACAAATAGCTTTATCCTGCCCAGGCATCCCTATGCATTTCCTTTTTTTATGGGTTTCACCTTTTCCCATCCACCACGAGGTGTTGACTTAAACCAAAGACGTCCCGAAGTGATTATTAAATACAGGTCCACAATCTAAGGAGAGATAAGATTTTCACAACTAAGTTCAATTGGTTTATTTCCATTTCTGCAGGAATGTATGAAGAGGAAAGCTGTAGGCATCTGGGTATGTAGTCGATGCTCGAAGTCGGTTGCTGGAGGTGCATGGGTATACACGTAAGTGGAACATTTTTTTGTTACCTATATGCATGGAGTGATTGCAGATCCACTGAGAAAAATGTAAAAGGACTTTATAAGGCCAATGAAATTTTAAAGTCATAGAAAGGTTAATCTTGCTTGGTGCGTATATATACATGCAAATTTAATTCTACAAGTGCGCGATTTTTCTGACGATTTCTGTGCAACAGGATAAAGCCAGGAATATATATTGATATCATTTCTATGCTTACTTATTTTATATTTTTTTTGGAGTTCAACCATCCACAGTATTGCTGCCGAGTTATTTCCTATTCCATTCATTCATCCAAAAAACATAGTTTTGTCTATCGTCCCATCCATACCTTGCGGTGATTTCCAGTAATGGATTATGGTCAAAATGCATATCAAAATTTAGTTGATGATCAAGATAGATAAAGAAATCCTAAATAGAGCGAGAGTAAATGTAGAATAAGATCTATTATTGAAAACTAGGCATACATGAAACTATAATTATAGTCGGTGATATTCGTTCCAAAGCAGATAATTTTGAAACTAGATGTATGAGTTCAGAAAAGAAGAGCGGTGCTCAGTATGTAAGGTATGTTTGCTCCGAGGAGAAAATCTGTATGATGCCCAGTTTCGCAATTGAAATGCAGAAAGCAGTAACATTTAGGGGACACAGCTGTAGATGAGTGACAAAAAGTCATTCAACCTCTTAATCTGAGCACCAAAATAAAAATGAGTTCAGTTAGTAAGAACCCAAAGGGTTTTGTTTGCAATTTAATTTTTGGATTTTTTTTTTTGTGGAGTGGGGAAGGGAGAGAATGCTCCTGCCTACACTGCTCGCACTTACGTATATCAAGAGTTCAGTAAAAAAATTTTGTGAAGTTCTCATTCCTGGAATTACATATGTGTTAAAACTTTATAGCTTTAAAAAAACTCAGGGTATACACTTTCAATTTTAATGGGTTGATTAGTTTTTCTTTGGTTTTCCTCCCTAATCACCTAGGACTTTTGCAATCTCATTCTCAGTGCTGAAATCATGTTCATAAGATATAGGCTAAATACTGTATTCGCTTTCACCTGAGCAATTTATTATTTATATGTTTTGTAAATCTGTTCATTCAGCCCTTCAGTGATTAAACCATGTCTTTTATTTTTTTTAATAAATGGATGCAGTTCATGGCCTTTTGAAATGTTTTGTATAAATTAAAGAGAGGCTTTCCAAATTTTGCTTGGGAATCATTTTGAGTTGTGGCAATTTTTTTGTAAGCTACCGCAGTAAAGTTGTACCAGTGCTGAAAGTAACGATGTATTACCTGTAGTAAAAACAATTCAGTCAGTCCTCTCTAATCGATCATAAAGTGCAAACATCCTTGTCTAATTGAAAGCTGAAGATTTGGCAGCTTAGATTATATTTTATATTTTTTATGAGTTACTTCCATATATTTGTAGGCATATAGCCTCGCTTTACAATAATAATTGGCCATTCATCATAAAATGTCAGTGTACAATTTTTTATACTTATCTTTTTGGAGTGTGCTTGAATTTGTTTGACTTTCCCTTTACTTGAGATGCTATTCTGACTTCAGAGTCAAAAACAATTAAAAGAATAAGTCATTAAAAATCAAAATTGCAACACACAAGGAAACATCTTGCCCTAGGAAAAAATTTAGAAAACAAAATTAATTAAATATTGGAATTGGCTCATATCAACATGCTCTGCAAATAAAAAAATTGCCAATATTTCAAAATGTTGATAATACATACCAAGAAGGACAAATAGGAAAAAAACAAATGAAAAAGAGATAAGAGGAGGTCAATGTGTAGGAAAAAAAATGGTCTCCTTTATTTTTTTTAATGTAAAATTGGGTTATGTGAAGTGTCTACTTGTTAAACCTAAATCAACAAGCAACAGTTATTTCCATAGCCATGGGAAGAAAAATAGCATTACAATGAAGATCAAACCTGCTAGCAATCGTTGACAAGAAAGTCACTATTTGCCAAAAAAAAAAAAAAAAAGCTTGATTTGAGGGTAAAAATAAATTTTAGTTTAACTTGTTTCTTTTCATTTGTTTTTTCTTTGGGTGCACTCTTCACGACTTTTTCAGTTAAGGAATTGGCAAAATTATATTTATTCCTAATCTCTGGTCATCATTATTAGTTCTTCGTTTTATGCCCTTTACTTGAGTTTGTCAGTATTATGGAAACATAGATTTTTGCACTGATCTTTTGAGTTTCAGGGTTTTAGAGTCCTATAGAAAATGAAGATAATTCTAAGGCCTAGATTTTTATTACAGGTGTAGTAGGTCACGTGAAAATTAAAATGAACGGTCTACAATAATGTCCTCTTCGACTAATTTCAAAGTAGGACATTTTAATACTTAGGCCAGGGGGCTTAGACTTAATGCTCACTTTGTTTAACTTCAACTGAGCAGTTTTAATCTACTTGGCATTGTCCTGAACATGAAGACATTTTTTTTAAATGGTACAATGAAATTAAGAAATACATGTAAATGAGATACATGTATGTCTATGTTTTATTTGGAAACGTTCCCTCCTGGTCAGTCAAAGATTATACAAATACTGTATAAAAGGTGTCCTAGCATTTGGTACCATGTATTTTCCTTAAGAAACTTATTGAGCCTAAAACTAGTTAAAATAATTGAGAGTGTCCCACTAAAAGTACTGTCATCTAACGTGGCTACAGTTACCAATGCACTGAACTTTAGAAATTCTTTCTAGGCTATAAGTTTAAAGTCTTACTGTCCAAAAACAAAAGGGAGAAACATTTTGCTAAGCTTTAAAACCATAGCTACATTTTTTTTTTAACTTTTGAGAAACTGCAGACTCATGTTTTATTTATTTATTTTTTTTTAATTCTTTTCAGGACAACTGCGGCTGCCCAAGTTCGTAGTGCTATCCGCCGTCTAAGGGATATGAAGGAAAGCTGAATAAACAAATTTTACCTTTATATTTTGTTTGTTTATTCACTTTTGTAATCTGTTATTGGTACATATTCAGTGTGATCTACAATCATTCCAACTACAGTAGTCTCCGGATAAACGCACGGTCCTCGGGAGGCTTCAATAGCGTGTGTTTAGGAGATGCGTGTCTTTATAAAAAGTAATGAAAAAAATTTTGGTTACTTCCCTTATTGTACTGCAAAATGCAGGATTATTTCCCTTGATTTACACACATTTGGCGTGAAAGGGAGCTTATTAAACCTTTGAGTTCAGCTTAGTTTTGGTTTCTTTTATTTTTTTTTTTTTTTTTTTTTATTGAATTATTCTTTGGTTTTATTAAACAACATTGAAATAACGAAATTCGTGAGAGGGAACAACATTGATCATTGAAGTTTCATGAACAAAATGTCTAGTTTGTTTCCAACGTTAATGTCTTGTGAGTAGACATTATGTATCGTATCGAGCATGTCGATGAAAATAAGAGACTAGACTCTGATAGAGAAGACAGCACAACTCTACTGACGGATGAAATTGCAATGAGTGAATGACCAATCTTGACTATGACTAGACTTGTTTTACACACATGATGCCTGACAATGATACACCAAGCGCGAACCTCAGAGTCAGACAACCGTGCAACGCAAAAAGCGAGGGAGGAGGGGAGAGGATACTAGCCGTAATGGATAGATCTGACCAGGCAGACACAAAGCAGCGAAAATTGCATCACCTTGCCTGTGCTCCACTCCAACCCTCCCCTCCCTACCCTTCCAAGCTTGTGGCCGATCCCATGGCCCAGGTAGAGGGCATTGTGTGTTTATAGTTTTTATACGACGATACTGATGTACAGCCTTTGTCCCCCACCCCTTCCCTTTCGTGTACCGGTATGATGTGCTAGCACAGTTTCCTGGCTGCCATGTGCCGTAATAGCGTGGATATTTCGTCCACATTACTACCGGGTACAGTAAGCAATGCCGATTTAATAATTTCAAAGCGTGCGTTTAGGCGATGTAGCGTGCGTTTAAAGTATACCGATTACATAGTAAAAAATCGGTCAGACCGCTTCAGCGTGTATTTAACCGAAGCGTGCTTTTAACTGGCGTGCTTTTATCCGGAGACTACTGTACTTATGACTATAAATATAATCCCTTCCATTTATATTAGTGAAATTTTGACCTGAAGACACAGGCACATAACAGCTTCAGTGAGATTTGTTCATACCTTCTAATTTTTTTTTTTAAAGTAAAAATATATTTTTTTGCCTTCAAAATGTCTGAATAATACAAACTGCACAGAAATAAGACATATCCATGAGAGCCCTACAGCTGCACTGAAGAAAAGCTGACTTTACAATGAACAAATGGAGAAGATTGATACAATAAAGAAATTAAAATTTTACAATGAGAGATATAATGTATCTTCTCCATGGCCATACTACTACATTAAAGAAAAGCAAACTTAACAACAATAACATATTTTTAGCCACTCACAGTACTGTTTTAAAATGCTTAGAACCTTGAGACATTGGAATTCCCACATTGTCATGAAGACATTCTTTAAATGGAGAGATCTTGAGCAAAACAGTAAACTAAATTTGAGTGCAATCTTAGCAGATCTCTTTTCAGTTTATCTCTCCAACAAGATCATAATGTGGTGCTGTTGACCCATTACAGATACTAGGTAGTGCTCGACCTTATGTGGAAAAAAAAAGTGCTCGCATGCAACATAAAAACGTGCAACAGTTCAGACAATATTACGTCACAGAGGAAAACAATTTGAAGGCTGCATTTTTAAAAAAAAAATTAAAACTATAGAGGCATACTGGGTTGCTAAGGTTCAATTGATCTAGATAACAATCTGTATAGCTGCTCATGTAAGATAAATTAAGAGTTGAAAGTTAGTACATGTAAAACTAAAATGGCCCAGTTAATTGTTGACACGAAATGCATCTGGTCAAGATCGGTCAAAAACTGGATAGAAGTACAGTAGAATCACTTTAAACCGAAAAATTCGATGAGCCGAAAAAAAATCGATAAAATGTGCGAATTTCCTGTTTGCCTTTGTACCCTTTCCCGCGATAAACCGAAATGCTTCGAAACGGCACTGCCATTAAATCGAAATAACTTATCTCTATTTTTTCTCTTTCCTCCCCTTCTCTTTATTAACCCAGAGGGAAAAAAAATCAAAACACACCCAATGCTTAGTACATGCCGACGTATGAGAAGAACACTCCTGTAAGCGACATTTTGTAAATTTTTCAGTAGGACCAAAAAACTTCACCATTTCGTCAATTTTGTGTAAACAGTTTTAAGACTAAGACATAACATCAATGGAATCAAATTACACATGTGACCAATAATGAAAAGCCTTAAAAGCCATTTATTAACAGAATATGGCGGATATACAGGAATGTAGGTAATCAAATCATGAATGTGTTTGGGTCAATACCCCTGTAAAGGCACATACAGGAGTGTTACCAATAACGTAATTATAAGACACATTAAAGAACGAAACTTCATAATATGCACATACAGGAATGTTACAGATTATGATAGAGAGAACTTAAAACAGTTAAATATGCTTTATGTAATTAATAAACGTTCTACTTAATGACTACAGATTACATTGCTGTTAAAAGGCTCACCGAAACTGTCCTGAACAAAATGAAGTAAACGTCTAGCATCTCTGCATAATATTTTCAGAAAGAAGTCAAAACCGATTTAATTATTAAAATTCTAAAATACAAAGTCAACATTGTAATGAAATCTATTTTAAACTTTGAGTAACTTTATATGACAAGCAAAACTAAAGCCGCATCAGTAATTGGAAAATTGTTTCTTAAATTGGGATTCTATGGTTAAATATAGCATGAAACAATTAAAGTAAAAACTCACTGAACTATGATCAGAGGCGTCATTCAAAACAAAGGCATGAATATACGGCCTTTTGAAACTTGATTATGGAATAGTGGGCAAGCTGTGAAAATAAGAGTGGTGAGCAGGGGGAATGAGGTTTGATGTACACAAGGAAATAAGGTCTTTCTTTTTATCTTTAGTAATTCCAGCTGGTTCCACTAATTGCTGCAAATCAAAGACAAAATTTTCATTATCAGAATTTCTTTTGCGGCGGGCGAGACGCATCAGATCTACCCTGCAGCAACCTGAATCATAACGAACGATCATCGCGTCTTTGTCTGCTCGGTTGAAAGCAACGACTGATCCTTGACCACGCAACCTTTTCATCTTCCTCATCAAGGTCAAGGTTTTTCAGACCTTTTGACATTTCTTTGAAGGCAAAAAAGTCACCTGATGACATTTCTTTGACTGAATAAGGTCTCTTATTCCGTCTTGCTCCACGGACTACAGTTGCCCATTGCTCTGGTGTGTAGACGGGTATTTTCTTTGCCGTTTCGGCAATTACTGAGTGTACTGAATCATTCTCATTTTGTGTGTGTCCCACTTCTAGGAAACAATGTTCTATTTTATCTAGAGAAGCATAATTTTTCATGGCAAACGAAAACATGGTTACAATTCTATTCCGGTTCTGACCAGCACAGTTGTCAGAAAAAAAATGTAAAAAAATTGTTGTCGCAAGCCACCTGCTTTTCAATGTAGTGCCACAAGCACTCTGCAATTTGGTTGGCTTCTCAGGATGACACGTGTTCTGGCCACATAAAACACTCTACATCTTGTGAAACCATACAATAAATTGTAAGATTGTATACTGCCAGCTTTCTCTTATAGTAGACGTTGGATGCTTCACCATGAGGACATTGAAGAACTTTCTGAAGATCGAAGCAGGATGCTGCTGTGCTTGGATCTGTGCCTGCTTGCGTTTTGATGGCAGCTTTGTTATCGCTTGCCTTTTCTTTTCTCAACAGGTGTTCTTTTTGTTTATCTTGTTCTTGGAATGGGAATGTATTGGCTTTGTAGGACAAGCATTGATCACACTAATCCTTTTTAGGAGCAAAAAATCCAAGATTGAAGTCTGTTAAATATGTCTCTATACTTGGACTGAGTTACCCAGCCTTTGCCCTCAACTTTTGCGACTCTACGTAAAATCGGTACATAGAACTGAGGCTTAAGCCAGCCTCCAAGATCAATTTAGATGTATCATGGCGGCAATAGTGGAAGGGATCCCTAGGAAAAGTTTTGATGTGATTCTTGATCTCATCAAGGTTGTCTTGAGATGCACTTTTGTCGTTTTTGTGCTTGCCTTTGTCATCTTGCGAGATTATTCCGGTGTCATTTGCTTTTGTTATTGCGCCATAGACAAAGTCCTGTTTTATTCCTAGAGTATTAAGAAACTATTTTCTACAAACTGCTTTCCGATCGTTTTTCTTGAAAAGGCTGTACGTCAATGTGAATTTTTTTCTCGACTCTGACCTTGTTGGACACATACGCTCCGATATTAACTTTTTTACACAGCCAGCAATAAACTCTCTGCACGTTTACTTCCCCACTACTCCAGTAACTGCTGAAGATGTCTTTTCTTTCTTCCTCGTTAAAAACTTGAGAGCATTTTCTTTTGCAGCTGTCACAGTGTGGTCCCATTTCTCTGGCAACGACTTCCTTACCCCGACTTGAGGTGAGGCACATCCACTGTTCTTGAGGTCGCATTCATTTAACCATTTCTGTGGTTGTCTTTTCTTTTTCCTACTTTTCTAACGGTCAGAGTTTTCAGTTATTTCGGTCACAATCGCAGACTCGCTTGGTATTGTTGATGGTACCTTTTTTCTTTACTAAAATTTATGGTTGCATGATGAAAATTTTGATACAAAAGGAATGAATTTAAAAAACTATATACTAACTTTATGTCATTTATTGAAGCTTTATTTACCTTTGTGTCGATTGGAGCAATACTTAGAATCAAAGAAACCGAGTCCTATCAGCAATTTTGATGCAACAAGCGGAAATAGAAAAAATGCGTACAATGAAAACAAAGTTTGCAACCACATAGAGCACAACGGACGTTAAGGCCAAAGCGCGAAAATCAAGGAGTGCCTTTAATGCCAAAATCCTGTATCTCCATTGTATGGTAAATTTTAGTACCCGTCGGTGATACAGACAATTCGTCAGACAGTTGTGGAATGTATCACTAAAAAAATTTACAATATACACGTGTTGGAATGGGCTAACTTCTTTATTTTTTAAGCTACAGGTCCCATCTTTTGACACATGGCGCATCGTGATCACGATACTAAAAATAGCCAAAAAAAAAACGATTTTCGAAAATTTGGTCTATACAGGAGTGTTCTTCTCATACGTCGATGTAATTGTATGAAGAGAAGAGTGGGCATTTTCGACAATCTAATAGCTGATGGGGGGGAGGGGCACACCGATCAAGCCCTGCACTAGACCCGCACCCACACAGTCGATGAACGAGCATGAGGAGCGATGGTGATTGGACATTCATGCAAGGGATCGCCACTGCACCGTCACGCTCGTGCAGTCAGTGGTTGTGCTTTTGCGCGCGTGTGTGTGTGAATAGAGGTCTAGTGCTTTGTGAGACGGTAGAGATAGACACACGGAGCCTTCTTTCTTTGTCCGACACACTGATACTGACACTAGTGACAGTGATACTGCATTCTTTGTAAGGCAGTTGTATGTTAGTCAACACGGGGGGGACAGGCACCGTGACACACACACACACACACCGCCACAGTTCCAGTTTTTACATCGTCGGCATTGAACATCAACGCAGTGCTACTGATCAGTACATGTGCTCAATTTCTAATTCGCATTAGGCCTACAACTTGCGATAGTTTTCAACATTTACCTTTATCCAACTCTAAGACGTAGAAAAGAAAGCACTCTGCTTACACATTGGAATATAAACAGAAAATCTTATCCGAAGTGGATGAAAAGAACCTATCGAAGACAGAGATCTGTAAAAAAACATAGCATCCCAAACTTAACGCTGTCTACAATTTTGAAAGACAGGGAGAAGTTACAGAAGGCTCGTGAGGATTCGAAATTTTGCCCGACTACCAAGTCTTTGCAGTCATGAAGAGCTGGAAGAAGCAGTGTTTCTCTGGTTTCGACAAGCCAGGGCAATGCATGTTCCATTTTCAGGTCCAGTTATTATTGGCAAGGCAACAAATAGCGGTTACTTCCCCTGAATGACCGAAAACAAAACTAGCTTTAAACCAAGATGCTTTTAAACCGAAATGAATTCAAAGGGCCCCAAAATTTCGGTTTAAAGTGATTCTACTGTACACTGGGCAAAGTGTGTGGAAAAAAAAAGCACCTAGACTTCATTCACATTCCAACTTGTTATTATCTAAGACAAAAGCTCTATAAACTTTAAAATCACTTTAGAATCTATGTGTTCTATTTCTAAAGATGAAGTGGGTGACATAAATGTAGTTCTACTTCTAGGGCACTCAGACGTATCAATGACTGATACAATGACTGAAACCTAGCTTGTGTCACACTTGCCCATTTTGCGCTGCCGTTGACAATGAAATACATTCATGTGTAATAGTATAAATAGTTTAAATTCCCTGTTTTAAATGCAAATGCCATTACAGATGTAAATATTTAAACCATATTATTCAGTTTAAAGTTTCATCTCTCCAAAATATCAATGTAAGTCTATGTATCATGTTTATGCCTTAGATGTATTGCGTAGGGGAGTTATTTACATATAAATGACACTGAGAAGTCTTGGATGTTTATTTTATTTTTTTCGGCTCTATCCGAAGTACATATACCTTTTTATCGAAAGAAGAAAGTTTTGACAGTGTCAGAAACAAAATAAGCCTTATTGGTGGACAGCTGCGTGACTACTCGATATGACATTGACAGAAGAAGAGTGAGGAAAAGGCTTATATTTTCAGCTATGTACATACTACATGTAAAGGTACATGTATAACATTTTGCCAAGGTAGCTTCTAAAATAAAGTTAGATGCATTGCAATGTTAATAAACCAGATCGGACCAATTACTTGAAGTTGTATCATATCAAAGAGATTGTAAAAGGCTTTTTATTTGAATGGGCCGTGTTGACACAATGCGTTACATCTTGGTAAAGCAAGAAAATATTTTTGATATTGCAGATCACTGTTTCTTTCCTCAATGATGAATACAGAATTAGGTGTATGTTCTTAAAAATCTTTCCTTTTATAACATCAATCACCATTTTACTCAGAAAACAAACTAGACAAAACCTGGAGAACAAAGAAAATCGCCTCCACAAAATATAAGAAAAATCCACAAGAACAACGTGTTGAAAATATCTCTTTTCTAATAATTATGTGCAAAGTGTTGAACTAAAAAAAAAAAGTAGAGTTTAAGCTGTTTTTGCTATTAACTATGATTAAAAAGGCGTCTTTTGAAAATGAAGTCATATTGATATTGATTTATAAATTATTTCAAATTATAAGAAACTCAAATTGTAGGCATGAGTGCTACATTTCTCTCCTTGACAGATATTTATGTGGCTAACTTCTGGCGAATAAAGTTTGGTCAAGTACATGTACTTGTGCCATTAAAAAAAATTACGTTCTCATCAGTGAGCCCTGTATATAAACAAATTTGTTTAGTCAGCTTTATTTTCCAACTGTCATCTCTTGTAGACCTCATGTTGATACATGTAACTGTATGGGGTTAAAAAAGTTTGAAAGGCTAGCCAACTGTGCTGGTTGGTGTTTGAGAGAGACAAACATTAATCCATTGGACTGATTTTGGTTGCAACCAGTTTGCAATATCATTCATCAATGTTAAGTCAAAAAGTAAAAATAAACATCGTACTAACTCATGACTAAAGCCACCAGATTTCAAATCCAACTTTGATTCATATCCCACACTTACTTGCCTCTCAGCTGCTGTGAAAGTCAAAGCTGTTTTCTCCTTTTTGTTGTTGTAACGTACTTTGGTATTTTATGATGGAAACATCTTTTTATTAATATTGATATTATTTAATCAATATGATCGTAACCCTTTCCTTTTTTTACTTTTAATTTTCTGTTTAAGCTGAAATGAGCAATTCATCATTACTTGTACTTTTAAAACAGATAATAATATAATATGAATAAAAGTTATAGTACTACAGTATTACTCTGGGTGCAATGTAATTGTTTAGATTGAACAAGTGTACTTTTAAATGACAGTACCCAACATAATCATAAAAAATTAGGGAAATTTTTGCTGTCAAAATTATACATGTACTTCCGACCACTCAATTAAATTTATTTTAAGCCTGGGAGTTCCTATCACTCAGTTATTTTGTCATGGCAAACTACCATTTGGTGAGACGAAATAAGTCATAAATTTATATATGCTGCTGCTTCTTCGACTTTTTCTTCTTATTGTACTACATTTACTGCCACTGTTTCATCTAGTGTACCTCGGGTTCAATGAACTATATATCATTCGATCATTTTGAAAAATTCTTTGAATGCAAGGTTCGTTGGATCCCTTGGACTTGGAAGTTGGAGCCATCAGCATTAGGCCTATCATATTGCACCACAAAGGAAGAATAGTAACCAACCAAAGTCAAATTACCGCATGATTATCACCCTTATGTTTACCAACTCCCCACTGCATATCCACTCTGTACCCTTCCCACCCTCTGCCCAAGTTACCGCCTTTTTGGCTCTTTGATCCTGTATCATTACTAATGCTATCAATCATGCTTTCGTGCTATGGTTGCCACCCCCTGCCCTCTCCCTCCTCTCTTTTCTTTCATAGTCATCTCCCTGCATGCCCATACTTTGCTCTACCCTACCCTTAGTATAAATACTATGGCATAATGTAGACTGTAGGGCCTACACTGGGTGCCCAGCACTTATACATTACAGTTTTTACACTGCAAGACCCTTAGGTAATACATATTACAAATAGCCTACCAAATATTTTGCGTTTTTGATAAACACAAAAAAATTGTAGCTACATCTAGATATGTCTGTGGAGTGAGTTTTGAAATTCGAAATCGAAGAAATTTATTTTCATAATTTTTTTTTTTGTCCTGTATGGTGTGATTTGACTCGAGCATTTGTGACTAAAAAAGAAAGCAAACATAGAACTTTAAGGATACAAGTATAGCAATCCGAGCGGATGAGCTGATAAAGTTGTGCTTTAAATTTTTATCGTAGCGAAACGTGTGCAGATTCAAATAAAATTAAAAAATGAACATAATTTTAAATAACGTCTACAAATTCAGAGAAACTAACTGCGAAATATGTGTATACTACATGTATAAGGTTCTTTGAAATTTGTTATCTTTAGCTGTGATTTACTAATTAAGGGCACAACTATAGGCGAGTCCG